>MU273469.1:0-252263 GCA_022160365.1 Vararia minispora EC-137
CCTGCTAATGAAGGAGGATAAGCAATAATTAGAAGATGGTGAGAGGACAGTGTGCGAGAGTCTGACAGTATTCGAGACTTATAAGTAGTGGTTAACATGGTATCATGCTCATGTGTGCTAATGCATGCTAATTGGCACATTTCAGCAGGGTGTTAGCTGAATATGACCCACTGGTTAGATGCTCATGGTGTGCTAATGAGCCGGAGTAAAAGGGGGGTAGTGTCTCATAAATGCTAATTGTTCTCACAGCTCACAGACCACTCATTGGCGCTCATTGGTGCTCATGAGTGGTAGTTATTTCTAATTAGCAGGGGGTGGATTTCCTGATGTTCCCACCTTCACTTGGGATTAACATTATAATCCTCACCCATTGTATTCTAGATTTTTGATTATAATGATGGTTATAAGCAAAAAAAAGGCCTGGAAGTATGCTCGTAATCGGCAATTAAAATGCCATTATAGTCGACTGCCCGCGCATGCGCAGTGCCAGAGAACCAACTGCCAGGAGATCGTGCGACGGCTCACACGCAACCGACGTCGTGAGGCGCCCTGCCGCGGAGTCGTCTGCTAACGCACGCTGAGTCGTGAATGACGGGATAGGCTCGGCATCGGTCAGGATGGACGCGGGCAACGGCGAGCCGCCGGACGGGACGCGACACCGATGCGCCACGAGATCACTCAGCCTGCAGCGAGCCCACGAATGCATATTAATCACGCATAACGAGAAACAAGTACTATGCAGAAAACAGCACGAAGTGACTAAGAATGGGTGGGTAGGAATGATTAGTATAAGTAATCGCAGCACAACGCAAGAGAAGACAGTAGAATGGTGGTTGGGGGAGAAGGTAAAGAAACAGGAAATGCGTGCATCAGGCCTCTGATGTTGCTACTCTCGAAGCCTCGTGCCTCGGCTGAACCGTGAGCGCGTGAGCTTTCGGCTCCGAGAAAGACGATCAGCTCTAGTGAATTTCTTTCAACTCTAGCCTCCGTCATGACTTCTTCCACGTCTTCCAGCTCAAATGCGCCGCCGCTCGGGAAGTTTCTTGCTTCTACGGGTTAGGACTGTTATTGTAACGCCGTTTTCTTCTTCTGAATACCATTTTAGACAAGGCCACGCGCGACAGTGCGATCAAGGGCTTAGGCTTTTTTTTATCCGAGCCTGAAAATGCGCACATGGCGGAGCAGGACATGGCCAAGCTTTGGAAGGGAATTTTTTACTGTGCGTATCGTTCGGGTATGCGCATATATTCTCATACAATTTAACCATAGGTTTTTGGATGTCGGACAAGCCGCTGGTTCAGCAAGCACTCGCCTCGGAGCTGGCGGAGGTCATGCTCAACATCAATCCAGTGTCTTCCGCATTGAACTTCTTGGAAGGATTTTGGCAGTGCATGGTGCGAGAATGGAACGGTATCGACCGTCTACGGTGCGTCGGCTGTCATCCGCCATCTTCCCATATTCACCTCCGGCTAGAGTAGACAAATATTACATGCTTATCCGACGATATGTAAATGCGTCCTTCCGTCTTTTAATGCGAGCAGGATGGTCTTTAGGAACGATCGACGAGTACAACAAAATCTTGGTGCGCCAAGGTGGGCCGTTATGGTGCGTTCGCAGCTCGACTCGCCCTGCGCCATGCATAACTCTATGCGAAGCCCGACACACACCCGCGTTCCGCCTAGCTTGGCATACCATCTATGCGACATCTACTTAGAAGAGCTCGAGAAGGTGTTAGCAGATCTGTCCAACCAAAATGCAACACCTCCTAGTGTACCCCTCGGACGGCTCCTGGATCCATTTCTCACACTGGCGGCACGCACGACTGCAAATCCTACCGTCCGGCGGATTATCTCAGTCGTCCTCGAACCGCTAATCGAGTCGCTCCAGTATCCACAGTACGCCGAATCATTAGGGCACAAGAGGCGACAGGTCCTGGACCAGGACCTCTCTGTGCTCGTTGATCATGCGTGTCTCTTCGATCCAGAGACAGAGGGGCGGCTAGATAGGGTCTCGCTCCACAGAGGGATCGTCAAGCACATATTCGACACGGCATGCGATCATAATTCGCGCGATTCAAACCGACGGAAAATGTATAGTTTCTGGAAGCAGCATGCACTGGAGCTGGAAGATCAAGAAGCAGCACCCCTTTCGCGAACCCGGGTTTCCGACCCTAGCTGAGAGCCCGCACTGCACTCCGTACCTTCTGTAGCAATTCAACTACCATCGCCACGAAGGCTAAACGCTGGATCATGCTAGCACAGACATGATCACAGCCGAAAAAGTGCGCCCTATCTACAAGTCTGGAAGCTCCCTCTGCAGTAGCCGCTGCCACGTACTCTCCTTCCACCAGTCTTCCATCCCAAATATCCGATCCCATACTGTCTCCTCATCAACTCCGTATATCTCATATTTCCCGCCATTGAGCGGTCGGCCGTCGCGCTTCGCAACGGCGATAGCAGCAGGGTTTTCGCCCCTGTGATGACTGTCAGCGAAAGAATAAATGTAGGCTTCGAAGAACAGCGTGCCTCAGAAGTTCGAGAAGCTCTCTTCGGTCCGGAAAGAACAAGCGGGGTTCAAGAACGGCAAGTACAGCCAGGGAAGCGCGGTAGAGGAAGGCATCGCCTTCGAGAAGTATGACATCCCACAGTCGCGCACAGGCTTCGAATGGCAGGTGGTCCATGAAGAGGGGCAATATCCAGTCGGGCAGGTATGCAGCAGGGGATATTTGGTGCTGTTTGAAGTTAAAGTATACTAGAATGGTGTTAGCTTGGTAAAGGACGCTTTGGAGAGCGGAATTTCACTCTTTGGCATCCCATCCGCGAGCAATGTATCGAAAATCCTTCCCCGTTGGTCAATATCGGAAAAGCAAGACTGGGCAGAAGAAATGCACCTGTAATACGCTTCAACCTAACAGCTTTGTCGATAAGCGTCGCGAAGTAGGTGTTCTGGAAAGATATAGCTCACGTCGTCCTTCGTAGAGAGCCCTCCGTAGAAGGCACGCATACAGTGTCGTTCTAGCAGGTTGCGTAGCGTGATGAAGCCCTGAGACGCAGACATATTGAGCAAAATCATTGCTGCTAGTTTCGCGATGCCGGGCACGTAGCCGAGCCCTTCGTCAGAGCGTGAAACAACCCAAGCGCAAAGCATGTCCTTCAAATCTTCGTACATAGGCCCGCTTTCAGCGCTGAAGATATGCAGTCTAGGCAACGTCGTTGACATGTCTGTCTCAATGAGGCTGAGAGTTGTTGTGGGAAATGTTCCAGCAGCCTGGGCACGTTTCGCTCGAGACAGACATGTGCGATAGCTGTCTGCGTCGGTCAGGTGGGCGGGAAGATCGGTAGACATTACACACCTTTGCTGAGAGCAAGCGAGTTCCCGACAGCATGTTCCCACATCGTAGCTCTTAACTTCACTGGGATACCTGACCACCACAATCTTCTCAGCCGAGGCATATCTCGCACTGCCTTCCAATTTGGTACAACGTCTTTCTCCCAAATGTGCAAAGACTCTTCGACCTTACCCTCGCGTGCTAATCGTCGTTCCTCCAGTGCTTTGCGCCGTTTCTCCTCTGACCCCGACGATGAGCGGTCGAGACCTCTAGGACGTCCAGGGAACATACCAGCAGCGCGGCTACGCTTCATCATCTGCTCCCAGTCGTGTAAATGTTTGATATCCTCTTCCTTTTTCTTGGGGGGTAAGAACGATGGCCGTGTCTTGCTAACGACCTGTTCAAACACACTGGGTCCCTGGGATCGCGAAGGTTTATGGTGGCTAGTAGACAATCGCCCAGAAGGCGCAGCACTCAGCGGCGGAAGAGGAAGGTCGGACGTGGACTTGGCATGTGAAATTGAAGGAGCAATGTTGAAAGATGGAGGCTCCTCAGAGCGCCGCGAGGGTTCCGCAGAGTGAGCAGCAGTCCTCGGAGATGTATCTGAACCCCCCTCTGACACAGAATGTATCTCGATTGGCACAGGATGCCGTTGCGATACGTCTATAACGACGGCGTGCAGCTCTAGTGAAGCGTGTGTGGCTGGACTAGGACTGTCTGTTCGAGAGCTCAAATTTTCGTGGTAATTGGGAGGAGTATGGACCCCTGACGAACGAGGAGTCTGGTCATCATCGGCCAAATGTTCCTGCATGGACACAGTGGATTTATCGCGCTGGTCGTTGTCGAGGGATATTTGCTCAAATTTGAGCGAGGACTGCCGAGAAGTAGACGGTAATGAACTGTGGCGCGATTATAAGCTCGTCTCAGTGCACTGGCATAGTCACGCACGATGACCCCCAAGACGATCCCAACGAGCTACGCCCGTTGCCATTCACGTCCAGCATTGACATGGACACGTCCGACGCTGCCCGAGGAGAAGAGGCGGCGTCCTCTACGCCATGGCCTTCCACAGGAGACAAGGACAAAGTATACGCAACGTCGGCACGAATCACTTCGCTCGAGAACCCATACGAAGAGTCGTCGTCTCCGTCCGCAAAAGCATCGTCGTCAGTATGAAGATTGGGATGAGTGTTCGTTGAGCCCTTTAAGTGATCATCACCTTCCTTCCAAGTGCTAGCGGACATGATGGAAGATTGCCGGGACGGTGGGGGCAGTATCTGCCATTGCGTCTGCGTATACGGCGTATACTCATCCGCCCGCAGCGCAGTGGCTGCAGGGTTATCAGGCACGTGCTCCGGTTGTTCAGCCTAAACCCGCATAAAGTACATAGTAAGGACGTCTGACACCGCGCTTCGTCTCGCCCGCCCGGAAGAATCTCAGCAAGTACGATGCGTCGAGGTGGGCGTTTTGGGTTTATAGTCGGAGCGCTCTTGACAAAACAGAGAAGCTAGCCATGCGATGATCGCGGAGATTCTTCTTGTCTTGGCAGGACATTCGTCTTCTTTCTTCACAGAAGACTATCATCTTCATCCAGCCTTTGAGACTTTTCTCCACCCTGGAGAACAGCAATGCCTCGCATCCCTTGGATCAATCGCACATCGCTACCGCCAAGTCAAAACTGCCTGCTCTGTCCTTGCACGCTCGTCGTCTCGTTACCTTTGCGCACTCTGCGCAACGCTCTCTCAGATCCTGAAAGATGATTACGAGTCCCTCATAGTAGACACAGAGTCGAAGATATTACATCGTGACGCATCGTTCGTCGCCGGCGGAGCATTCGTTCCTCTGTCGGCTGTGCGTGCCGTCTTTTCCGCATGGGATGCACCACTTGCGGCGCTCGATGGCCTGCTAGAGAAACTGCAATCTCAAGCAGAATGGCCTCCTGGGGAAATCATAGACATGCTCATAGCACGTGCCGCAACCGGGACCCATCTTATCTCTGATATCATGGGCAGCCTCGCGCGTGCTGTTCAACGAGTCTGGCGAACGCAACTTATCGCTCTGCTCGTGCACGGTACCCTCTCCACCACCGATCCTCTGGCCGAGAGCGACTATACCCTAATCGGCTCCCAGATACCTTCTTGTGTCTCCGACCAAACTCGGAATTCTATATCATACATTGGTCGTGCGCTCGGCACAGTCAAGGTCGCGAGATGGCAGACCCAGTTTCCTCGTGAGCTTGTTGCAGAGCACACCCGTCGCCTGGAGAATGTCCTTGTTCAAGATCAGTATACATTCGACAATGTCATTGCGGATATTCGTGTCAACGTCAGCGAGTGGCTATGGCGGACTGTACTTACCCAGAAGAATGTGGAAGAAGCCATCGATTCATTGTGCGCCCAGATTTTTCCAGTGGCTTCGGACGGTCACTCATGCGCGGTATAGAGCGGACTACTTTCTGTTGCGGGATGGGGAATTCAGCTTGTCGCTCATACAGGAAATCGAGCGTCTCAAGTTATCGCGGTTGACCGCTCGTTCGAACATCATCCGTGAGCAAGATCTCAACCTGGCCCTTCTACGAGCCTCCATTGGCACATCCGCTCAGCATGATCCTGCTTTATCCTGCCTTAGATTTAGCATGCCCTCTGGGCCTCTCCGATCACTTCTTCCTACTCCTGCTAATCCGCGTAACCTCGCTACATCCTTCACCGGTGCATCTCTCAGCGAAATCACGTTCGACGATTTCTTGCTCGGCACGCCACTGGTACTTTCCTACCGAGTCGAGTGGCCGCTGGACCTTTTTCTCCAGCCCGCTGACCTCTATCTATATGCCTTACTCTTTGCCTACCTATCTTCCTTACGTAAGGTGCACATGCGTGTGCACACATGCTGGACTTCACTGTCAAACGCACAGCGCGCTCGAAGAAGATGGACGGGCCTCGGAGAGGGCGGCACGGTGGAAGACCAGGAGATGCGCCAGCGGTTGCTCCGATGTGGGTGGGGTATCGTCCACGAAATGAGTTGGTTCCTCGATAACTTCTTCAGCTACGTCATGACGGACGTTGTTGATGTTGAATTCCGGCGTCTCAAAAAGCTCCTCGCGAGCCGACAGGCGCAAGATACAGCTCCCATAGCCGGATGGCAGCGTGCATCCTCAACCACCGCGCCCTTGTCCGCCTCCAAAGCGGTTGCTAGTGGCACCAGAGAGTCCCAAGTTACTGGGCTCATGGGAACAGCCGCACCACTCGACTTCACTTCCCTGCGAAATATCCACAGCGCGTACCTCGAGCGGCTCGTTGTCGGGTGTCTGCTGGCAAATCCGGCGCTGACGGCGATCATTCGGCCTATCTTCGAGCTCTGCGAGCAATTTGTTGCGCAAGTTGAGCGGTGGGGAGGAGACGTTTTGCCCGCGCTACTATTCGAAGGCAGCGTTGCGAAAGGTATGGATGCGGTGGGAGAGATGGTACGGGAGCGATGGGCTGTCGTGTCCGGGATCAACGAGGTTAGTCCACGCTTTCAATTGATAGATCACTACACCATTGCTCAAGGTGGATGGATAGACTCTCAGATCGTTGCTCGAGTCGTTCTATGAACAGCTGGCGCAGTCAACGTCTCAACAGACGTTTGGCGGACGAGGTGATGCGTCCAAATCCATGCTCTTGAATTCGACGGTCAACGCATCGCTATTTGGGCACACGACGTCGTTCCGGAAGGACGCGAAGCGTTGGGAAGGCGAGGGTGAAGCGCGGCGTCAAGTTGAACGCCTGTTGCTTCGGTTGGACTTCAACGGGGAATTTACGAAGGCATCATCAGGTCAGAGCACCGGGTCTAGCAAGGACATACTCAGGGAGGGGGGGTTAATGTAGAGGCACCTGTCAAAATACGGTAAGATTCGTATAATACTAACTTGCAGGGGGAAGTCGAACAGCAATGTCATCGAAGCTGAGGCGGCAACGAAGTCGTATTTCACTTCCTTACGGCACCAGACGCCCAGGCAGAGTGCTGAAAATCGTTTCTGTGATGTCTGCTCATGTGCTTCTTTATTTTTATATGCAGATTATATTTGCCAAAGAGGTGTCGGTAGGAGGTATACCCTTCGCGCGGATTTGAAGCTAGTAATACGAAACGGTGCTGCCCCCGTCATAATCAGTCACGATACATCATCACTCGTTACCTGCTGCCTTTGTCCCTTCCCTCTTCATCCTGTCAGCAATTACGCCTTGCAGAGTGGATTCCTGAGCCTCCTTCGAAGGGCAAGTGTATCGTGGATAAATTAGCCCGGGCCTGGCATCAATAGACAGAGGATGATGTAGAACACGGGCTGTGGAATTGGTACTAGAGTATGACATTAGTAGTATCTAGGGAGAGGCCTAAAAAGAAAGTGATTGCGCAAGGCTGCAAGCAGTCAGTTAGACTCGGAACGACGACACGCCGGCGCGCGAACGACAAAAAGCGGGCTATGGCTGCCGCGCGGCGGCCCTGCCCTCTGAACTTTGTGCCGGGGGACGCAAAGGGACGGGAGTGTGGTGCGTGATCGGCGATAATCGTTGCGCGCCAGCGGAAACGTTCGATGGACAACGGCAAAAAGACTGATCAGCAGATGTCACGGGCAGCCCAGAGGCTTGCCCAGCACGCTCGTCAATTCGCTTTCAAACCATCCACGACCATGTCTTCCCGTTCGTAGACACTTCCGTTTCCTTTCGCCCCTTCAGCTTACACACACGTCATCAGAATACACCCCTCGTCTCATAGGCGCGCCGAACACACTCGGTACGGTGCTCTAACTCTGACATCTTTCTCATCTCTGAATTCCATGACCCGATCCAGAGCACCGTGTATACACCGAGTACAACGGTCGCGTAGTCTCTCCCTTCCATGACATTCCCCTCTTTGCCGACCAAAACAATGGTATCCTCAACATGGTCGTCGAGGTCCCTCGTTGGACCAACGCGAAGATGGAGATCTCGAAGGAGGAGCCATTCAATCCCATCAAACAGGACATTAAGAAGGGCCGTCTCCGCTACGTCCGCAACTGCTTCCCCCACCACGGCTACATCTGGAACTATGGTGCTTTCCCTCAGGTGTGTGTTGGCATGGCGTGTCCGCGCCGCACATTTCTCACGTGCTGACGCGCCGCTCGCCTTACAGACCTGGGAGGACCCAGGATCGCAGCACGCCGAGACGAAGGCGAAGGGCGATAATGATCCGCTCGATGTCTGTGAGATCGGTGAGCAGGTTGGCTACGTCGGTCAAATCAAGCAGGTCAAGGTTCTCGGCATCATGGCACTCCTTGACGAGGGCGAGACCGACTGGAAGGTCCTCGTTGTCGATGTGCAGGACCCGCTGGCGTCCAAGCTCAATGACATCGAGGACGTCGAACGCCATCTCCCCGGCCTCGTTCGTGCCACGAACGAGTGGTTCCGGTGTGTTTCCCATGTGGGATCTGTGTGCACAAGATCTCACCACACGCCCCTGCCGATAGCATCTACAAGATCCCTGATGGCAAGCCTGAGAACCAGTTCGCGTTCTCTGGCGAGGCTAAGAACAAGAAGTACGCGACCGAGATCATCCATGAATGCCACGAAGCCTGGCGCCGTCTCATTCACGGCGAAAGCCCGCAGTACGACATTTCTACGTAGGCTATCTCCATAACATGTTCTCGACAGACTGCTCTAATTAATGTTCTAGACGCAACGTTACTATTTCCAACTCTCCTGCCTTCACCACTCCCGAAGACCCCGAGTACCAGAGGCTGCCGTCGGACTCCCGGAAGCCCCCTGCTCCAATCGATCCTTCGAGTAAGCTTTTCTGTCACAGTCGTCTTTCCTAGGCAATGATTTGTCTTTTTCAAGTCTCCAAGTGGTTCTACATCTCGTCCGCTCAAGTGTAGACGAACCACTAAGACGTCGTCGGCTTGAATGCAATAGAACTCTCGCTTGTACAAAAATGCTTACCGCCTTGTTGCAATGACCAATAAACTTGTTGGATTAACTACGAGATGGAAACCCGTTCGTTAGATCGTCCTTGGCCCTCGCCGATATAAGGTAAGCTCTGCAAGCGAAAGTACAGCTACATATTATAAGGGTAACGCATATCGGTCCATTCCGCTCGTTGTTCATTTTGAGTACGTCTTTTAGATAGGCCTCAGGCCTCGGGATGCGTCGGCGGGTACCGACAGTATCGGTCTGAAATAAACGTCACGGTCCAGGTACCTACATAGGGGAATTAGGTACCGTCAGCACCACCAAGACGAGAAGGCGGCAGAAGAGCCACGTGCCTTCAAGTGCAGAAAAGATGGAGTATTCGTTGCTCGTCACTCCCGACACCGTGTGCGTCTCCAGCACCTTACCAGGCCGTCCACCCTTCTTTGGGCTGGGCTCGGCACGCTGGTATGTGAAAGTGAACGGCGGCTCTCCAACCAGTGTGAATTGGATCTCCGCCTGATCACCTATGCACGCTCGTCAGTTCCTTTGCACGATGCGTTGTCTAACGGTGCTTTACCTTCGTGGATATCTTGGAATATGCGCTTGCCTTGACCTACGCGCGCGGACGGTAGGGGATGAACTGTGTACGAGAGATCGGATATCGAAGACTTGCAGCGCTGCTGCTGGTGGGCAATGGACGTAATCTTAAACTCTCCAGGGTGGTGTTGCGCGATAGAAAACGGTGATGAGCTCGACTCTTGCGTATATGGCTTGCCGTTGATGCGATATCTAACCAAATCACATAAACAAGGCGTTTACGCAGCATGCTTGCGATGGCGAATGAAGACACACCCAATCACCCATGGCGGGATGCCTTCTAGCTGGAACTGCGCAACCTCGCCAACACAGAAGTGTTCCCGGCGATCGTATGGTACAATAGCCGCCGATTCCGCGACATCGATCCAGATCGACCGCTCGTGAGGATCTGGCGCCGTCTGCTCGCAGTGCGACGCGTCCTGGATCGACTCGATGGTAATGAGATGCCGGCCGACGGTCTTGAATGAGTATTCGGGAAGGTCGAGCTTCCATGAATGACTATTTACGGCGACGGTTTCCGTCCGGATTTCGCCCGCGGCGAAGCCCTTGATGGAGAACGTCAGCTGGAAGGGCGGTGTCCCTTCCAGGGCGATCATTCCCTCTAGGGAGTGCTTGTCTATGGGCACAAAAGCGTCGTGCAGACAGTATGCAAGGCGGTCCGTGGTTCTAAAGCGCGCTGAGGGTCGCTTCAGGACCTCTTGTTCAAACAAGGGCCGATTTGCACGAGGGATGACGGCATTCTTATGCTGCGCGAGCGGATAAGCGGCGTCACCGACCTGCTTCACCTCATAGAAGATACGCCCTGGTTCTGTTGTATGCAGCTGGAAGCGCGTGCGTGCTTGAATGCTGTTGAACGTCGGCTGATCAACGACCCTCGTTCCGCCATTCTCTCTTCGGGCGATGTTGTACATAATTTGGAATGGCGGGCGTCCTGCGCATTCTTTTCAGGCGAAATAGACGCGGATAGATTGAAGCCCACTTGCCTGTCAGGTCAAGATCAACATGCCCGTTCGAACCTTCACAGACAGGCGGAAGGAGGAACGAGCCGTTCCACCGTTCCAGGGTGCCGGTTGTATCATCCGCAAGCCGCGCAGACGGTCGTGGGACCCAGAAGACGTCGTATGTAGATTCGTCGGCAAGGACGCCACCGGGGCATTGAGAGTCGTACACCTAGAAACGAGTCGATGAACATTCCTCGGTATGAAAGGTCTGGCACTCACCTCAAGGATCTCATAAGTGCCTTCTCCACGAACTTGGATATGATCATTTGCGCTTGTTACTTTGGCTGATTCAATACTGCTAGGTCGTTGAATATTACGGTACTTGATAAGCCAAGGCTGTCGAGGTCAATGAATCAGAGTTCGCCATGCTTGAGCGCGGGACACACATACTCCTTCGCCCGTGAGACGAAGAGGTAGGCTTGCTGGCTCGTGGTCAAGAGTGGTGACATGACGCTCGCCTTTCTTGCCATAAAACTTTACTGTAGGCTGCACCGGGTAAGCACGCCGCAGGCGCTGAGAAATTGAAGGAATAATACTTTGATCCTCCTGATGTTGGCAGTAATACCGAGGACAGATATCGACCGTCTACATCCCGAGGAGTCTTCCACGCCAACTGCGAGACGTGGGTCCTACCGCGAAATACGTTCAAGAATAGAGCGCTTACCTAAGTCAATCTCGAATGTACCGCCGTTGCGATCGATCTCGTTGGGCACAGGTATCTTCAAGCGTTCCCGAGGGTTCTTGAGCTTGGCGAAGTTCATTGTCTTGGAACCCTTTGGCCCAACGAGTTGCACGTCCAGACTCCATGGTCCTATCCCCTGGAGGCAGCGTCAGCGCGGGAAACGACAATGTGCCAGTTCATCAACTTGCCGTAAGCTGGACTTCAACATCAACTGAGTCTCCCGAGCAACTGTTGACGATTTGCCGACCCGGCCCCGTACTGACGAACTTCGCTGACGCAAGCGGATGCACAGTCTGCTCAATGCTTGAACCGTTCAGAGGCACTTTCTGGTAGTTGGTGTCGCTGACGTGAGAGAACGTGTAGACATAGTGTCCGCTCTGCGGCGGCTGGAGAGTCATCTCACCACGTGCGGACTGGAAGACCTTCACGAGCTCGCGCGGAGGCTCCTTGTCGCGCTGCATGCGGTAGTACACATGGAATGGAGGTGTTCCGTGGAGAAGAAGGGTAGCCTCGACACCGGTGTCGCCAGAGCTACGTGGCGAATTAAGCAAGTGGCGCGAACATGAAATAAATCCACCCACCACTCGTGAATGCGTTTCCAGTCAATCTCGGCCGTTGGTTTGGGAATCTCGACGACTGTACATGTCTCCGGGTTGAGGATATCGCCATCGCAATACTTTCCCTTGACGTCCAGAATCTTATACTGGCCAGGAGCATCTGCGACGATTTTTAAATCTTGGCGACCCTTCGCTTGGAACTTTTGCTGCCATGGACGCAAGCGTCGTGTACTCCCGACTGCCGATTGGTCCGAGGGCGGCTGGTATAGAATCTCAACGTCCCAAGGTGCATCTCGTGTGTCTGCTCCACCTAGCTGGACATTCAAGCTGGTCTCCGAATTGATTCTGAGTTGTGCAGGTCGTGCAGGGCTGCAGGTCCTGAACGATACAGCTGGCCGACGCAAGACATGGAGTGTACGCGTGATTTTGGTGTTTTGCTCCGTTGTGAGAGTGTCTGTGCCGTTCTTCGCCGCGACAGCTAGCAAAGGAGTGGACCCAAGGCTTTCCGTATTGCCGAGCGCATCGGTGACCGAGTCTAACGCGTAGATATGCGTGCCAAGTGCGCGTGCCTGAACCAGCAGAGGGATTTCAACTCGCTGTGGCGCAGGCGGACTTGCCGCTGTCGCTGTGTCGTGCCCGGCCTCGATGCCTTCGACCATGAAATACTCCTGGCGGCCATTGATTTCCTTGAACCACTTCAAGCTGAGCGGGGGTATACCGTAGATGACCATCTGAAGCTCGATATTGTCGCCTGCTGCGCTTGCTGCTTCCGATGCCGCACAACGTACGTTGTCACCTTTGAAGAGCGCGTCGCTTTCACGGAACTCAGCCCGCGGGCATGGCGCAACAGTGACAGTTGATGGATAGACAATACGCGCATCGACGCCTGACGTCTCCTTGACGTCCTCTAGGCGGATGGTGCCCGTGTGTGTGATGGGAATGTGCAGAAGAGATTGAGTTTTCTGCAGTCTCGTAGAAGTGTCGACCTCCTCATCCTCATCATCGTAATCGTCGTGATAGTCATCAGAGTCTTCGGACTTGGAAGCGGAAGCTTTGGCGAGCTGCAAGTCAGCAAGACGCGCTGCATCAATCGCCTTAAGCTCGCGCGAAGTGATGGTCTTCGTGATCACTTTCGCACCAGAGCTTTCTCTGTAGCCAAGAGGGTAAACAGAGTAATGCACGGCAGTCGGATTCGAGTTGTTCAGCAGGATAGGGATGAGCACACTACTCGAAGAGCCTGAGAGGCAGTAGGTCTGGCCATATGGGTTGAGGAAAGCCGTACTAATAGGTGACATGCGGACGGTATGCTGTCCCTGTAGGTGTGAATCTTGGTTCGAGAGAACGTCCCAGCCCAACATGGCAAGAGGAACGGAAAGAAAGCCGGTCAGCCCTACACTCCGAGCGCTAGACTCTAGGTAGTCGAATCGCGCCTCAGGATGGTACACGTTAGAAACAATAGACACGCACCATGTACAGCATCAGGACTCGCGTGACCTTCGTATAGGTTCAACGTAATTCCCCCAAACAGCAAACCATCGAGAGTCCATAACCCTAGGATTTGCAAAATGACGACGGCGATAGGGTAGTTAAGCTTCGGTATTCGAAGCTGGGAAAGACCCAAGCAAAATAGCAGATCCACAAAGACCCATTTACGCCCAAAGTTCGACGTGTATCCAGAATATGAGGAGAATAAGTATTGGAAGAAATCAAATATCTTGATGGCCTATGAACGTATATTAGCACATGTACAAAGATGATTAGCAAACACACATCAAACACGCAGAATACTCACCTGTATGAGGAGTGCTAAGCTAATAGCATATAGCCTTTGTGACGGAACGTCCAAATACTTCTCTGGGATGAGGGAAGGCTGCGAGGCTGACACTGGTGGCTTTGCCTCCGGCTTGCCCGACATTCCGTCGTGCAGCCCAAATGATGAGTAGGCGAGTGCTCTTGTGTTTTCGAGCGCGCAACAAAAGAATGGCTGCGTATTCGGATCGTGAGGGTTGAACGCGCTGGCTCGCGAAGTTGTCCGGAAGTTCGGGGCAGGAGCAACGAACCCCGCAAGCTGAGACACTGACGCTTCTTCGGCGAGGCGCGGCCACGTGACCGTAACTCACGCAAAATGCGAATATCCGCACGCATTGCTTCGTTCAACTTCCAGCAATCTACCTTGACGTATCGTAAACTCTTGCTTCGAGGAGAACAAGCAGTACAACTCCGTAAAGTAGGGGTAAATATATTCCATTGCGGAAATCCGGAAAATCACGAGTATACAACAAGCAATAATCACTGCTCTCCACCCAGTACAACCCAGCATAAACTACCACTCGAATTCAAGAGCTGAGATACCAGAAAACGAGGTACGCGCCAGCAAGTAGTAGTAACGTTTTTACCTGAGGATCTAAATTCGTGATACCGCCTTGGCCGTTTTCTGCGCGGGAAGCAGGGGCAGAGGAAGAGGAGTTGCCGCTGCCGCCCAGAGTGTGACCCTTACCCGAAAAGGCATCACCGCTGGAAGAGGTCGACGAGTGTTTGCGCAACGTTGATTCGAGAGCGCTATGCCACTTCGTCGGTATGTAGCTTTTAAATAAAGACGATGAACGACGCACTTCCTGTCCGCGCCCCGCACTTGGTCGACCTTGTTGCTCCCCTTCAAGAAAACGAAGGTCGGCCTAGGTGGATCAAGGTCAGAGAGGTATATGCAGGTATTGGAAGAAACACACATGGCGGAGACGGTAAATCGGCTGGCAACGTCTCGCGCAGCATCGACGTCGCACTTCAAGAAGTTGACGTTGGTATATTGTTTTGACAGAGCTTCAAACGCTGGCGCGATCATATGGCATGGTCCACACCTACATCTCGGATCCAACGAGTCGCATGAGTCTCGTCAGGCGTAGACGTACCATGTTGCGTGGAAGTCAATAACCTGGGACCACAGAGGTCGGCTTACAAAGATACTACACTTAACGAGGAGGGACGTACGGACACTTTATCCTTGGATTTGGAGAGAATGCCATCCAGTTGTGAGTTCGAGGTGATGTGCGTGATGGCCATGATTAGCACGAGGACGTGGTATACCTAGGCTGAAGAGTGCTTGGAGATGTGAAGCAGGACGGCTGTGACGCGGCCATCCACCGAGAGCCACGTGAACATCGCGAAGTGCACAAACAAACCTCAACAAACCTTGTTGATCGTCACCACGGTGTGCGCGTCGCGACTTGTCTTCTACCACCACCAGCCGCCACACGCTTTCGCGCTCGTCAGCAAGCTCGCTTCTTCCACACACCCTCTCAACCTACTACACTCAAGACAATGTCTGGACGCGGCAAGGGCGGCAAGGTGCGTTCCTTCTCTGTTGTGCTTTCCGCGGAGTTACTGATAGTTTGGTGGTAGGGCCTCGGCAAGGGCGGTGCGAAGCGCCACCGCAAGATTCTTCGTGACAATATCCAGGGTATCACTAAACCCGTGCGCTCGGTTATCTTTTGTCTACGCGGCACGTTATGAATTGCTTCCTCAGGCTATCCGCCGTCTGGCTCGCCGTGGCGGTGTCAAGCGTATCTCGGGTCTCATCTACGAGGAGACTCGTGGTGTTCTCAAGATCTTCCTCGAGAACGTGAGTCGTGTCTATCTTCGTCTCACTCCATATGTTCTCATCAAGTGCAAGGTTATTCGCGATTCGGTCACCTACACCGAGCACGCCAAGCGCAAGACTGTTACCGCGCTTGACGTTGTCTACGCTCTCAAGCGCTCCGGCCGCACCCTCTACGGCTTCGGTGCTTAAGCCACGCGTTTTCCATTCGTCCCCCTTGTCTGGCTCTGTCTCATTTGTATGCGTGTATGGATATCCGGTACTCTTATTACAGATATGATGATGAATGTGTTATGAATATCATCAACATGGTCGCCAATAAAGCGTCTTAACCGTTTGAAGCATTGATGTCCGAGGGGAAGAGGGTATCCTGTTATGGGAAGCACGGAGCAGGAGAGCATAATCACTAGCAAGCCTATCACACTGAAGTGGCAATAGCACGCGATGTGCCAACGCCGGCGCTGACGTCGGTCGCGCCTGCCAAGCGTTCATAGCGGTCGACGATCTTCCTGACACCGGGGCAGACCGCGAGCCGGACACGCTCATTCTCGCCGACGATCATGGCCTTACGCGCGATCCAGCTGGCAGCGTCCGGTTCGCCATCTGCACGGTCGCGGACCATCCTCGCGAAGCGATCGCGCCGCAAGCTCCACTGCAGGTTCCGGATGGCGGGCACCAGCGCACGCGCGATGGCGGGCGACGCGAATGCGCCACTGGGCTTGCCGCCCCGCTGCGGCGCAGTGCAGGCGCGCATGACGCGCGCTAGGTCGTCCTTGCGAAGCGACCACTTCAGCTGGCGTACGGTGGGCAGGAGTGCACGCGCAACGGTCAGATGCGAAGACTCGACGTCCGGGAGGACGCGTGACGCATGTAGCGAGCGGAGGAGGGCGAGATCGTGCGGGTGTGTGCGCAGGGCGGCGCCAAGGACGTTCGCGACGTGGTGGCGCTGAAGGCGGATCGCATTCTCGTAGTTGCGCGCGGCCTTGTATTGGGAGTGAATGAGCAGATATGCGTACACAAATGAGACGTGACGTGAGGCTCACTATGGGCGAGTATATGTAGCCGCCGAGTCTGTAGATGCGGTCGAGGCCAAGGCCTTGGATGACGTTACGGTGAACGAGATCGGGGACTGAAGGCCTGAGCGGAGCGCCGTGCGGTGCGGCGAAGAGGGCATGTTCGACGCGCGAAGGAGCGACGACGAGAATGCGGGTTCTGTTCAGGAGAGGGTCTGCAGCGAGGGCGGCGAGGTAGCGAGAGGTGCGGGCGAGACTGGCGAGGTCCGGGATGTCTAGGAATGAAACTGGACATGCATGAGCAGACAAATGTGGAGGAAGAGCAGGAGGAGATCATACATATGTGAAGCAGGATCTCCTGCGGGGAGTCCAGGAGCCGGCTGTGGACGGACGGCGAGTCGGCAGCCGAGGACATGCTACGGCGCGACGATGGTTGCGAGCGACCAGGCCGCGGGACGCCAATCGGGAGTCACTCCCCGGGCCACACGTGACTGCCATGACGCACCCCCCGATCCCAGATCTAGATACCATCGTCCCTCCTGGCCCCGATGGCCGGACTGCAGCCGCACGTCCACCACTACGTCCGAGTCTTCTTCCTCCTTTACCTGCTTCTGGCCTGCAGCCGCCGGAATATCAGGCCCTCGGTCTCTGTACAGGTCATAGATAGATCGGCAACATGCATCGCTGACAGCGCAATAAATGTGCGATTGCAGCGGGCGCCTGCTTGAAATTCGATGTTCCCCGATCCAGACTATGCTTCGCTGTCATCGAACTTAGATCTCCTCGGAATACCCCTCGGGCACACATTCCCCTCCAGGTCGCCGTTATATAAACGCCACCGTTGCTTCGTCGTCCTACGGTCTTCCTTGTTCCTCCTCCTCCCACCTGACCCGCATGGCCGACTCTGCTGACACCGCCCGGTATTTTATTTTCGTGTACGCTCCTGACCCACCTTTTCCGTGCCCTCCGCTCACGACGTCATGCCCAGGACGCAGGCATACTTTTGTTGTTAGTTACCTGTTCTATCTGCTTCAATAGCATAACTCATGTCTCCTGCTCGCTCTCGACCTCTAGCAATGTGTAGGCGTCCCCTCTTTGCTACTCATTCGAATCGTGTGACCGACCTGGTCGCTCAGATGCCGTCGTCCTCTGGGACTGGATCACTTCGCTCTCCAGGGAATGGAAATTCGTGCGCTTCCCTTGCGCCCAATCGTTGACCTATTTCCGAGCTATTTTCAGGTCTGGAGAACCCGCTGGTCTCCCGTGAAAGTCGCGTACCTCTTCTGCAGGTGCCTTACTTGCCGTCATCGACGGATATGCCAATTAACGGTATTGCCAGATACTGGGTCATTGCTGTCGTCCCATATCTTCTCTATTGCTTCGTCATGGATCATCCGCGCGAAACGTGTGAAAGGATATACCCTGTATGTACATATATTTCTTAATTTCACCTTCAGGACCTCACCATCTGCGAAGATTCCTGTCACGCTCGCTACCTGGAACCAAGTCGGCGCGGAGGGTAAGCTACAACCTCACCAACTTGACTGGAGTGCTGAGGCTCGGGGTTCAGCGGTCCTGCTCATACGCACTTATGCTTTCTTCAACCGCAACAATTACTTGCTTGCCGCCATGATCTGTGCTCTTCTCGGTATGATTGCGTACCAACTGTATGTTGCTACCTCGCAAATGCTTCGTATGTCGTGCCTACACATCTTTTCTTGTCCGCCTTCTGACATGGTATACTACTGCAGTCCTTCCCTTCGCCGACGGTCCGAATGTACGTGTTTATATATCCGCTACTCAGGCTCTGGCATCTGCTTACTGACATCTAGTCAACTGGTCCGTGCCTTCCCATGTCCAAGCCGCACTCGGAGCATCTGCTATGTGCGTAACCTTTTCGCTGTTCACTTCATTGTCGGCTAACGCAACCTTTCCGTTAGTCTTCTTCGTATGTCCGCGACGGCGTCCTCAGGCCTCCTTTTCCAACCTTATTTCTGATACCGAGTCTCGTTATAGCTCGCCCCACTCATGTTTGACACCATCGTAACATTTATCACCGTCCTGAAGGCAATCAACATGCGTCGCCAAAGCGGTACTGGGTCCAGTAGCCGCCTGATCCAGACCTTCCTTCGCGAAGGCGTCTTCTACTACATCCTCATTTCGATTGCGAACCTCGTACGTCTGTGTTAATGCCGCTATTTCGCCGACTGACCTTCCCGGCCAGGTCAATGGCATATTCTACCTTCAGCCGCATCAAGTTATCTCGGCAATCAATATTCCCCTGAGCGTGATGCTTAGCCCCGTGCTTGCTTGCCGTCTCGTGAGTCTTCTGTATCCTCTTCACGACACTCCCTTGTGCTCGGCAGCTTTCCCCTTTTTCCCGCTGACAGTATATTCCCCGGATAGATTCTCGACTTGCGGGAACGGGGTTCGGAGGCCGTCGCTTTTTCGGATACCCATCCGTTCTCCTCGGGGCAGCGTACAGGCACCAACTTCCAATTCACACCGCGTACTGCTTCAGGCGGAACACTCTCCGTGCTCTCGACGCCACCGCGCGCCGCTATCAGTTCACGGACATATAGCACGACACCTAAGTCGCTCAATGCTGGTCTCACTTTTGCGACCTTTGGCTCCAACTCGGGCGTTGACGTTGGTGACCTTGAGCTTGGATCCGTCGGGCGTGTGGGCTTCATTGCTGGCGGAGACAAAGATTCAGACGAGGGGGACATTGGGGATTACCGCGCGGTCCAGCTCGGTATCGCTGGTATCCGGGTCGATGTAGAGAAAACGTACGAGGCCGCATGAGTTCACGTTCCGGTAGTCCTGCATCGCATCTTCTCCATTAGTTACAACTTATTCTGCATACGCTTCTTGCATCTTGCCTCCAATGTCCTCCACCGCATTGTACCACATCCAGCTATCCATCTTCTTGTAGCGCTGATAATGACCCGCTCACTGTACGCATTTGTGCATTACACACTCACTCTGTATACCCTCCACAACCAATCAGGATTTAGACCCTCACCGGCCAGCCAACCCTTTCAACCGTCGACTGCGATCTCCTCATGATCCTACTGCTATCCTACCGCAGCCTAAACATGTAAACGGGGTGCCTTTTTGACGCCGATGTATGGGATACGTTCGTATCTTGCACCATGGTTTCGGGGACTGGCATCCACACCATCGGCGCGGACAAAGGGAGAAGAAACCCGCAAAACTCGATTGGGGAAGACTAGCTATACTATAGAAATACAGTAAAGGAGGACAAGCCAAGCCAGATAGCGAGACGAACGGGATGCGACGAGACGGAGGCGAATAGAAAGCACTAGGATGGACAAGCGAAGGATAGTAGTTTACTCGGGAGTCATATGGTCTAGCTGCGGATAGGACTGGGGAGTATACAAGGCGAAACGCTATGGGCCAGATGCTGGAGAGTGGTGTACAAGGAAGCCTTTAGGTAAGCATGAAGGACATACAGTTCGTAGTCAACATCATCAGTCGCGCCGGAGGAATCCTCTACACATCAAAACGGCTTGCACATGTATCGGACACCACTAGCACGCCGCCTTGCACTCAAGGACGGTGCGGATGTCCGTACGGGCCCGGCATCGAGTAGTCCGCCGCGGCGTGCGTCGACATCGCGACGGGCGCCGCCGCGGAGACGTGCTGCGTCGTCTGCGGGATCGAGCTCGGCCAGAACTGCTGCGAGACGTCGAACGAGAACGGGATCGGCATCGCGGTCGGTGGCGAGGATGTGCTCGAATGCGGCGAGGGCGTGTCTGAGCTTGGGCCCGAGACGCCGTTCGAGACTGGCGTCTGCGTCTGCGTCGGCGGAGGAGGTGCAGATGTCGGGGCGGACCCGCCGTTGCGCGGCCACCATTGGTAGCCTGGCAGGTAGGACGTTGAAGGCTCGATGCCGGGGATATCGAGCCCGAGCATGTGCGCGAGCACGCGGTTCGTGGTGTCCGCCGACGCGAGGTTCGGCGAGCCCGTCGGGCGCGGCTGTGCGACTTCGCTCTGCGGAACATGCGTGCGCGAGCGCTCCTCAAAGGCCTCTTGCTGGAGGATGTCTGAAACTTTCTCAGAGAGCCCAAACGCGTCCTCTGCCGGCCGTTTCGGCTGGCGTGAGCTGCCGACAGGGTACTGTGGGAAGCCGTTGTCGATGTGCGTTTGTGCGCCGTGGACGAGTTCCCAGGCACGCTGAGCTGCAGGCCAGCGAACGCTCATCTCTTTGAGCGCGCCCAACACACGTTGGAGCGCAACGAGCGTCTGGACGTTAGATGGTCGCATGGTCACTGTGCAGAGATTTAGTCTTTTGCCGCAAGGCCACGTGCGGTGGCATTGCTTACAGGTGACAATGTGCATGATCCTGGGGGTCTCATTAGGAGATAACAAGCTCGTCAAGATCAGCGCCACATACCCTGCTGCGAAAAGGTGCTGAACAATCAGCATCGTCGAGCGCGCCAATGAATACGTGCTCTGCATTGCGACAACTGAGTGCGGGGATCGCATGAGATAGCTGGCTCAGCGTAAAGAGATGGACACAGACTGATGTTCGTCATATGCGTCGCCGCACTCTGGCAGATGTCGAACGACTTCTGCGCTGTCGAGTCTTGGCTGTGAGACGAGCGCCGGTGCCTGTGCCGCGCATTAGTGTAGAACCGATGTTTCGCTTTATACTGGGGCCGGACTCACGCTTCAGGCCTCCACTTCGGAATGCTACGGCGGGGTGTCAGCCACCGCAGTAAGAAAGAAGCTATCACTGTGCACTCACAATGCCCGATGGAGCAGTAAGACACAGTTCCAATATTTGACATGCAGCAGCAGGATGTGCGGCGGCGGGATGTAGCGTGCACTCGCGACGTCGAACGCAAGCACGTCTGGGAGCTCCGCATACCATTTGTCGAGCTGCGCTTCGAGTTCGGTCAGTGCTTGCCGCTTCACGACCTGCGCGACGGGTCTGATCGGGTATATCCTGTCGAGAATTGAACCGAGCATCGCGACTGCGGGACGGGGCAAATATCAGTCGGGCAGGTGAGGAGACCCTGCACAAAAGCCTGCGTACTGAGTTTCGACCCCTCGAGGAAACAGAGCATGACGCGTCCTGGGACAGGAGTAAAGTCCATCGATAGCGGATCAGACGAGTGTGGCTGCCAAGTCTCGTCTTCATCGACCTAACCGAGGTCCGGCGATCTAAGCCAGATTGGCCTCGAGCGGAGAGGGTCAACGTACCTCCGGTAGGCGAGTGTCGTAGTTCGCCTCGTTGATCGCAGGAGGCCGGCCCATGTATACGGCGGAATATCTACGGCACAAGGTTGTAGACGATAAGAGGGGGCTTGGGGGTGCATAAAAGGCCGGGCGCACTTGTCTGCCTTTTGGCACGCCCACCAAATCTGCTTGCGCGCTTGCAGCTCCATCGGGGAGAACAAGGTGCGACCGTTCGTTTGCCATGTGGAAGCATCACGGTGGAGACCAAGGTCCATTGCCTGAACAAACAGTACGTGTGATCATGCTGGTATCTAACACTACGAGGATCTCGTCCTACCATGCGTAACCCCATGCCTACGCCAAGTTAGTAGGTACACTGGTACAAGGTAAGTAGGAAGGACTTGCCAATGTAAAGCCAGCCGTGCTCCATCTGACCTATAATGGGCGTCAACGACGGTCCCAAGTTGACGCGGAGACCACAGCTGGTACAGACCAATGCCGAACTCGCGCATTCCAAGTAGAACGAGAGCTTGGCATGTCGCGGGTCGACAGTAATGGTAAACACGGTCTACGCCTTACGTCAGCACTCTGTCACAGCCTTGGGCAAGATTCACACGGACTAAGAACTTCGCGAGCCCGGACCATATAGTCCAGACCGGCTTCCCAAATTGTGCCAGGAGGGGGATCTTCGATGTCGTTGTCGTACCGAGCTGAGATCGCAAGCATGGACAGAACCAAGAGCCTTGAGATGTGGGGTTTCTCGACCTTTGACGTCCCGTTTGACTGCCTGCCAAAACAACCGACTGTAAAGAGTCCGAAAATTATCTACCACGTGGGCATAACTTACACATTCCTGTAGAACAAACAGTACGTTAGCGTTACGGCAAGGGACGAGAGGTACAAGGTGTTAGAACAGAAACTTACAAAGCTTCAAAGTCCCTCCAGAACATAGACTTGTGGATGATGGGGAACTGGGGATGCACGTAGGTAAAGTACAGCTCGAGCAGATGACGCTGAACAGATAATGACGGCATCTCGACATCGACGCTTTCCTCAGGGATAAACTGATTAGCGGCTGGAGGCCACACGCGTGCCATCGGCAGGTTCCTGAAGCCAGGTTTGGAGGAAGGTTGGCTACGATCACCGAGAAGCGTACGCACCAGATGCCACCGGCATTCCGTTGATCTCGACGTTGCAGGTTCGCTTTTGTGAGCAGGTGGAGACCACTCGCAAAACCATGGTAGCGCAGCTGAGGGGCGATGTGAGCGTCTAAGCTTGTCATCGGACCAAGCCGGCGTTATTACTTCTCTGTTTTCGTCCAATGACAGCTGGCCAAGGCCGTTCGCGGCCTCCTCCTCTTCCGTATCTGAAATGGAATGTTCGCCCCTCCGCTGCGGCGACGATACGGAGCGGGACGTACCGGATGGGTTGCCGTCAAGCTTGTACATGCGATCCCAGTCCGGGGTTCCGTCGGGTCCGTCACTATCCAGGCGGCGCCGCTGGGCGAGCGGCTGACCATCCGTCGTCCGGCCGAAGCAACCTGCGATGGATCCGACGCGGGCAAAGCCAGTTGATAGACGATCTTGCCATTCCAGCGTGGGGTTGACAAGCATTGAATTGTCTTTAGGTCCGGGGGATCAGCGAGAGTCATGAAAAACGTGCTTGATGCTCACTGGAGGACACGATTTCTCGAGACATGCGGGACTGGCGGCGCGGTCGGGACGGATCACGCGAAGGCTGGGCCTCGGCGCCATTGAGTATTGACGCGAAGAAATCTTCCTTGTTGACGGCGACCGAGTGGTTGAGACGACCGGTAGGTCCCTACGCAAGGCGTTTTGGGATATGGCTTGGGAGACTAAATGAGATGCAGGCGTACGAAAGGGCCAACATCGACGCGGTTCAAGATGTCGCGAGCGAGGTCGTCGCGTTTGAGGTTGTTGATAAGTTGCGCGACTTGCGGATCAGGAGAGGCAAGTATCGCGCCAAGGACGGACTCGACCTGATGCCATCGTTGCTCAATGGCATGGATATAGCCCTTGGGAGGACCGCGCTTGAAGCTTGGGCCTAGGGCGCCGGATGAGAGAGAGGGTGAGGAGGTAGACGGAGAGGCCTAGCGTACCGAGGAAGGTACACGCTGTGTAGGAAGTGATAAGTATCAACAAGCTTTAAGGCGAATGATGTACGTACGAACACCAGCCGCGGCGCAGCTTTTACATGGCTCAACGTCACCTTCAAACCGCTCGCATTTGCTTTTCGTCTTTCGACATTGGTCACAAGCTAAGGGAAGGGGGATGGAGACTTGGTAGGGAGGGGAGGACAGGGGTGACGGACCTCTGCTGCTGCGTTTCCTGGAGGAGTCAGTTTGGGCAGACGGGCCTTGGTCGTCATCTGAGAGGTCGGCTTCGCGGGAACTTGATGGGCGTTCCTTGGACATTGGGGGCGGAGGACAGGGAGTGAGGGTAGGAAGCAAGGGACGAGGCACGGAACAGCGTCCGGGGGGAGAGGGGCAGGATGGCAGCGGCCGAGGTCAGAGAAGGAATAGAGAAGGCGGGGCAGGGATCGACTGTCGATTCTGTGAGCACGCGCCTTCGGCAACGTCCTCTGGCCTGCGCCGTTGTGTCGGTGCCAGTCTGTCTATACGAGCCCGAGGCCAGCGAAGATGATAAGCAGTACCGCGCCGGGGAGCAGCGATGCCTCGTCCCCCGGTCAGGCTAAAAACACGCTCGGATATGACCTTGCCCGGGCCAGCGCGACTGAGCGTGTTAGCGTTTGCTCGGCCAGTCTCTGCTCGGTAAGCAGCGACGTTGGCTTGGCTGCACGTGACCGTCTCAGACAGCCTGTGTCAGGAACTGGACGAGCGGAGGGATGCGATGCGCAGGAAATGCAGGGATGTGATATGTTTTGTTTCACGGAGAGGTGGACGGAAGGCGGAGGGATCCATGTGGCGGCGGTGGCGGCGAACGCCGACGGGTCCAGTCGAGCGGCGGGCCAGACGTACGCGTCTTGGCCAAGCGTCTTCACTTGCTCGCCTCATCTCGCTCCCGTCCTTCCTCGTCCTCGTCCCCGTCCCTCCCCCGTCCTCTTCGTCCGTTCCCCTCCGTTTCCTCTCCGTCCCTTCCCATTTCCCTCTCTTCCTCTTTCTTCTCCCCAATGCCCTCTGACCTCGCTCCCAACGTCGGTCAGTCCATTCCTCTTCGTATCTTTCTCTCGCCCTCATCCATATTCACCCTCCCATCCTCCCAGACTCTCCTCCCCGGTCCCGTTCTCCCTCTCCGGTCGGGCATGACGTTCTCACCCTCCGCGCCCTCGTCAGCACAAAAGACGCCGGCGTCATCATCGGCAAGGCTGGCAAAAATGTAGCCGATCTCCGTGACCAGACCGGCGTCAAGGCTGGCGTCAGCAAAGTCATCCCCGGCATCCACGAGCGCGTCCTTACCGTCTCCGGCTCCGTCGAGAGCGTCGCAAAGGTCCGCAGTTCGCTTTTCTTCTGCGCTCGGTTCCCTCATTTTTCTCTCCCAGGCGTACCAGCTCATCATCGACCAACTCGCCGAATCCAACCCGTCGTCTCCTGGCGTCTCGTCTTCCTCGTCCCCCGCCCACACGTCCATTCGTCTCCTCATCTCCCACAACCTTATGGGCACTATCATCGGTCGCAATGGCCTCAAAATCAAAGCTATCCAGGACGGCTCGGGCGCACGCATGGTCGCGTCCAAGGACATGCTTCCCCAGTCGACCGAGCGCGTTGTCGACGTCCAGGGCTCCCCCGACTCCATAAGCCGCGCGATCGAGGAGATTGGTCGCTGTTTGCTCGAGGACTGGGAGCGCGGTGTTGGCACCGTTCTCTACCACCCCGGCACCGCCGAGGAGCGCTCTGGCGGTCGCCGCGGCTCGCACGGCCATTCGTCTTCGTACGGCGGCAGCCGCCGTTCGAATGGCGATCTTCCTCGCCCCCCAAGCCCAAGTTCGCCCACCTCAACCGCTACGAACCTCCGCACGCAGAACATCTCCATTCCCTCTGACATGGTCGGCTGCATCATTGGGCGCGGGGGTACCAAGATCACTGAGATCCGGCGCCTCTCCGGATCCAAGATTTCGATCGCAAAGGCGCCGCATGACGAGACGGGCGAACGCATGTTCACGATCGTTGGCACGCCCGAGGCGAACGAGAAGGCGCTCTTCCTGCTCTACAACCAGCTCGAGTCGGAGAAGGAGCGCAGGGTCGGCAAGGAGCAGCAGAGCCAGGAGGACGGTATGCAGGAGTGAGCGCGTCGCACCGGGCGGCGTCGATGATCCCCACCAAACGCGTACGAGGGAGGCGTGTTTGTCGCCGTTGTTGAATTTTGGGCCTTCAGATGTGTGTTCGCCTTGTCTTGCTCCGGCGCGCTATGTCTTCACGGCTTTCGTGATGGGATTATACTCACGGGCGAAACGGCCCTCTAGTGCTTGTCAGAATACATGTATCCCTAAGCTCCCCAGTTCGGACCGTTGTTCTATTACTCATCCCCTTGATCTTCGCCTTTTCTAACCCTCCACCAAAACAACATCTCGATCTTTCTTGTGTAGCCTACCGCGTAGGTCGTTCTTCAACTCGTCCACCTTGTCCCCCTTCCGTCTCCACGCCTTCCGTCCCCTCCCCACTCCTTGCGTCCCGCGATTGCCCGCGTCTTGTGCGTATCTACGTTTTAGGTATTCGCGTCCTCTGTTCCCCTACCGTACCGCTTTCGCGCAATTCATGTACAGCAAACCAATTACTTATCAAAAGTACTTTAAACGTCGAGGAAAACGCCTTGGATGCGCTGTACCATTCATGATCAGGTGAGGCGATCGCGACCCCAAGAGATGTTAGTCCCGCACGTGCCAGACGCGCTTTTTCTCGGACGCGACGCGAGCTCCCGTCCGATCGCTCACGACGATGTACGGTCTACCCCCACGCCCCGCCTACCCCCAAGGCCCATCTACGCCCTACGCCTCCGTCTCCGCCCCGAACACGAACTGGAACCCCGGCGCCGCCGCAGCACATGCGCTCAGCAATGCACTAGCAAACCCGTACGGCGCGCCGGCCGGCGTCAGCGCGCACTACGCGCAGGCTCTCGCAAGGGGGTACGCGCCGACGACGATGACGGCGGCAGGGTATAGCTATTCGCGGGCATACGACCCAGCGGTGCACGGCGCGCCGTCCACGCAGCCACTCGCTTCTACGTCGTATGCTGCTCCTGTTCGCGGCGGGGCGCGAGGGGGTCGTATGGGAGGAGGCGGCGGTAGGAGCGGCGGTGGCAGCGGGTACTGGTATAGTCCGGGCAGCAGCCGGTGCACAAATGCGGGATGCATGTTCACGGGCTCTGCGAATGCGCTGGAGATACATATGATGGATCGGCATCTGGTCTATCCACTCGGCTGGGACAAGCGCAAGAAGAAAGATGACTGGGACGCGGATCCTTCGCTCAAAGGGTGCGCTCCTTAATCGTCGCCCCTTTATGTATATTGTGGGTAGGTGCTAAGACGGGACTAGGAAACAGGTGTATATACAGGGCACGAACATGCGGCTCGATACGCCGGAAGAGATCGAGAAGTGGATAGAGGAAAGGAAGAGGAGGTTCCCGACACAGGAGAGGGTTGAGGAGAAGAAGAGAAAGCTGGAGGATGCGATCGAGAGAGGTCAGCTGCACCCGGACGATCCTGCACTGCGTGGTAGCAAGAGGCGGCGAGTGGATGAGGGGCAGGGAGATAGCAGACGCAGCAGAGGAAGAGGTCGTGGGCGTGGGATAGGAACAGAGAGAGGATGGGGACGGGGAAGGGGAAGGGGCCGATATGGCGGCGCAAGGCAGGGCCACGATATCTCTGCGACTGCGACGGTTACTTCGACACCGACGCCGGGAACTTTCGCGCCACTTCCTGCGAAACCTCCTGCTTCCGTGACTGCTGTCGCGGCTTACGCTTCCTCAGATTCTAGCGCAGACTCGGACGATGACGATGACGGGCCGCCCGAAGCCGCTTCGTCGAAGCAGCCTGTACCTGCCCTTAGGGGTTCTACGGTCGAAGACCCTGCAGGGCCCGCGTTACACATTCCGACAGTTATCATTACAGAAGAGGTACCTACGTCTGTCGCTGATAGTACAGTGAAGAACCCACCTACGCCCCATCCCCGGCCCGCTGTGAGGCAACGTCCGCCCCAGCCTCGCAAGCCGCCGGCGAACCCCTTCGCGCCTAAATCCTCCCTTCTCCGCAGTGTATGTTACGCCCTACATTCCGCCTTAGCACCGTGCTCACACTCCTATGTCAAGCTACTTTCAAACGAGATCCGCATGACAGTCTCCAACCTTTCTCAGGCGATCCACTTCCTCGTCACGAACGACTTTCTCGAGAACGTTGAGCTCAAGCCGGGACAGGCCCAGGAGAAGCTTATCGAGGTCATCGGAGAGACTTCTGCAGCAGACGAAGTGGAGAAAACTCGGGATGCCGACACATCACAGGCAACAGACGCACCACAAGATACGGCGCATGCGGCGCCGTAAGCTCCATAGGTATCCTATGATGGTATATACATCGTCGTATCCTATCACACGATGATATTAATTGGCTATAAAGCTAAGCTCGGCCGATGAGTTGAGTAATGGAGCGCATGTAGCGCTGCCATACACGCAGAAGTGCGGCCCACCATGCTGAGAAAGGCTGGAGTCTGTGCAAGAACGTAGTCCACCACGACACACGTCGCGTTAGGGCGCAGGCGTCATCCGCAACCACATGACGTTCGACTGAGTAGCCCGCCGCACGCATGCCTTTTACGACCTCTTCGACCTTCCCGGGTGCATTCACCGAGACGACGACAGAGGAGCGCGGCTCGAACAGGGGCACGAAGTACGTGCGCAAAATGCGGATGATGTCCTCGGACGTAACAGCTTGAAGGCGGTCAAGCACGTCAATGTCGAAGCGCTGTGGCAGACCGCAGAGTGCTTGGTTGTTGAATGAGCTGACGGCCTGCAGGACAGTCTGTACGGGCGATAACCGTAGGTTGTGATGAACTTACTGCGCCGCCCGGTGTAGACATGCTCGCCGCAACACTGTATACCCTCGTGCTCTTGGCAGCGTCTAGTGCTGTCTGTTCGAGGGGGATGGATCGATCGACGAGACCACGTATCACGCGCTCGGACTGCCTCGCCGCTTCAAGGCTATTCGAGCTCTGGAGGGACATCTCAGTTGGGTTCGAAGTGAGCGTGAAGTCAAACTGACACGATACAGGGAGAAGAATAGGATTCCGCTGCGTATGGCGGCGCTCACGCTCGCACCGTAGGCGAGTCCAGATCCGCGCACGTATTTCTGGATAGCAGTAAGTGGGATCTAGCGGGAACCGCGGGAGAAACGCACCCATAAATAGCCTTCGGCGGCATTCAGCATTTCCATCGTAATCGAGAGCGCAGGATAGTCCGGGTGCATGTACCCTACTATCCCCTTACCGATGTGGTTTACAAACGAACTTTCAATCATCGGGTGCGAGACGACGATTGCCTTTCTCGCCGGGCTCCTCCCCAGTTTACTAACAGTCTTATTGAGGAGGAACATGGCGGGCTCGAGTGGACATTCCTGCAGAAGCCAGTTGAGATTATCGCCCACACTGTCGCTATTCACATACCGGAAGAGATGCCACAAAGTACTTTGACCATACGCTCCGGGGTTGTGACAACTCGAGAACATTTCCCGATACGGAAAAGCGGACGCCCGATGGGTCCGTTGCTACGGGTGCATTGGCCCAAGGTCATGAATGCCGTAGGCGCTGCGACGGACTTACCCAGTTTTCGCACCTCTTCGAGGGCCCGAACGACTCCATCCGGGTCTTTCTTCAGCTTCTCGGAAAGCTCTGGGAGAAATCTCATTTGCTTGCCCAAGCAGACCGTTTTCATGATAGAGGCGTCCGAATATATAAGATCCCAAGATACCGCTGTCAGCACGGTCTCTCCATCGCGCTTTGAATCGGGCAAGTTCGACTGCACCTGCGCGAGCTTGGTCTTCAAGCGCTCGACGTCGAAGACAGACCCGTAGATCAGGTCATGAAGCCATGCGACCGTCTCCTCATACCTGTCCATCTCCGCCTTTAGACTAACACTGAATATGTCGCCGTGGACTACCTCGGCACTACACGATTCCATCTCAGCGCCAAGCCTTTCGGAGACGTCTTGGTGGGCGAGCAGTTCGCCTGTGTGCCTCTTTACGGGAAGCGAATAAAAAGAATACTCGTAAATACCGAGGTATCTGCGGGGAAACTTGTCGGTCTTCGCCTGTCGAAAGCTGAACAAGGACTTACGGGCGAAGGTGTACCGGTACTTTCGATAGCGAGAGTACTGCAGTGACAGTGATGAAATCGGACTTGGCGTGGTCGTACTGCACGAAGAACGGCAGCTCTGTCCCATCAGCCTCGATGTGCTTCGTCAGTTGTGGCGCCGGGGCCGCGAAGCCCGGGGGAGGCTGCTCTCGACCAATCCCGGGCTCTTGTCTACTTTGTACAGGTATCCAGGAAACACTCTTGGGGTCCGGTATGGGGAAGGAGCTGAGTACTTCGTCGGGAATCGGTCGGTCGAGCTCGGCCCGAGCATCATCCAGCTCTTTTGCGGCCTTAGCAAGGCCTTCATCACCGAGCGCGAGCCGTCGCTTTGCGAGGCGGTCCTTTTCCTCTTTTTCCAAGCGTTTGGCTAGGGCAGCCGACGGCTTTCCACGGAGGATTACTCTCTCGGGAACGATATAATACCTGCACCGTTTTAATGAAAAGACTATTCAAGGAGAAATTGTTTAGGACTTACTTCTTCAGCAAGTCAGTCCACTGCTGGCTGCTCCATTGGCGAAGCCGCTCATCGAGGCCGATCTGGTCCAGCAAGAGCTCAACATCGGACAAGTCCCGCTCGCCATAAAGAATGGAAGTGATCATCAGCGGGGAAAGCGCATCCCCACCACTGTTCTCGAGCTGGTTTCGGATCTTGAAAAGTTTCTTTGAGTCAGGGACATCGCACTGAACTGTAAGGGATACTATACATTGCGCTGGGAGATACGTATGATCCTTTGTATGCGTTCGAGATCAATGCCCTCATCGACGATCCTTTCGAGGCTGGTAAATAGTTTTGAATGGAAACATTCCAGGTGAGCTATGGGGATGGAGCCGGCGCAAATGTAGAGGTTGTTCAGTACGGCACACGATTCCTCGAACATGGAGATAGCAGTGCTGAAAGAAAGCCGTTAGACTTCGCGTTTCGCCTGGCTTCGAAACCTACCACAGAGGATCTGCAATCTCCACAAAATCCCTGTTCAGCGGAGCGGCACTTGAATCCGTGAGATATGATGACAAGTGGGAAAGAGCCTGACGCTCGAGGGCAGCATTGGACGGAGGGCCCACGAAGCAGATCCAAAGGTGGCCATGGCTCTCAGCCTTGTCCGGAAACTCGACTGTATCCTCAATCGTCTTCTCGAGCGGTCTCCGGTTAGAAGAAGGGGTTTCCATGAAGGGTCGCTTCCAACCTGGTGGCTGAGGACCCTTGCCTTGGCCATGGGCAACGAGCGAGGGCTCAATCTGTTCCTGTAAGGTGGACAGGAGGGATGGTGTCCCTTCGACGAGGCGCCCGGCGACTATAAGCGTGAGATTATGTGGAGCATAGTACCCCTTGTGATATGCGCGAACTATTCACAGTCAAAATATTGCGATGAGCATCCCGGAAACCGCGTACTTTCTTCAACGGTTAACTTGCGGAGTGCTTCCATGAGGCCTCCTGTCTCGCTTCTGTACGCGCTCCCCGGTGGATTCATGAGTCGTTGCAATCTGCATTGGATACATGAGCAAGAATCATGGCCAGCAAGGATGCCGCAATTCATCTCACTGTAGGGCCATGATGCTTGAAGCCGTATTCTCACGGCCTTGCATCTCACTGTACACAACACCGGAATCTTCGCCACTCGAATTGATGTGGTGCACCTAGGAGTGTGCATGAGCGCGTAGCACAAGTTCGAGTCCCATTAATGATACCTCCGTCACGAAAGCAGCTTGGCTGATAACCGGATACAGGACGTGATCCACGAACACCGGCAACAGTTGCAGGAGACCTTGCTGACTGGCCGTGGACACGGTGTATACGGTGTAATCAACATAGGTAGCCGCATTCGCGCCGCCGGAGCAAGAGCGATTAGAGAGGCGATGAAGAATACCATTGTAAGGATACTTCTCAGAGCCCATGAACACTAAGCTGTGGCGGGAAATGGTCGTGAGACTCGATGAAGGCCTGGAACCGCAGCGGACGCATACTGTTCGAGCGTGTGAGGGCAGCCCGAGTCCTCAAAAACTGAAGAAGCGAAGTTGAGTTGCCAAAAATGGAGCTAGTATGAAATGAACTCGCTCTCAGTGGGTACGAGGAAGTAGCCGTGAATTAAGGGGGCTAGAAGGGCGGACGTAAGTGTCCCGAAGCGTGCGCGTGCTGCCGCAGACCTTCATAGTCTAGATGCACGACGGTAAGACCGGTCACCCGACTCTGCCACTTGCTGAGAGTGATGGGCCGAGAAGTGATATCGACCTGCACGCGTTTGATGAGGTCAAAGTTCGCGAAGGCTTCGTCTGGGGTTCTCCGAGGGTCAACAGTCATCCCTGGTATCTCGGAGCGGCGACGTAGATCCAATGGAAGAGATCTCGATGAGGAAGAGAAGGATGGTCAGCTGGACGGAGAGAGCAGGAGGTAAATTGTGATATGGAAGCAGGCGACTGCTATAAGTAAAGCAGGTTGGAAACCTGCCGATGCACACGCGCACGTACGCGCTTAGCGGCATATCGTTGGCAGCGGAGTACACCGCCTCTCGCTCAGACGACGCGGGCGTTTTGGTGCCGCTAGCGCGAGTCGTAACGGGTGGGAGACGGATCTGTGCCCAGTGTGCGTGCACCGGAACGCGCAGGCCCGGAGAGAGCGTATGTACAGCCATATCGCTTCCGGACCGAAGGCGGTCTGACGCTCTCAAGGCCAGTGCGATGCAATCTTCAGGCGGAGGATCGGTCACCGTGAGTATGTGCTGCCATGCAAATGAGAAAGGCGAGGCAGAGCTAAGCGGCGCAGCTAGATGGCGGTCCACTGGCGTTCGAAGGTGCAGGACTTGAAGAGCGTCGATCCGGCAGACAGTACTAGTGTTTTCGAGCCGCCCGCGCTTCTTCAACCACGGTATCTGTTCCGAATCACTGCCGTCCTACAAAGTCACTTCATTCTTGAAGGAGATGGAGTCGGAAACGTTTCTCGGCTTGAGGACAGTAACAGCCTGTTTAAGTTTGCAGCAGAGTCGATGACAGCGGATGACCACAGCTTCCCCACAACACTCCCACGCCCGGTCCTCCCTGGCGGTGCTCTCCCGCTAGTGCCGAATTGGAGTGTACGATTAGGGTATTAGCTAATCAGATCTACTCTAGCAAGAATATACTATGTGCTCAAGGTTCTTAGCAGACGACACCGAGCAGGGCCATACCCACTTTACTCGCTCTCAGACCCAGACCCAGAGTCGTACTCGCTCCCGCTCCCGCTCTCGTACTCGCTCCCGCTCTCCTCATCCCCCGGCTCAACCTCCAACGATCTCCTCTCGACCTCGTACCCCTGCGCACTCAGCCCTTCCGCGACCTCGTCCGCCTTACCCGGCGCAGTGACGGAGACAACAACAGAGGAAGCAGGGTCGAAGAGCGGGAGGAAGTACGTCCGGAGTGCGCAGAGGACGTCGGAGATCGTAACGGCGGAGAAGCGCTCGAGCATGTCGATATTGTGGCGCTGCGGGACGCCCTTGAGCGCCTGATTCACGAAAGACATCACAGCCTGAGCGCGCGAGCGCGCGACGCGTCAGTAAAAGAAAAGCGAAATTAGCTGCGGACGGCAGGACGGGACACTCACGGCCTTTCCGGGACTCGAGACGCTGCGCGTCACGCCGAATACGATGCTGCTCTTCGCCGCGTCGAGCGTCGTCTGGTCAAGCTCTATCGAGCCGTCCACGAGCCCGCGGACGACCGTCGCGCCCTGCTCCGCCGCCTTCAGGCTGTTCGAGCTCTGCGCGGCCGTCAGCCCTGTGCGCACAGCGGGAGGGGCGCAGTACAAAAAAACTCACGCGATAGAGCGAGAACATGACGAGGCCCGACTCGAAGCCTGCGCTCGCGTACGCGCCGTACGCGAGCCCTGACCCGCGGATGTACCGCCAGAGGTAGCTCTCCGTCGCGCTCAGCACCTCCGTGGCGATGCGTAATGCTGGATAGTCCCGATGCGTCCACCCGAGGACGCCTTTGCTCGTGTACGTCACGAAGGAGCTTTCGATGGTAGGTAGCGAGACGACGATCGCTTTTTTGGATGGGTTTTTGCCGACGGCGCTGAGGGTTTGGTCGGAGTAGGGAACGGGCGCGAGGGGTGCTTCCTGAGGGGGATATTAATGTGAGAGAGGCAGGAGGGAAAGAGACGTACAGGCAAGAACCGGCTGAAGTATTTTGACCAGACGCTACGCGGATTGGGGAGGTCGAGGACGTTGCCGGCCACCGAGAACCGCACGCCCGACGGCTCTGTCACTGCAGCCGCGCGTCAGCCAACATCTCACCCAGACGACAAAACCGTACAGATCTTCCGGATCTCGTCGAACGCCGCGACGACCTCCTTCGGCTTCTCCTTGAGCTGCTCCGCCAGCCTCGGGATGAACTCCGTCTGCGGCACAACGCTGACCGCCGCGCTCGTCGAGCTCTCGTCGAACAGCAGACCCGCCGACACGGAGTCCATGACGGTATTCCCGTCGCGCTTGAGGCTCGGCAAGCCAGACTGGATCTGCGCGACGCTGATCTGGAGACGCTCGCGATCGAACTCGGAGCCGTAGACGAGGTCGCGGAGCCACGCGACGGCGGCTTCGTACTTGCTAAGCTCGACGCGGAGGGAGACGCGGAAGGACTCGGGCACGAGACCGCTCATGCCGAGACTAGTATCGTACGAGACCGTCTCGTCGTCGAGCTTGTTCACGACGTCCTCGTGCGAGAGACGCTCGCCGGTGTGCCGGTTAACAGGCAGGGAAAAGAAAGTCCCGACGTAGACGTTGATGTACCTTTTCTAGGATCTCAGGGCTCGCTCAGCGGAGAGGGCGGAGGGAACGACGAACGGGCGGAGGTGGTTCGGCAGCTTGGCGAGCGAGAGCAGAGCCGTGACCGTGACAAAGTCGGACTTGACGTGGTCGTATTCGACAAAGAACGGCAACGGCTCGCCGTCCGCCTCGACGTGCTCCGCCAGCGGCGTCTCGGGCTGCACGCCCGCAGGTTTGCGGCCCGTGCCGGCCTCCTGCTTGCTCTGCACGGGGATCCACGAGATGCTCTTCACGTCCGGTACGGGAAACGCCGTCAAGATCTTCTTCGGGATCGGGCGCTCGTGCTCCGCCTTGGCGTCCTCGAGCTCCTTGACGGCGCGCGCGAGACCCTCCTCGCCAAGCACCTCGCGCTGCTTCGCCAGACGCGCTTTCTCTTCCCTCTCCAGGCGCTCCGCAGTTGCGGCGGAGGGCTTCCCACGCACGACAACGCGCTCGGGCGCGATGTAGTATCTGCAGAGCGTCAGCAAGCACGCCGACGCGGTATGACAATAGCACCGCGTACTTGGTCAACAGCTCGACCCACTGCTCGCTCGTCCACTTCCTCAGCTGCTCGTTCAACCTGGACTCATTGAGGACAGGCTCGATATCGCTCCCGTCCTCCCTGCCATACAAAAAGTCGGTGATCATCGCGTGCGAGAAGTTATCTCCGCCGCTCGACTCGAGCCGGCTCCGGACCTGGCGCTCGTCGCGGTCGATGACCATGCGCATGCGCTCCATGTCGATGCCCTCGCGCGCGATGCGCTTGAGGGATTCATGCAGCTTGAGGTCGAAGGTGTCGAGGTGCTCGGTCGGGACGGAGCCGACGTAGATGAAGAGGTCGTTGCGCGTCGCGCGCGCGTCCTCGTTGAAGTAGATGTATGTGCTGTGGCGTGCGTCAACACGAGTCTATGCGGATGTGGGGGCGGCGCACCAGAGAGGATTCTCGGTCTCGATGTACTCCTTGTTCAGCGGCGCGGTCGGCGAGGACGTGAAATACGTCCCGAGGTGGTCGAGCGCCTGCGACTCGAGCAGCGAATCGGTCGGCGGGCCCATGAAGCCAATCATAAGCTCGCCGCTGCTCTCGTCCTTCTCGGGAAACTCTATCGTCTCCTTAACCGTCTTTGCGATCGGCCCGCGGTCAGCAGAGGCGGTCTCCACGAACGGCCTCTTCCAGCCTGGCGGACGCGGGCCCTTGTTTTGGCCGTGCGCGATGAGGGACGGCTCGACCTGGTCTTGGACGACGGAGAGGAGGGACTCTGTGCCGTCCGAGAGCTTTCCGGCGACGATGAGGGAGAAGTTGTGCGGGACATAGTACGTGCCATGGTAGGCGCGGATCTGCTCGACGGACAGGTTGCGCAGGGCCTCCATGAGACCGCCGGTCTCGCTGCGGTACCCGCTGCTGGGCGGGTTCATGAGGCGCTGCATCCTAGGACACGCAGTCAGGGTACAGTTGTCGTGCAAGGGGTGGGTGCGCACCTGAGTGCCATGAGGTCGCCGGACGTGTTCTCACGTCCCTGCATCTCGCTGTACACGACGCCGGAATCCTCCCCTTTCGGATCTATGTGGTGGACCTCGGTCACGTAGCCGGCCTTGGTCATGGTCGGGTACAGGATATGGTCGACGTATATGGGTAGGATCTGTAGGAAGCCCTGCTGGCCTGCTGTGGAGACGGTGTATGCTGTATGGTCGGTGTCTGTCCACGCGTTGGTGCCGTTGGAGAAGCCGCGGTTGGCGAGGTGGTCGATGATACCCTTGTAAGGGTATTTCTCGGAGCCCATGAACACCAAGCTTCTTGAGCGTGAGCCAGAGGGCCAACTGGGCGTAGGGGAACGCACTGTTCGAGGGTGTGGGGACAGCCAGTGTCATCGAAAACTGGCGCGGCTGTCAGCAGTGGCACAAGACCAGGATAGACGTCTCAACACACTTTCTGTCGCAACGGTAAAATAGCCGTTTACGATCGGGGCTAAGGGGACGTTTGGGATACGCGCGCGAGCAAGGAAACGGGCACGGGCCTTCGTAGTCGAGATGGACGACGGTGAGGCCGGTCACGCGGCTCTTCCACTTGGAGACGGTGACGGGGGTAAAGTCAAGCTTGACACGCTTGACGAGGTCGAAATTTCCGTAGGGTCGAGAGGTGGCGAGGGAGTCGCGAAGGTCGTGAGGGGACATGGTGGGGTTATGTCTGAGAGCAGTGGCAGCAGCAGCAAGAGACGAAGGGGAGTGTGAGAAGGAGCGGGAGAGTGGAGATGGGAAAGCGAAGGAGATGGCGGGAGTGGAAGAGGGGAGGAGACGTCTGCTTGCGGCGGCGGGGAGATGGCCTGCAGTCCTGATGAGACGGAACATACAGAGAGGAAAAGGAAAGGAGATCGATGGACGCCAGGTAGAGCGGAGCGGGGACGAGTTGGATGGCTCGGGCCACGTGGCCGTCCGCGTCTCCGCAATCGCCGTCTTCCTCTCCGTCTCCGAGTCCCGCCATCCTGTTCCGCCTCTCTTCTCTCGCTGCCCGTCCGCTCTTTCTGTCCTGCAGATGCTACGCTCAGGCTAGCAAGCCCGCAATGTCCGGACAGCCGCGCGTCCTGACGCCCGAGCAGCTCGCTCTGCGGGAAGAGCGCCGCCGCAAGCGCGCAGAGCCCAAGGGCGACTACGTGCAGTCGCTCCAGAAAGGCTCCATCGTGCCCCGCCAGTGGCGCTCTCTCGCCGCCCCCGACCCCGGCTCTCGCTCCCTCAAAATCCTCACCTGGAACGTCCGTCCTCGTCCTCCGTTTCCTCGCTCTCTCCGTGATCCCTGCTGAATCCTTCGTCCCCAGCTCCTCGCCCAATGTCTCATCCGTGCGTCTCCTCGTCTTCTTCCATGAGCTCTCCGCCGTCTGACACGCAGTCGCACTCGAGGCCGCGAGCTCTTCCCGAACAGCGACTGTCTGCGCGCCTCCCAGCGCGAGCACATGACCTTCGAAGAGCTCTTCACCCCTCGCGCCGACGTCCTCTGCCTCCAGGAAACCGACCGCTCCGCCAAGTTCCGCCCCGCGCTCGACAAGGCAGGCTACGACTACCACCTCGCCGCCGGCCCCCGCAAGAAGCACGGCTGCCTCATCGCCTGGCGCCGCGACCTCTTCACTCAAACCACCGCGCGCGTGCTGTATTACGACAACGAGAACGTGCACGGCAAGGGCGACCCGCGCTTCAGAAGGGGCGCCAGCTTCCGCGCGAAGAACATCGCGAATATCGTTGCCCTCAAGAGGTCCGACGGCTCGGGCGAGGGCTTCGTCGTCGCCACCACCCACCTCTTCTGGCACCCCGCGTCAGTCCTTCCTTCCGTCTCCTCCCCTCCGTGACCCCGACGTCGCCCCAGCTACATCTACGAACGCACGCGCCAGCTCGGCATCCTCCAACGCGAAGCCCTCCGCTTCCGCACCCTGTACGCCCAGCCCACCTGGCCCATCCTCCTCGCCGGCGACTTCAACTTCTCCCCCGACTCCCCCGCCTACGCCCTCCTCCTCCGCATGCCCCTCACACCCACCCACACCGCCCGCCTCGCCGCCTCCCGCGTCGTCCACATCTCCGTCGACCCAACTATACTGCTCACTGAGCCCACCATCCCAGATGAGGACGCCGAGATGGACCCGGACCGCATCATCACCAACGCGCGCCCCGCGAGGCCCGACGACGGGCTCCTCGACGACGCCGGCCTCCTCGACCTCTACGCGTCCAGCCCGCCCGTCCGCAGCGCGTACGACGACGGCCAGCGCGCGCTCATCGCAGGCGCACAGACGTGCGGCGCACGACTAGAACTCGACCCCGCGCAGCGCGGCGCGTTCGAGCCGGAGTACACGAACTACACCTCCTACTGGAAGCTCACCCTGGGTCCGTCCTCTGCGTCTCCCCTTCGCGTTCACGCTTTAGGACTCAAAACGCGCGCGCGCGCGCACAGACTACATCTTCGTCATCGACCCGCCCGGAAAGCGCTCGGCGGTGCTCGGGCTGCTCGAGCTGCCCCCTTCCACCGCGCTCGAGCCGGGCTTGCCGCGCAAGGGCGTTTCGTCGAGCGATCACCTGTCCTTGTGCGCGGAGCTGCAGTGGACGGCTGAGCCCGCGCCTGCGTAGCTTTTCGTGCCGTGGAGAGCGTAAACCCGCGGGGACCAGCTCATCTAGCCGAACCCTCTATGCTCACACTGGCTAGCAGAAGCCAAACGCGATGGTAGAGGCGCACGCGGGCGCGATGGTAGTAGGTAGTCGTAGAATAGTATTTCGTCCGAACCAGACCTGCGCAAAGGGTGAGAAGACCGAGACAAAAAGGAGAGACGAGCTAGGCAGCAAAGGATCCGTCGTATCGCTCGGCCCAGTTCCCGGGACGACATGCAGGAAGGATGAAAACGTGAAGGGGAGAAAATGCGCGCGCCGTTGCGGGTGAGGGGTATCATATGTATGTCCAAAACCTCTAAAATTGCCATACCGTACCCAGCCCGAAAGACTACGTCGTGCGGTCCGACCCCGCCAGCAGGCTATCATACAGCCCGGCACAGCTCTGCTCGTTCCGGAGCTGAATCATATACACGATCCCCGTGCGCGCCCCGCGGTCGCTCAGCTCGACCGCGACGCCCGTCTTGCCGACGCGCTCGACGCCATCCGTGAGAACGATGGTCGAAATGAGCACCGACTTCTGCCTGTCCTCCGCCTCGACGACGAGCTGCTTGACGTTGCCCGGGTCCTGCCGCCAAAGCTTGAGCCGCGCGCCGCCGAGCGCCTTCCACTGCGCGTGGTGCTGCTTCAGGAAGACCTTGCACTTCATCGACGCCGAGATGGTCGAGGTCACCGGCTCGGCGGGCAGCGGCGCCGCGCCGGCCTCGGGCGAGCCGGGCGGGCTCTCGGCGTACGCGTTTCCGCGCATCGACGGGCTCCGCGAGTTCGCGAGGCGCGCGGAGGGCAGCGTGGCGGAGAACGACGGCGCGAGCGATGTCTGCGACGGCCGGCGAGGGAGCATCCCGCTCGGTCCTGTGCCGGGGCGGCCGGGCATGAGCGGCGCACCGTCGAACGCCGAGGCGGGGCGCGGGTCGAACTGTGCGTGGAGCGAGTGCGCCGACGGCGCTTTGCGCAGGCCGCCTTGGAAAGACGGGTCCGACGGCGGCCTGTGTGGCACCGAGGCGAACGGCGGGTTGGGCGGCTGTGGGAAGCTGCCGTTGACGGGCGTCGCTGGCGTGCTCCGTGAGCCTAGCGGGATGGGAGGCGCGCCGAGGCCGCCGTTGGGTCCCGGGAGCATCGGGCGCGGCTGAGGGAGAGAGGCCTGGCGTTGGGGAGGCCCGCCCATCAGTCCCGGCGGGCCGCCAGGTCCGGGCGGCACACCCGGAGGCGGCGGCCCGTCCCGCGGAGGCGGAGGAGGGCCGCCCATGCCCGTCGGCGGACCGCGGCCGTCTGGCGGCGGGCCCCGTCCATCCAATGGTGGGAAGTCGTGTCCGTCCATCGACGGCGGCCCTCTCCCATCGCCTGGCGGTGGCGGCAGCGGCCCACCCATCCCAGGGCCCCTCGGCGGCATCCCCCCAGGTCCGGGCCTGGACTGCAATCCCATCCCGCCTTGCGGCCCCCTCATACCAGGCCCAACGATCATACCCGGCTGGAAAGACTGTCCAGGCATAATCTGCCCTGGTCCAAACGAGCCTCCCGGCACGATCTGTCCAGGGCTGAACACTTGTCCGGGCTGTATACTTTGTTGAGGAGGCGAGAAACGGCGCCCGGGACCGTTGGGTCCTGAAGGAGGTGAGAATCGGCGCCCTGGGCCGGGAGGCGTCGTGCCGTCCGCGTTCATCTCTGCCATCGATGAACTCCGTTGTGGGACATGCTCGTGGAGGGCAGGCATGCGCTGCGCACCCTGCTGCATCTGCACGGGCCCGTCCAGCGGCAATCGCAGACGACCCATCCCGGCCGCATCGTCCTCGCTGTGTGCCGGCGAGCCGAAGCGCGGCGGCGAGAATACGCCCGAGGTTGTCGGACTCGCCGAGGGTGGAGATGACACGCGGTGCGGCACCGGTGGTGGTGGCGGGCTTGTCGATGTCCGTTGAGTGAGCTCGGGGGCGGTCTGCGATGTGGGGAGGCTCGCGCCAGGGCGGCCGGAGAGACCTGCCGGGAGCGGCGGGACAGGATGCTTGCTCGCTGCATGGGCTTCACGAAAAGGGGCGGTGACGTCAGCTATAATTGACGACGGCAATCATCAGGCACCCACTCGCTCGCGCGAAGTCAATGCACTCCTGAAACTCCTCTAGCGTGCGGTCGCACAGCTGTGCGGACGACAGCTCGACGAACAAAATCTCCTTCTTCATGACGTTAACCTCCATGACATTGTCTAAGAAGTGGACGCGTCAGCCTTTGCCGAACAGGCGGCGTCTCGGCGCACCTCTGCCGTTGACCCTGCCGACTTTGAGAAATTTGCCGGACAGCGGTGGGAAGAGCAAGAACATGTCGGCATCACCAAGCCCACCGCGCTCCTCGGGCAACGCGGCCGCCGCCACGAGTAGCAAGTCTGACAGCACGAACACGCGTCCGCGCGTGTACCGTGTTTGCTCACCACCCTTCGACGGCGTGAACGAGACGACGGCTTCGACAGCAAGGCGCACGTCGCGCTTGAAGGGAAGATTTGGCGGGACAAGCTGCAGCTTGACTTGCTGCAAGCGCACGGGGCACACAGCTCAGTTCTGACAGCCGGGAGGATGACGAAAGGAAGCATGACACACCTTAGGTTGCATCGTAAAAATGTCCACGCAGCGTTCAATGTCCAGCCTGCGCTCAAGCTCGAGCAACGTTACCTGCAGCGTCGCTGGCGGACCTCCGACGGGTGACGGTGCCGTTTCCTCGGAGTGCCTGTTTCTGCACGTCCCGAAACAGGACGCATTTCAATTCAGTCGACACGCCGGCGCGCGTAAGCAGGGACGGCAAACACGCACGCGCTTGAGAGGTTGGAGGTCCGCGTCGACTCGCTCGTCTCGCTCCCCGTCGGCCCGTCGGCAGGACTATGCACCTTCGCGCCCTCGTCGTGCGAGAGCTGCGCGCGCAGATCCACCACGATCTCGTCTTCCGTTACTACGGGCGGCGCTGGCGGGGGTACTGGGGCCACAGGCGTGTCCGCCTGGCCGGCGTAAACGCCGGAGCGCGCGTCGACGATGCTCAAGAGATGTTCGAGCTTCTCCGCCGCGGCGAGCAAGAGCTTATGATCGCTACGGCCAGGCTGGGTGCCCTTCAGCAAGCGTCCATAGAGCTTCTTGTAGTACTTTAGCCGGCCCTTTGGAAGCAGGAAGAGCTCATCGAGCGTCCAGATGCCCGGCGTCGGACTCGACGACGAGAGGGGCGGCGGTGTCGAAGTAGAGAAAGTGGCGAGCGTGGACGGCAGCCGGTCGTTACTTCGCACGGGCTCCCACTCGTCGAAGCCGACGCGGTAGCGCTCGCAGTATGTCGTGTACGGCGTGTCGAGCTCATCAATCTACGCATGATCGCGTGAGCGCGTAAGTCGGACTGAATAAGGAACGGGAGGGCGTACCCAGCGCATGAGGAGATCACCAAGCGCTTTTGGCGAGGAGGGATTGGTGCCGATTTCCTTGAGGCGCTAGGGACGTGATGAGCACGCACGTTCGGGTAGCGATGCGCGTGCGCACGCACAGAGAACAAGCTCCTGTTCGCTTTGTACACGCTCTCGAGCGCACGAAACATGAGATCCAGGTCGCGCGGGGGAAGGTTTGAGCGAGACCATGCAGCGGCTACTTTCTAGAGAGGACACGAACCATTGAATGAGTGATGGAGAGACGCGTCGAGCGAGGAGACAGCACAGACGCGAATGATGCCTGTGAGCTGCTCAACGTAGAGCTTTTCTGTGTCAATGAGATCGGCTAGAGGATTGGCCTTCTTAGGACGGCCCTCCTGGCCGAATCCAGGACTTGTGGGGGACGGCAAGGGCTGGGCGGGGTCGGGCGTAGGACCTGTGAGAGATGTGGATATGTTGGGACTGTGGCTAAGAAAGTAGAGACTTACGAGGTGGACCGAGGATGTCAAAATCTGTGGCCGCATCGATGGGAGGCAGGGTGGGAGCTTTGGAGGGCGTTGCCGGGGGCAGGGAAGACTTTGGCGGCGGTGGCGGCGGGGGTTGAGGCAGGCCAGCAGAAGGCGGGTCGTCTGGGAGGGCCTTTGCGAGAGCGAGGCTCATGTGTGCTGGGCAGTGAGACTGGACAGGAGACGGGCTGAGCTGGCCTTCGCTCCTGGGGCTTGTGGTTGTCGTGTTCGAGTGCAGACAAAGTGCTGCAGTTGGAGACACAGTCCGCGTCTCCCGCGTCTGTTCCGGCTCGTCCTTTCTTTCTCCCTCTTCTCTCTCTTCCTTCCGCCATCTTTTCTCCTGTCTATCCCCATACCATTACATTCACCATCGACTACCATCATCACTCCTGTCATATTATCTGTCCTCTTCCTCGCCTTCGCTCTCACCGGGTTTTCTCCTTAACAGCTCCACCACCCACGTGTCCTACACATTCGACCCTATTCTAACTCCTCCGCTTTCCGCTCCCGCTCTTGCCCGATCACTGGCACCGTACATACTCCGATGCTCTACCAGCAAGTGTCCTAATTCCTGTCCCTCCCCGTAGGGTCGATATGATACACGTCCATAGAAGTAACACCAGAAACGGCCAAATCTGACAAAGACTCTCTACCCGCCCTGCTAGCTCTCACTTGTACGCCCCCCGCGACAAGTCCGTCATCGCCCACGCCGCCGCCTCCACAGATCTTGTATGTACAAGCTGCGGCGACACGTTGTGGCTCGCGATCCCCGGCACCGTTGGCGGCGTGATCGGCTGGCTGTGGGCCGCACGCACCATCGGGGAGATGATCGAGTGTGTATGGCCTGAGAGTACATTCGGCGACGAGCCCATCGACGCCCCGAGCACGCCAGGCGATGTGCCCGCCGCTGTCGCTGCGTTCGCGCTGAGCGGATGGTCCGATCCGTCCCCGTAGTCCGTACTGACGGGCAACGGTGCAACGTGCTCGAGGCCTGCATTGTCGTCCTCGCCGCCCGTCTTTGGAAATACGCCTGCGTGCGAAAACGGGTAGAGAGGGATGCCCACCTCCAGCGGTTGCTGCTGTGTCGTCATCCTCACAATCTCCGTCATCAAGCCCTGCAACAGCTTCTCTTGACGAGCTGCTCAGCAGTGTCCAACCCAGCGAACAAGAGCGGATCAGGAGGGAGTTAGAGAGGCGAGAGCGCGCGCGCATGCAATCAGTCACACGGAAAGAACAAATAACAATCGCGAGACTCACTGCCGATGGGCGACCGCTGCCCATAGTGCGTCATCGCGAATCGAAGGATGTTAATCTCGCCCCAAACGGCGTACTCCTTTTCAGTTTCGCCGCACTCGATGAAGTACTTGCACAGCTGGATCTGAACAACAGCCGCGAGATACCAACAGATCTGCATCAGCGCCGGTCAGCGCCGTTCTGTTCGTTGATTCGAGTAAGGATAAGAGCGCACGGCCGCGAACGGGTGCAGACGCGCCATGTCGTACGACGTCATTGTGAGAGTGTAGTGCTGTGCCAGGATCGCGCGTGAGGCTTCGAGGCAGCGCATCGTCGATGCTCCCTGCGGGTCGTTCTTCAAGTCGATATATGGGTTGTGCAGTGTGATTGCGGCCCTACAGCATCGGATTTCAGCGCCCACCATGCCGGCGCTCCAAAACGGGAAGAATCAGTACGCACGCGTGAGGGACGAGGTGCACCATGTACAGGTCCGTATCAAGCCCGCCATTGCTGTACACGTTGCTGTCCGCCTCCCCGAAGCTAAAGTAGTTCCGGAACTTGGGCGGCAAGTTCTGTAGGAATTCGTGGCTGACGAGACGATCGAGCTCCTCAAAGCCGGGCAACCGGAACGGGTTCTGGATCTTGTTCAGCGTCGGCTGTGCGCGCAGGTTCGTCCGAACGTTGAAGTCCGTCACGCGTCCGAAGAGCATCATCGCCTTGAGTAGGAGCACAAACGAGTCAGTGAATTGTGACGGGTGCTCCGTGTAAAGATTCTGCGTCCAGAGGTGCTGGGGATTATCTCCTATGGACTGCTGGATCACAACGTCAGCTTCCCTTCCGTCATTAGACGGGGTCCACGCACCATGAGTTCGAAATCGACACCACGGAGCGGCAACTCCGTGCCGATGTCCCTTTCGTCGAGCGCGTGAACCCATCCGCCCACCGACACGATCCTATCGAACATAACCGTCATCCACCATGCCCGTCGCCGAAGCTCGAGGTCTGTAGCGTCCTTCGGCGGACCAAGATATGCGCCTGGCGAGCTGGTATTGTGCGACGCGAACGTGCCAGGGTAATTCAATCTGAGCGGAACAGCGACGCGCGTCTGAAACCCGGCAAAGATCCAGACCTCGACCCAACGCCCCTCAGAATAGAAATACCACGATAAGAGGATGCACGCCTGCATGACTTGGAAAATGTCTTCGCCGCTTGCCATCGTCCTATCGATGTACTCGCGCGTCTTCCGCGAGTGGAACTCTGCAAAACGATCACGGCGAGTGCCATCGGGCAACACGATGACTTCCTTTGATATCCAGCGTGACGCAGACGCACACTATGCGGCGCATGGTCAGACCGACATTCCTTCGACACGATGGAAGCGCATGGGTAGAGATACATACGATGGCGTGCAGGATGGCCGAGTGGGGAAATTCTGGGTTTCGCGGAGGCAGGCGTAGGGATGCCATGAACGATGGCCGGTGGAGTATGCGTGAGCCGCAAGGGTCACATTTGAAGAATACATCGACACTGCCCATGACAGGTTGAGCAACGAAGGAGCCCTGAAGGAAGCGTTGCTCAGGACTCACTAGCGCTCTAAGGCGGCAGGGTCAGGAAGCTCGGGATTCCATCCTGTTTGAATGAGCGACTTAAGTGGAATCGTGCGCTCGGAGCGCGTGAGGTTGTGTTCAGGACTGTCATTGTTCACGAGACGTTCGACTGACATGGCATTCACTTCCGCTAAGGAAGCGTGTGGAAGTGCGATTTTACTGCTCGTGGAGGGTCTATGATCAGGCGAATAGGAGGTTGCGTAACTCGAGGAAGGGGACAGGGAGGCGGAGGCAGAGGCAGGGCGGTTGTGAGGGGAAGGGTCGTTAATAGGCGAAGGAGAGCCTTCCGGCGAATCTAGAATTGGCTTTTTACCCTTGAGCTTCCGAGTGAGAATAGCTACGATACAGCCTGAGATCAGAGTGCCTTCGCCGTGATATGCGAAGAGCTACAGACCAACTTGTTCCTCGAGCTCGCGAATCTTCTCAGAGGGATCGATATCAGGAGCGAGGGGCAAGCCCTCCACAGGGTCATAGGAGCATTGCGGCTCCGTTGGGTGTCTGGATAACCGCTTCAGACGGGAAGATTCAAGCAGAGAATGCAGACGCACGTATAGCCTGGGGGAGGTGGCACGCTGATCTGCGTCTGCCATTGCCTGAGAGTTCATGAGTATTAAACTCGCAAGGACACAGTACGTCCCACACGAGCACATACTTTACGCAGGTGCTACAATGCGGGCGGCCGGCATCGCATTTCTGCCGTGAGCGTGTCAGCCGAGAACATCCAAGTCGCTCGCCACCGCAGACGCACCAGCTTGCGCTTACGACAGGAGAGGCATGCCTGGATAGACACGGCGCGTTGTCAGGCCGATGCACGGAAGTCAGCGACGTGACGGCGGCGTGCCTGGTTTCGCCGCAGCGACGGTCGGCTCGAGCTCGAGGGGGTGGGCACTTTGGGCATGACAGGTTTCAAGAAGCCGGGAGATGGAGGGAGGATGAGGAGACGAGTTCAGAAGACAGCGGTGTGATGGGGACCGGGCGCGCGAAGGGAGATATGCCCTGGCGATTATGAGCACGCGCTTGAGCTGGGAGCCGTCGGTATCCAGGTCAATGTATCGGAGATGTTGCAGCACGTCCGCCGTCAGCGACCTCAAGTCATGGTGGCGGGGAGCTCTTCTCCCGTCTTTTTCTATGCTGCAACAGCCTCCGCAGGCTATGTAGATCCAGTTCAATAAGCCGTCCGCTTTGGCAGTGCCGAACCCAGGCCGCACCCTGATATCCTTGTTCCGTACTAATGTGCACTGTCTCGCTTCTCCATCCCGTCGCTATACCTCTCAACTCGCTCGATCGTTGCGCAGGACACGGCTCGTTTTAGATTTCGAGAAAGTTGCTAGCTATTGTCATGTGTCCGCCCCTCCTCTTAGCCTCCTGGTCCTATTCATTCCTACTTTCTATGGTTGACGTCTGCGATCTTCGCTTGCGCAACCATCTTTCCCTTTGTCGGGCCCAGGACACAAGCGATGGCCTTGCTTCGCCCGATCCACGACAAGGACTATGACAGCTGACGGTTCTGTGTGATTCATGGTCATCGGAAGAGTCTTCGCATCCTCGAGACGAGCGCTGGTGGCCTGGCGACATGGCGTCATCCTCACGGATACTTGTTGCCACTCGCCCGGTCTTCAAATTCTGCTCTCTGAAGCGATATCGCCATCCAATGCAAGCAGTATCCTTAGCACCCATGCATCTATGCTCGTGGCCATGAGCAGGTTTTCGTATAGCCGTGGGTTATATGAAAGTTTGTGCGCGCGGACACGCTTCGTCACTTAGCTAGGCTTTGTTTTTGCCGGCTTTCCCAGCGACTATAAGTCCCGGTGGCAAAGGAAAACTCCTTACCTGCTTACATCCGATTTTCCAAGGTTGACGTGTCCGAGGACGCCGCGATCGCCGAAGGCACAGCGATGCACCCTATGTACAGTGCACACCAGTGCTCCTCTCCTCTACATCGCAGACGAAATGCCGGGACGCCGAAGCAAGGGGAGGGTCAATACAACACACTCCAGTCACTCAGCCCGAACAAGCATCTGGCACACTAGCCATTGACCTGTCGGCTCAGCATGGTAAGTCAGACGACTCTCATACAGGCCGATTGAGGCGACGCCTGGATGCGATCACTACGGGCGACACCACCCGCAAGGCTGGTCTCGTGTAGGAGCTGTCCACAAGCAAACGACGTTACTCTGGGCGTCCGAGGACCATGGATCAATGCCACGGTCCGCGGGACTGCAATTGTTGTATCAAAGCAGTACACTAGGACATTCCTCCTCGTCCTGCGTGCCAGCTAGAGCGGCGTTTAAGACCTGGGGATGGGGATCGTATCGAATTCGGTCCGCAGAGAATATAATAAAGATGCCCGCGTACATGATTGTGGCCACGACGCGCCGGCTATGTGGCGCATGGCGAAACTCGGTCAAGTAGATCCCTGTTTGATGCAGACGTCAGCACCAAAGGGCAAGGAACAGATAGAAAGTTTACCTTGCCAGGTGCCCAGTGCTAATCTACCGTTGGTAATTGGAATCGTTATAGTTGGCCCAATAAGCGATGTCTTCGTGTGCGAAACCCTATATATGGTATAATGTGTTGACGCAAGGAAACGGAGAGGCCAACTGGCTTACGAGTCGTCAGGGCCTTCGTCCGTATGAAGCCAGTTCAGACGTTCGGGCACTATATGGTCCAGAGCCATGTCCATATCTGGATGCAAAGCATCAATTGAGCCAGTAAGAAAGAGAAAAAAATAGCAATTGCACCGCGTCTAACATCTATCGGAATGGGGAGTGTTCCAGTAGTCGCATGAACATCCTCGTATTGGGCGTGAGAGGTACGCCTGGGACACACCTCGATCGTAGTTCTCATTCAATGTCAGGGCTGCGGAGGTGTGTTGACTGGAATGAGAGAGATAAATCAGAAACTTGTTCGTGTCCGAAAATTTCCAGACTTGCATGAAGAGGAACAACATGCCGACCTACAGGAGCCCTTATGAGTATGTCCACAGTACGGTAGAAGCTGGCAGCATATCAGGACCTGGACATCACGCAAGCCCGCCTCAATGTGAAACAAAACCTCGTCAGTCACCAAATGGCAACCTTTGGACCGTTCCGATAGCGTGAACGCCTTCTGCCAACCCATGATCGCTTCCTGGTGGTTCGCAGACGAGATTGTCCTCGGGAAATGACGCAGCGGGGTCCGGCAATATTATCACGGTTGATTGACGGCAAACGCCAGAAGTCGCGTGGATGGCGATAGCCGAGGGCGGTACTGTGACGTCGAGTCGTGTGGCACCTAACTTAATTTTCACAGCTTCCTTCTTGCACGCGCCGTTCCTGCGCGCTACTCGCCCCCAGTTTCTGGCACCCTGGAAATGAGAAATATGGATGGAACGCGCTTACTCTCGTAAGTTCGCGGGCTAGATCTACGGCTTCGTGCGGCCCAAGGTGCGGCCTCTCGCGCTCATCCCTTCCCTAGCTGCGGGCTAACACCCTTTCCCTCTCGCAATGCCTTCAAGGCGTAGGCCAGGCCTTCTCATTTACGCCGACAGTGATTCTTCACAAGATCGTGGACTGATTCTATACGCATTTGGATTTGGCTACCAGCCGTCGTGCCGTTATGCCGTGCGTTATGGACGGAGTCTTTTGTCTCTTGAGTTCTCCCCTCGTGCTATCCTGCCGCTTGTTCGGCTGGCGTGCCGCAGAGAAGCATCCCATTGGAATGCGTTCGCGAGGACGTAACATGACATTAAGTCACCATCTTATTGATGGGTCTGTCATGTTGTCCATTCGCTGCATGCGCCACAGTAGTCAAGCTGGCAACCTCCTTCACGTCGGCTTTCGTGATCGGATCGATAGCTCGAACCTGTGGATACAGCCGTCACTTCAACGGTCGACCCTCAACCACCCATGACTCATGTACTGCATGACCGTGGACCTCGGTTCAGGACGGACCGCATACTTGGAAACGCCTTGGGAAGCGAACCGTCTCTTCTGTGGATACTGGGCCTCGCGCGCGAACGCTCGCAAGAACGTTGAGGCGTTACCGAAAATGGCAGATTTACAGAAGTGCATGCATTCCGGCATCCTACGGTATAAGTACCTGAGAGGAGGGACTTCACGTAAATCCACCCATCTCCCACGAGCGCCCATTAGGCCCCATATTCATAAAAGCTACGCCCGCCACGACCACGTATACACTGCTAGGTCTGCAGGCCAGACTTCGGGCTTATCTAGTGATGGAACCGATATTTGTGGCATCTGGTCCATCCGTTCTCACTCTGCCTTCTGGTTTCGGTTCTACGCCTATGGACAAAGTTGCCATTGGTGCTCTGGCTGGACTTCTAGGTCTTGGCCTTTACCGCGTGTCGCAAAGAGCGAAACAGTCTCGTTTCCCACCCGGTCCGAAGTCGTCTTGGTGGGGCGGCGTCGAGATGCCGAAACTTTATCCATGGCTTGTCTTCGCTGAATGGCAGGACATCTATGGTACACGTTTGTCTGACCAGTGTCGCTCGATGGTTCTGATGAGGGCTCTATCCAGGCGATGTGATTTATGTTCGACAATTCGGCAGTCCGATCCTGATCCTGAACTCGCAACGAGCTATCACCGACTTGCTGGAGAACCGTGGCAACGTCTACTCGTCGCGGCCAAGACGGGTCATGGCAAATGAGCTGTATGTCAATTGACCTGTGACATTAACTCCTTCTCTTAAACTTGTCCGCAGGATGGGCTGGGATTGGATGTTTTCTACGATGACATACGGGCCGAGGTGGCGCAAGCACCGCGCTCTCTTCCAGAAGTATTTTCATGTCCGTACCTCGTCCCATTATCAGCCTACACAAGAGAAGGAAGCGTATACACTACTCCGAAACTTGCTTGATACACCGGAGGAGTTTTCCTATCACGTTCGAAGGTCCGATATCTCGCTCTCTGTTTGTTTGCTTGCTTGCCCTTCCTGACCTGAACACTGCTGTCATAGACTCGCCGCAGCAATATTCATGAACCTATCGTATGGACATCAGATTAAGGACGACGGCGATGAGTTCGTTGCAATTGCGAACAAGGCCACAAGTAACCTTGCCCGAGCTGGAATCTTCGGGACGTATATCGTAGATTATTTCCCATGGCGTGTGTCGCTATCGTCGTGTCTATTTAATGAGAAGTTAACGCGCGCTTTCTAGTCAAGCACATTCCCTCCTGGATGGCTACGTTTCGACGGGACGCTATTGAATGGCGGAAGAGCACCGAGACCATGATTAACTACCCCTATGACCAATTGAGGGAGCGTATGGTAAGCTTGCTTCATTGTGCACTACTTTCGCATTCTAGCTACCTGTTCAGGCCGCCGGCATCGCTCCACCATCGTTCGCCTCGTCAGAGCTTGAGAATGCTATGAGATCAGGCATAACAGCAGAACGTGAGCAAATAATCAAGAATGTGGCGGGAATGTCGTTCGCAGGTGAGTATTCTTTCTTAGTCTCCAAAGTTCTCGTATGACGGTGACCTCTGTCTAGCTGGCTCTGATACGGTTTGTTGCGCGTTTCCCGCCGACAGGTCTCTCACTAACTCCCGAAGCAGACAGCATCGGCGGTCATGAGCTTCATACTTGCCATGGTCATTCATCCAGAGATCCAGCTTGCCGCCCAAGAAGAGTTAGCCTGCGTTATTGGCACTGACCGACTTCCTCGATTTTCGGACAGGGACTCCCTGCCAATGGTTGAATGCTTGGTATGGGAAAGTCTTCGATGGAATCCTGTCACACCCCTTGGCCTTCAGCATTTCACGACAGAAGACGACGTTTACCGTGATTGGTTTATACCCAAGGGTACAACTGTCTTCACAAACATTTGGTTTGTCTATTACACTTGCGGCGTCAGTTTCACTAGTCTAAATTTGCCACGCAGGAAATTACTGCACGATGACGAAGTCTATCCGAACCCACTTTCTTTCCTCCCGTGGCGCTTCATGGACAGAAATAAGAATGATGAGCTCGGTATCAATCCACATCCTATGCCAGCATTCGGGTTTGGACGACGGTGCGTGTATAGTGACATCATGCTAGCTCAGCCCTCACACCATCGTTTCTAGCGTGTGCCCGGGACGGCACATGGCTATCGACACAATTTGGATCACGATTGCTACAATTCTTGCTGTGTATGAGATCAGGAAGGCGCTAGACAAAGACGGGAAACCCATCGAGCCAGACACAGAATACGTTTCATCTTTCCTGAGGTGTGTCCGCTTAGCTTTCCGTTTTTCTGGTGTTATTTACCATCTACTGCTACCTAGTCGACCAAAGCCCTTCCAATGTCAGTTCAGACCTCGATCTGAGAGCGCACGGCTTCTCATTCGGCACTCAGTTGAGTGGCCCTCTGCCCCTATAGTATAAGAACCCTCTCGTTTAGATGCAACTACAGCCTGCACATTACCATATCCCCAGTAATGCAGCTTCATCACCTGTATCGATGACACGTCTGATACCCTCCTGCACCATGTCTTCCCACCTATCTGCCTCGCAATGAGACTCGCCATTCATCTCGTCCCTGCTCTTGCTAAAGACCTCGAGAATGTAGACATGATCAAAGGGACCATGTCCTGATGGTCGACGGTCGACCCGTGAGGTGGGCAGTTGCAAAGCGGCCATCAACTCGTTTATAGTTGATCGCTGGCCTTTGGCATTCAGACATGGCTGGACGCGCAATAGCGCGTAGCGTTGAGATTCGTCGAGACAGACCCATGGCAAAGGGGACGATCGCTCATTCGCCAGCACATAGAAGCGCGTGAAATTTCCTGGGGAATGCTTGTGAGACGAACTTACAGAGGGAGCATTGGGGGAGACGTACGGTTCTCGTTCTGAATGCCTTCATGTAGCACCTCTAGGTGGGGAAACAGCTTCGTGCAGAACTTGGAGCATATCGCAGCAGAGTTGAATGCCGCTGGATCTTGGGATACCATCTCTGCCGCTCCGGCGGTCGAAGAGACGGCGACGAGTTTGGCAGACGGGACGTGAGTCTGTAGGAACAGGCTGCATTGGCCGAGTGCCTGCAATCTATTCGAGATTTCCGCCACACACGAAAAGGTTATTAACCATACCTGTTCGTGGCTAAGTACTTCCTTGATTTCCTGCATAGTCTTGCCTACATGGACTATGAGACTGTGCTGAACAGGCAAGGTCAAAGCACCCCGGATCCATTTCGATTTCCCGAGTTCCTCATCGCGGAAAAGATCGTATGTCTCGACGACAGATCCAAATATACTATTCTCCTGTGGGAGGATACCGAAAGCAAAGTCTGCATTCACCGAGTGGAAAACCTCTGACGAGCATACACAGAGATGAGAGAAGCACGAGTAGGAGACAGGTATTGACACACCTGATATGGTCTTACGAGCATGGTATTCTACGTTGTCTCCAAAGGTGTCGTATGCGATCTTTGGTTGCGTTAGAAAGGGAAATGGATTTTTAGATACACGAGTGCGACGTACTTGATGTGAATATGTCCCAACAGGGCCGAGGAAAGCGAGCTTCCACCGAACTCCATCGTTTTGCATCACGGAATTTCTAGGAAGATGAATGCCCAACATACGCCGCAGAGGCTAGTTGAGGGCTATCTAAGCATACAGCGAGCCAGGGAAGTGGGAAGCAAGACTCAGTCATGGTAGGTTGGCTGTTACTCTAGACATCTTTTGACGCTAACAGATTCTGACCGTCGCGTGAAGGCGGTCAAACGTCCGATACATTCCTAGTGCACAAAGGCCTAGATCTAACTTTCTTCCATCTTCCCCTACGTTCCGAAAGGATAGATAAATATAGCTCTGTGTCATACTTATAAATCACAGCTGGTGTACAATAACGAGCTCGGGACAAAAATCCATCCGCACGAATAGCTGATATATATCGAACGAAAAGGTGAGCACTGGATCAGAACGCCGTTGCTATACTTGGCCGAAGGCTCTGACCGCACATCTTCATTGCATTGTCGGACAACATACTTGCATACTTCTCTATAATGTGAAGGTCCAATGACTTAGCCACGATCACGCGTTATGAACCATGTACTCACGGGCAAGTGGAGCACGCCTGCCAACTTTTAGGAGGGCCGACCTGGGGACACAGTTTAGTATGTCAGCATCCCACGTTCCGGGAAAGAATACATACTGTATGTACTCCACTTCTGTACGGAATGTGTTCGCTTGCTCGGGGGCCTGTACTTGAAGCGCGGCTTGCCAGAAACGTGTGAGAGTGCGGCCAGCTGCATACCAAGCAAACTGCCACACCCGTGAATCCACCTTAACGAGTCTCAAATACATAAATACGCACCGAGCAAAAACAATCAAGGAGGGAGAGGTCAAAGCTGGACGAATCTGCCCCGTATAAAAGTTCCAAGATGGAACGGGAAGCACGGAGAAGGTTAGCGGCAGACTGGCAATAATTAGATTCGATATGGGCGTGTGGGTCATGAAGGAGAATGAGCGCCCTAGGTGAATATCAGCGGACATGCCATTCAACGTCGATACTCGGACATACACGTTAGGCACAACGCTCGCAACGAAAAGATGGGGATCTATGGTGCCAGACGCCATCGGGTCTTGCATAGGATGCGGGAAAGATCCCCTGAAGCTCTGTGCGATACGATGGAGCTCCATGAAAGCTGCTGTTCTCCTCGGATCTTCCTCGTTGTCCGACACCCACCCTTCCCAATGCTCTCTATACTTCACCGAATACATCGTCGCTTCATCCTCGCAGAAACGCTTGGAACGATAGCGAAGGTTGAAGGTTCTGACACGCGACAGGAGAATTGTTGCCTTGACATAGAGTCCGAAAGAGTCAGTTTGACCGGGGTAATGAGTTAGGAGGACATCCTTGCTGAAAGGGTGCTGTCTTTCGCTTGCATCTGGCCATGAAATCTGACGTGGGATCAGCATTACACTTCAACGCCAGTGTAGTCATATACTCACCCCTAAAGCGAAGTTTGTTTCGTGAACAGGCAGTAACTGCGACACGTCCTCGTCGTCGAGGCTCATAGGCCAGCCATTTCCACATCCGCTCAACCGCTCAAGAGTGTAAGCCAACCAGAACAGATTTCGCCGAATTTCGTCGTCAAGCCCATCTTCCGGAGGGGGAAGCAAGGATGCTGGCATTACGCCATCAATGAGAGGCTTGAAGTGTGAAGAAAGATGAAGGCCAAAGGGAAAGCATGCCCGAACGATTTGTCCAACAGTAAGGTACACCTAGGCAGTAGTTACGGTTAGCGAGAAATTCATTGGTTCATCGGCGTGACTTGCATCGACCCACTTGGCGTTACACCAGTACCACCAGGCTATGAGCATTAAGGCTGTAGGAGTGAGCGAATTTACCAATACGAGCCGCTGATAATCAGTCACCTTGCTGCGCTTCTAAAAGGCGTAATCCATGCGAGAAGCTGTGTTCCACCTCTCTTCTTGCGAATTTGATATGCGTCTCCGAGAAACTCTCGATGTGACCGTTGTCCCTATACCTCTCTTGAAGAATCTCATCTGCGGTACTGGTTAACGGGACACGCGACATGACAGCAAGTCTCATACAGTCAGGCATGAATCCGTGTCCTGGCAATTCGGACGACGGAATCGCTGCCGTATACATGCTCCCGACGCCGCATAAAGCATGTAACACCGCGGTAGACGGGAAATTTGGATGTGTCGGTGGGTACGCCAATGATGCCAAAAAGGTCGACTGGTGGAACAAGCGATTGGCGTGAGGGTGGAAAGAGAAAAATGACTCAATCCTGTCAGGTGTCAGCCGTGAAGTTCAACGAGGATATGGTGTAGCGATGGCGCACATATGTCGCACAAGGCCCGGTGCAGGCAGAAAGCGTGGCCACGACTGGAGCACGATGCCGGCCTGGCCGTCGTGCATGATGGGGGAGGAGGAATTCGTAGGCGAGATACCGACGTTAGATGATGAAGGCGTCGCAGCTGATACGGGTATTGCCTGGAACGTGCCGGGAATTATGCTCTGAATGGCTCTGTCTAGAGTTTCTGCACCAGTCGGGTCGTTCGCGTTCGGGAAGGGGTCTTGATTAGGTGCGACACCGGCGAGAGCATTGTCGATAGCCTGGGAAACGGTAGGATCCGTACCAGGTGTGATGCCTATGACTTAGACTATAGAACATTATGAATCCTCAAAAGGCTCACCGTTCGTGGAGGGGAGTGGTTGATCGCTGAGCAAAAGGCTCTCCAGTTCGTCTGGCCGCACCACTGAATACGTCGTCGGCGAGCAGGGACACAGCACGCACGGATACGGCTCTCCAGTTTCTGAAAACGAGTCTTCGGAGGTTCAGAGGATGGAGCAGCTGAGGACGGTGAATGAGCAGAGCACAGAGTATGGAGCAGGGTGTCGACCTTCATCATAGGTGCAGTCTGGCTGGTCGGGTAGCACAACACCAGGCTGCGGATGAGCTTTTGCATGCGCAAGCGACCTTACGCATGTAGAGCATGGCCGTTTCGCGTCGCTGAAGTTGCACAAGGTATGAGTGTGAGACCGTAGTGCATGTTCATGTAGCTGCACGCACCATTTCTATAGACAAGAACGTCGGCTACGGCGCTCACTCGCAATATCCTCAGCTCGTCACTCACCAATTTGCGTCTTCAATGTCACGGCTGCGTTATCAATCTTTCAGGACTCCTAAAGATGCATTTCACTCGCCTGCGACACGCATGGCACGCCTTCCAGAACGACAAAGGTGCTTGGTCATGCGCGAACGCTTGTCGATTTTAAGAGCTTACCTGGTTTCTCTGTCGATGAAGGGCATTAGTCGTGCCCTGCGGATGGGGAACAGGCGCTCAGCGAAGGAACGCACTTTGAGGACTTGGGTGCTCGGGCCAGCCGAGGTCGACATGCCCGAGGCCGAGGAAGAACTGACCGAACCCGAGCCCGAGGCATGCGAAGCTTTCGCTGCAGAAGGGGCTTTCGGCATCACTGGCGAATCTCTTGTGCAGCAATATTGGTCTTTTCAGCCGGTCGGATAGACGTGAGGCGTTGATGGTGACGACGTGCGCGCTCGAGGTTTAGGATGAGTACAGTAGGTGTTCACAGCGCCTGGGGGCCGGTCAGGTCTTAACGTACCACTGTGGTGTCATCCGGCGCCTCTTGTATTCCGGGTGATTTAACCCGGCTTGTCCCAGAGCTCGGGCGTGGATTATCTCCTTATTTGGTAATCGTTGCGCCTACGAGGGATGTGCGCCTGTCAGCGAGGCAACCTTCCTTTTAAGGGAACCCGGCGCCTACGAGGGATCTGCACCTGAGTGCGAGGCAAGCTTCCTTTTAAGGGAACCCGGCGCCTACGAGGGACGTGCTCGCGAGTGCGAGGGAAGCTTCTTTTCAAGGGCACTCAGCGCCTACGAGGGTAGGTTTGGGAGGAGAGCGTCCGAGTCTTCTGGCATGCTATTATTGACAGCCTCTGGACATATACTCTATGCACTTTGGCGTTCGGAAGTTGGCTACAACATGAACGAAAACAGGCTTTTGCCTCCTCCTCTCCTTCCTCCTCCTCTCCTTTTCCACCCTTGTTGAGGCGTTCATCATCTCTGTCATCACATCCCAACTAGCGATGGGGGTGATCGGTACCCAAGTGCCTCGAGCACACCCTTGTGTATGACCCGCCGAGGAGCTAGTGTGTCATGTACTGGCGACTCTGCGAGTGTGCTGAGCAGCGTGCGGGCCGCAGACAGCATCTGGCCTCGGCTCGGCATGCCCCTTGCTTGAGTTGGTGTGAGCGTCGCTTGCGTCTGTGTGCAGAAGACCTTCTGTGATAGAGTCTGGCCTCGGCAACGGCCGCCAGATCTGCATGTCATCGCCTTTGGGATGTGTTTGAGTTAGGTAGCTTCACACGAGAGCTAATCAGTTTCCCCAAGCCCAATGAAACGGAGGGTGGGGTGCGCACCCGTTGTCAAAGTCATTGACGTGTCTGGTCTGAGCGAGTCGAGACCACCCTCTACTGCCTTCTGCTCCAAGCCGTTGGCCGAGAAGATGGAGTGCTGTCCTGCTGATCGTCATCCAAGCTGGCCTCTTGCTGCACCACTGTGTCAAGTGTCACTTCTCGGATGGTCTTGTTTCTCTTGCTTTTGTACCCTTTTACAGTGTCCTCGTGTGCAGAGGGAATGACCGTGACAAAAAATCTTGTGTTTGTACATATCCCAGTCCTCCTTGTCGAGAGAACTCAGTATTAATTCCCTTTGCTCCCTCTTCATCGCATGTGGACCCATCTCACCCCTACGAAATATGCCTAATGCCCCATGACTGTGCCCTACAAAAACACCAGCAAATGAAGGCCCCTTCGAACAATATGCACCTGTTCTACTCCCGCCTCCATCCATCAACTGGACTGATCGGTGATCCCCCTCCTCTCTGAGTCTTCATGCACCCCTCTATACCAACAGCATTTGACTGATTGGCAGCCCGGCACGCCCCTCCAGCAGACTCAACGTCTCTTCCGCACCAGAAGCTGAGAACCACTTCAAATGAGATGATGGATTGTGTACATATGGATGTCTGTAAGATATGCTCATTTGTGAACTTGGAAAGCAGAAATTGCTCAGGAGGTTGGGAGATTGATCTACACTGGATGTGAGGCGGCAGTGCAGTCGTGAACGGTGCAGACTGTGTGGGTCTTTTTTATATATATATATATCGATGTCATTACATTGCGAAGAGGTAACGACGGCTTAACGTCACGGGCGTTGCACCCACTTGTGACGGCTGCCACAGGCGCAGCATTAAATACAGCGAGAGTGGGGAAGGCCCCCGAAGAGAGACAGACCAATGTCCGTAATGAGCAAAGCGAAGACGCGATGAACCAGACTGTGTGGGTCGGACTGGAACAAGGATGAAAGGCAGTCAAGGAGTCTGGCCGGGATGACCTGCACCTGCAAATCACCCGGTGATGCACCGGAGGTGCCGTGTATCATTATACCCGAGATCAGACTTAGCGGTGTGTCGAGTTATTTCCAATGTGATTCCAGACTCTACGCCGGCGGTAGTTTCCCACAATGTGCTCGTTAGGTTAGGGGTTTTTCAGCGAAGCCGGGCAGAAGCGGCCTGGGTCGAGCCACGCGGGTGGGCGTGCTCGACACAGACCACGGTTCGTTCAAAGGTGTGGGAAATCAGGACGCAGCGTGATCACAGATGTGTGCCTACAGGATGACGGGAATCCGAATGCAGTTCACGCGTTCAAGTAGATACACATCAAGCAGTGGTGGGTGGGGCCCAAACAAGTACTCGTACGGGGGGAGCGACCAACGGCACGGCGAGCAAATGGGGGAAGAAGTAAACACTTTACGAGACTGGGTGTGCGTGACTGCTCTGGCACGCAAACTGGCTTCGCTCCGCTGGACCTCAGCTCCAACCTCGCGAGCTCGACCGATCCCTCACCATATACGGTCTAGACGAAGAATGTAGTGGATGCAATGCTGTATGCCATGGATTGTATGGGCGGAGACGCAATGGGACGGTAGGTGCTTGGGCGACAAAGGGTTGCTGCATGGATGGGTTCCAGGTATCCTACTGATAATAACGAACACAAGAGGAGATACCAAAGCCAATTGCGATGACGAGAGCGGAAAGGTATGGGACGGTGGGCAGGACATGAAGAACAGACAGAGCGGTGTGAACAGTGTAGGAGACGAGGCGGTAAAAGTGTATGGAGCAGTGTCGTGTAACCCGCATGAAGACAAGCAAAGATGGTGGTTCCGCAAGAGTGAAGGAAGGGCGCGCGGATTGCAAGTGGAGGGAAGGTCTCACGAAGAGCTGAATTTGCCCTCGTTTGAGAACGCGTTCGTAATATTGCTTATACCCACGACGGCATTCGTGCTTGAGTGGAAAAACTGGAAGGCAGGATCCCACACGGCGTTGAAGTTCGCGTCGCTGAATGATCCATCGTGTACGACCTGCGAAGCCGTTGCCGCCTCTGCCCACGCAACGTACGATCCTGTCGCGTTGAGGGCCCATGTCCGCGTGGCGAACGAGCCGTCCGTACCAAAAAACAGGTTCCCCGATGGCGTGGAGAACGATGAGAGAACGGCGTCGACATCGGCCGGTAGCACAGAGCCGAAGACGGCCACTTCGAGAATTGGGAGGGAATCGATGTTTTGCACGAGCGTCGACGAGCTTGGCGGTGGTACGGCTGATTGCGAGAGGACGTATTGGACGACTGCGGTCGCGACACTGACGTCCGAAATGGAGGCAAAAAAGTCCCTGATGACGTGATTGAGGTGTGTCATGGTACCGTACTGTCGGACATCCGTCTGTACCGATGCAGGAGCGGGGCCGCCTGGGAGCGCGCTGAACTGCCGACCGTTGGACACGACGATACGCGGGCGGACGTCAAGCGAGAGCACAGCGGCCTGGGCAGATAGGTTCTTGTCCGAGTCTCGATGAGGAAGCCGCAGACGAAGGTAGTCTAGTGTGCCGTATATGGGTCGATCGGCGTAACAAGCCGTCTGAAAGGAGGCTTGTTGTGCGGGAGCAGGAAGACCGAACACCTGGGTCTCCACGGACGATAGCTGGCTTAACGCCGCGGATGATAGGCCGGGGTAGCAAGACGCGGGTGGTGGGAATGGCAGTGACGTGGAGCTGGTGAGCAGGGCCGCGACCGAGCTATTCGCGGCATTGAAGGGAAGAAGGACGGGAGACGCCATCAGTAGCGATATAAATGTCGCATAGTCCTCTTCGCTTTGATTAAGAGTCAACGTCCAATACGTGGAGATGGCAGATGACTGTAGTGTAGACATCGCTGCAGCATGAGGTCAGGATAGCGAGCCCAAGGGAGAAATGCGGAATTTACGCACCGGACGCAGCGGTGTATACACGGTCTAGTGCCGCAGTGGCGTTCTCAGTAAGCCGTGAGAGCTGTGCGCTGCTGGCTTGGCCATCCGTCGCGAACGAAACTGACGGCTCAGTGATCGTCTGGCTCGCGAAGTCGAACGTGAAGCCCATCATCGTTGTCGAGAACCTGGACGAAGCACTGGGAATCGGGCCGTCGACATTCTGCACGCTCGCCCAATCTGCGCTGCGCACAAAGGTCTGTAACTTAGCGACATTGGATGGGCTCTCTGAGAGCACAAAGCTCCACATCAGTGTGGATTGTGCCCAAGCCGTTCGATTGGGTACGACGGCCGCGTCGAGAGCTGTTGCAACGTCAATCACACGCGCCTGCGCTGAGCAGTCATGGACACGTCCGAAGGCGGCTAGGACCGACGCCGCAACATCTGACGAGGTGAAGTTCGCGTTAAGGGCTGTGTTGACCGTTGGAACCATGTTGATCAAGCTTGCTGCGACCGGTGTGCATTGGCTCTGACCAGTCGATTCCGTACAGACGCACGTCGCATCTACAACGCGTCAGTGTACCGACCAACAAACATGCCCAATTCCACGGACCGAGAGTGCAAGCATCGCCCGTCATGTTTCCTGAGCAATGCGTCCCATGCTTTTGAGAAACAACAACGCCTACGATGATTGCCACCAGTACAATCACCGCCGCTAGGCCGACGATGAGGGCTAGCCGAATCTTGCCCTTGCGCGTAGTAGGCCATTTCAATGGCGGCCTATGCGTCTTTGACGGTGACCCAGGAAGATTCTCCGTGCCCTCTCCGATCGTGCCGAGGTCGACGCCTTGCGTAGCGAAGGCAGCCGCGCCGCCGACACTCATCCGTTTGCGGCCACCAGTCTGGTACTGCAGCGCACTGGCGCGTGCGCCAGGCTCGTGATAGCTGAGCTTCTCGTAGCCCTCGCCGCCAAGCATCTCGCCCGAATACATGCTATTCGCCGGTAGCCGGCCCTGAGCGAGCAGGCTATCCAGGCGCTCCGCGCGGAGGGCAAGTGCCGGTAGCGGCTGTGCGTAGTCCTGCGCCTTATATTGCTGCTCCTGCGCCAGCGTCATATTACGCAGTGTGGGCACAGGCGGCAGCGGTTTGACACGGAACCATTCCACGGTCGAGCGGGCAAGGCGGGCGGCGCTCTCGCCAGCGTTCGAGATGAACGAAGACACTTGACTCTTCACGCTCTTATTTGAGTGCGTTGAGCTGCGACGTGTGCGCGGTGGGCGGAGCGCACTAGGTGGTGGGCCGCGTAAGCCAGAAACGATGGGCGATGCCTCGAGTTCCTCAGCGGTGGCAGGGATGCTGAGTTGCCGCTGGAGCGGGTGTTGCGAGTTAAAAGTCGTCATACTGTTACGGGGTGAGGGCTGCCCAAGCGATGGTGCGGCTTCAGGAGTGTACTGCTGCACACGCGCCGGCGCCATACCGACGACGGAGACCATGCGTGAAGCCCCGGCATACCGCACAACCTGCGCATCGCCGTCGAAGGACGCGATGGTGTCATTATCAGTCCGCATGTCGGGCGACGCAGGATCGTACGGGTCATCTGAACGTGCGAGCACTTTATGTATCTGGTCCAACTGGTCCAACTGATGTGGCGGGTGCCGAGGCAGTGAAGGCGGATAAGTCATTTCGGAGAACTGCGAAACCGAGCCGTAACGGCCGGGCTTGAGCTGACTTTGCCGTGCGGAGCCCGAGGGCGGGATATCGCTGCCAGACGATATGGCTGAATCGGCGGAAGAAAGCAGCTCCGTGATGAGACTCGTTGAGAGCATTTTGGCTTCAAAAGGCTGCACATCTATGCTCGAGGATCCGTCATGCCAATCTGTCGGCGCGATCTGGGAATCGTAGACCTGCGGTAATTGGCGTCCTTGTGACGATGGTGATGATACCGCTGAGACAGGAAATCGTCTACTTGATGATGCGTGAAAAGCGGTGGGCGGGGAACGGAGCGGGTGATCTTGCTGTGCGCTGTTCGGGCTGGGAGGGACAGAGCGCGCATCTCGAAGCGACGAAGGCCCCTGGGGGCCTCCACCGTGTCCGATCGCGACGTAGAAGGAAGAGCTACTGGCCACCGGGGAAGGAGTTCCGCCGAACCCTGCCGTCAAGGGCGTGCCGGGCAGCGTTTCGGGTGGAGGAGGAAACTGTGACAAACGAAGCCCTTCTCCTGTGAACGCTGACAGGCCCGTAGCGAGAGTGTTGAAGCTGATAGTGCTCTCTGCAACTGCGGATGCGACAGAACCTGTCGAGCGGCGTTTAGACGGGTCGTGCGACCGGCCTGGCCGGGAAGAGGATGCGCCGTCCATGTCGTACTGCTCGCCAGACGCGACGTACGGGACTACGAGCGGTCGGGGAGAGCAGGAGACGGTCAGGACGAGCCGAATGGCATGCAGCAGAGGGGGGACAGAGCAGAACGGAGATGATGGGCTGGCTGGTATATCAGGAGGTGGAATGGTGGGAACGATTCCGGGTCACGGCAGCGGCGGACGAGGCACACAGGGCAGCAGCCAGCGGAACCAAAAGGAGCGTGAAAGCAAAGAACGTCGGGCAGCGCACAGTGCGTCGAGGCAGAGAGGAGCGAAGAAAAAGACCCGCTGAGGAAGGAGAAGGCGGGGGAGGGACGGTTGACGTCTGGTCGGCGCCGGAAGTGGACTCGACTTGAACGCAGAGACAGGAAGATGGTCGGAAGAGGGAAAGACACGGAGAACTAATGATGCCGCTTACAGTATCCGTTCCGTAGGCCAGACCGCCGTCGCTGAGCGACGCCACATAAACTAAGTTACCAATTGCAAAGTGCCTGACGCAGCTTGCTCTTGCAGCAATCATCAGTTCTAGTCCCATCAATCGGCAACACTCGCCCGCTTGCTTAGCGTACCCTCGCACGCTCTCTCATCACACTTCTCTTCCCACATTCCCAACTCGGATATATAGCCTTACCATTCCTCTGGAACCGCTACATTCAGGTCCGCGATGGTTCATACTCCGTTTTCCTTTCTTCAGCTATCCGGGACTCTCAGAAAATTACGCGAAGAGAAACCAAGTCGTCAAAGGGAACATGGGCAGTCGTAACGTCAAGCACACAGGGTAAATGGTATGTACGATATCCTTCGCCTCGGTCGGCAGGCGCGAACAAAAAGCTAATGCCGAATCACAACAGAATTCTAGACGATGACGCAGGGCCCCTTGCTCTTGGAACGGCCCTTAGGCTCCTTTGGCGGTGGGTTCACTAGAACCCATGCGTGTGAGTCCCCTCGGTAACGCAAAACCGTAAACACAACGGGTGATACGCACGGACGGCACGGATCGCTTCGTCGAACACGTTCTTGAGGCCCTTCTGCGTCAATGCAGAGCATTCGAGATATTTGACGGCGCCGATCTCTTTGGCCATCGCCACTCCCTGCGTGTATTGGATAGGGGCCATGCGGCTGAAGGCACGAGAGCGAATCAGTCACCACCCCCACAAGCGCGTTCCTCCATCATTCTCGCTAGAACGTACCGGTCACGCAGCTTCTCAATCGTGGCTGGGTCCTCTCGTAAGTCAAGCTTCGTCCCAACGAGTACGATAGCCGTTTGCGGCGCATGATGTGAGATCTCCGGGTACCACTAAAGCAATCGCAGGCAAGTTGGGGCGAGGCGATGAGCGGGACACAGAAACGAAGCCTGCGGAGACGCACTTTTGTCTTTACATTCTCGAAGCTGGGCGGGCTGACAAGCGAGAAGCAGATAAGGAAGACGTCGGTTTGCGGATACGAGAGCGGACGGAGGCGGTCGTAGTCCTCCTGTCCAGCCGTGTCCCAAAGACCGAGAGAGATCGTCTTGCCATCGACCATGACATTAGCGGAGTAGTTGTCGAACACTGGCCCGAGCCAACGACGAATAAGCATTCCATCAAATTCATAGCATGATGCGAACCTGTCGGGATATATTCGCCCTGCGAGAAACAGACGTCGGCCGGAATGGAAGGTACAAAAGCGAGGAGGGACGTACGGGAAACGCGTTTGTGGTATAGGAGATTAGAAGACAAGTCTATTAAGCGAGGGTGAGCAGCGAAGTGCGTAGAGGGAGATGGGAGCGTAATCGCCTTTCCGACGGCACCATCGCCAACAACAACACCTGAAACAGCGGTGATGAGAGGACCAATGGGAGATAGTCAATATAACAGACATTTAATGGCCTGCATCTTGAAAGGGGTCTAGAGAGGAATTAAGAGAGAATACAGGGCGGAGGACAGGCGGAGCGGGACGAAGAGGGGATCAAGGCTGGAGTGATATCCAAGCGCGGATGAGGACGGATTGAGCGAGTGAGACAGAAGCGTACGCTCACCGAGCAGTAAAGAGCAAGAATCAGTAGAAGAAAGCCGGTGTGAAGATAGGGAGACGGAGAGATAGGCGGGTCGGTATGGGCGAGAAGGCAGTGCGGCGGCGCGGATGACGGACGAAGCAGACGAGGCTCGTTCTGGGCGTGCCAACTGGGTCCGCTGCCGTAGCTCAACCTCGCCCCTTCCTACCCCCGAATAGGAAATTCCACTACAACATCCCGCCACGAAGATCATGGACACCGCAACAAAACCTCCCCGTCTTCCTCTCTCTTCTTCTTCAATCGTCACATCTAATTCGGCATGTTGGGAGGATATACTGTCCAAGCTCGAGCTCTAGGATCCCAGCCGCAGGTCGCTCTGCGGGCATGGCGCGAACCGCGCACGAGAGGCCCGCGAAGCCCGTCTTAAGCCTTGGTTTGTCTCGACTCGTCCCTCGTCCAGCGTTCCGTACTTACACCCCCAACGTGGTCCGTGTGTACGTGTACCCCACTTTGACCGAGACAATTGTACGGCAGAGCCGCCAGAAGCCTAAGTAAGACGATTTCCTTTCGGCACCAACCAGCCGCAGGACCGGCCCGTCGCCGGGTAACATCGGCGTGCTACGGATTTTAGCATGGGACGACGCCGCTCGGGTTAGATATCTGGCCTGGCCATCGACCTTCGCCTTCCAAACCCCGAGTGCCTCACCCGCGATGGCGTCGCGACCCATGCCCCGTCTGATCCTCGTTCGCCACGGTTGCCATCTCCTATTTCGCGCCATCGAATCGTAGACTGATGTATCGCATCGTGCTGTAGGCGAGACGGAATGGTCTAAGAACGGGTGCGTCACTCAGGTCCTCACGATCTACCTCCGAACTGAGCGAACCGCAGCCGTCACGTTAGTCCGAAGAAACTTCGCCATCTCATTCTCGCGGTTGATTTCTCCCCTTCCAACACTAGACCGGCCGGACAGACATCCCACTCACCAAGCGTGGTGAGGAGCAGATCAAGGACAAGGCTGAGATCATCGTCGGGCCAGGCAGTGCGCGGACTCTTCCCTGCCGTACTTATCTGATGCGTGACGACGCGGCGTCTGATCCCAGAGCTCATCGACACCGCCAATCTTGAAGTCTTTTTCGTGTCTCCACGCCAGCGTGCCCACAAGACATTCCACCTCCTGACGGAGCATCTGCCGGAAACCCCTCCGCATATCCTCTTGGAAGACGTGCGTATCATGTGCCGACTACGCACACATCAGTCACTGTCTACAGGTGGTTGAGTGGGACTATGGAGACTACGAAGGTCTCTTCTCCCATGAGATCAAAGCTAAGGCGGGTCCCAGCTGGAACATCTGGGTTGATGGGTACGTCGAGATGACAAGCGATTCTGCGCGCAGGGCTATTGACGCGGTCATTATGGACAGATGCGCAGGTGGCGAGTCTCCACACGATGTGACACGGCGTGTCGACCTCGTCATCGAGAAAGTGCGTCGGACGTTCCGTGCGGTGTCTGGAAAGCTATCCATAACTGATGGCCGAAATTGCAGGTCAGAGAACGTCACAGGCTCTATAAGGATGAAGGAAAATGTTTCCGGGATGTTGTCATCATTGCACACGGCCACTTCAACAGATGCATGATTGCGCGCTGGCTTAACATGCCGCTCAAGGAGGGTAAATAAATAATCTTCGATGCTGCTACAAACGCCTAAGTTTCGTCCACACTAGGAACCATGTTTACATTCGACGCGGGCGGCGTACGTACATGCGCGTGTTGTCGAAGGTGTTCACGTTGCTGATCGGGAAATCGCGCAGGTCGCTGTGCTCGGGTACAACCACAATAACTTGGCGGAGCCTGCGCTCAATGCGCTGAACGTCACCACATATGGGTAGATGGAGAGGATAGAATCGTAGAGAAGTGACGGAGAATGTACATCGACGTACGAATGAGGAATATGCCTGCTTCTCTGAGAACTGTGGAGGACGCGGAGATTAAAGAAGGTCATGTGACAGATTTATACCTCGTGTTTCTCGGGGCGCGTCGCCGCAGCGGTGTCGAAAGATCGGTGTCAGTACCGGTCTAAGGCCAGCGGACATTGGACCGCACCTATCTCTGCTCCACGCCATGACCGATATCGAAGCTGTCGTGACCAACGGCGTGGAGACCGTAGGAGACACGCCGGCGCTGGACGACACGCAGGAAGTGGGCGAGGAAGGTGTGGAACGCACGGTATCCGAGGCGACGGGCGGCGAAGGTGCGCAGAACGGGAACGTGGACGCGGATGGCAACGTTGCTCACGAGGAGGCAGCGGCCGACCCAGCCCCTGCTGCTGAGGCAACCACAGAGGCCGGCGCAGGCGCCAGCACCAGCGCTGGAGATGCGCCAGCAGTAAGCGCAGACACGGACACGTCTAACGCAGCACCGGCTGTTGACAAGAAGGCTGCAGCACCTGGACCCGCCAAGGCTGCTGGCGTCAAGTCGTCCGTTAGCCAGCCGACACCGCTCGTAAAGAAGGTGCGTGTCGCACAGCCCCTTCATCTCAGGTCCTGTCTTCGCCGACCTCGTGTTATTCTCGCGTTAGATAATTAATAGTGGCAAGTTTGGCCCGGCTGGCGCAAAGGCTGCTCCGTCCACGAAAGCGAGCGCCACGACCGCTTCTGCATCGACTACAGTTCCCCCGTCCGTTGTCGTCGCCGCCGCAGCTAAGAAGCCCGCCACCGCTACGTCCGGTACGAACGCGAAGACAACTCCATCTATGACCTCGAAACCAACTCCCGCACCTGCTGCCTCCCGCCGCACATCGATGGGTCCCCCCGCAACCAAGCCCATTGCACCTGCGCGTGCTTCGACTCTCTTCAGTTCTCTGTCAGGCAAGCTTGCGCCATCCGCCACAGCCGCACCCCGTCCCTCCGTTTCCGCCAGCTCCTCGCCCTCGAAGCCCACTACGCCGAAGGCTGGCCCGCCCGCGACCGCATCCATCACGCCGGCCACGAGGGCGGCTGCCGTGTCTGCCGACGCTGCGAAACACGCGCCAGCTTCGGCACGCCTGGGCGTCGTTTCGCCGACGGAGTCAACCGGGTCTGCGCGCTCGGCCCCGCGCCCACGTGCGTCCGTGTCCGAGGGCGTTCTCAGTGCCAGGAAGGTGACGCCCGCGTCTGCACCACGCACAAGCCTTGCATCTTCGACCAATGCAAAGCCGCCGCCGCCGGGTGTGCGGCGTACGCCTGGATCCGCTTCAATTTCATCTATCAAAGAGGTGAAAGAGGATGGAAGGACTGCGGAGTTGCAGAAGAAGGTGTGAACCGTCTCATACGTGCTCCAGAGCGGAAGGGCTGAATAGCTGGTCAGCTCGACGAGACGGCGGCGGAGCTGACGCAGAAGGTCGAGGCGTTAGCCATGCTCGAGGCCCAGCAGGACGCCTTGAAGGTGAAACTCGATGAAGCGATCGCAGACTCGGAGGTCAAGGGTGCGAAGGTGGCTGAATTGGAGGCTGCAGTTGCGCAGGCCGAGAAGGAACTGGCGGAGAGCAAAGAGGTCCTTGCGCAAGTTTCTAGCGATTCAGATACCATCACTGCTATTCGGGAAGAGGTGCGTTCGCCTGTTATCGCTGCTAATATTGTGGTACAAAATATTTATCACCTGTGCTATAGCTTGCCGGATCGAAGCAATCAAACGAAGCACAGGCAGCACAAGTCCAGCAGTTGCTTGCGAATGTTACGGTTCTCGGGGAACAGGTCGAGAAGAGCAAGGCGGACCTCGATGCACTCCGCTCGGCTAACGGCTCTGCGTCTGACGCTGCGGCAGCAGCAGCGGCGATCGACAGGGAGGCACTCGCCAAGGCGAAGACTGCGTTCGATGAGATCCAGAACGAGCTGGGGGCACTTAAGGCCGCCCACACTGCTGCGCTCGCGGAGGCATCGGACAAGCTTGTGACCGCAGAGGCACAGGCTGCGAAGGCTGAGGCGCTTGCGATGGAGCTTGCGGGGCTAAGGGAAGAGCAAGAGGGAACGTCGACCAAGCTGTCCGAGCTTGAGATCGAGATCCTGGAGCTCAGGGAAGCAACGGAGGCGGCGGAAGACGCGCGCGACAAGGCACAGGCTCGTATGAAGATCCTCGAAGCGGAACTAGGGGCAGCGACAGCGGCGACAGAGGAGTCCCTGAGCGGCGCGAAGGCGCAAGCGGAGGCGCACGCGCAGGAACTTGAAGGCCTTCGAAAGGCACATGAAGAAGCACTGGCTGCTGCGACGGATGAGAAGGGCAAGATTGTTGCTCAACTTGAAGGTGTGCGGGTGGAGCTTGCTGGTCTGCAGACGAAACTCGAGGAAGCAAACGCCGCGGCGTCCGCTGCGGCTTTGGAGCATGCGAACAGGCTTGCGGAACTCGAAAAGGAACATGAGACACGCCTAGCGGAACTGAAGGAGGAGCTGAAGAGGGTGACCGCTGACCTTGAAGTCTGTTTAATTGGCTTATATCTCAGACGCACGGCTAATTGGTTTCAGAGCCAAGAATCCAAATATAATGGGAAGCTGGACGCTGTCAAGGAGGAACACGCTAAGCTGCTCGAGGAGGCTTTCCTTAAGGCCAAGGTGCGTGGGTTCTGATTCTGTTGGTGAAGGCCTAGAGTTGAGACATTGCGTACAGTCAGAGGCAGGGGCTGCTCACGGTCAAGACTTGCAAACACTTCGCGCAGAATCGAGTTCGTCCATCGAGCAGCTGCGTAAGGGTCACGAAACGGTTATCGAGGATCTCAAATCCGGACATGCTGCCGCGCTCGCCGAGCTTGAGCAGGCTCTCCAGAAGCAGCTCTCGGCGCGTGGTATTGAGCTGAAAGCGACCTCAGACGACCTTACAAAGGCCAAGGCCGCGCTGTCGACATCTCTCCAAGAGGTCGAAGCTCTCAAAGCGCAGCTGGTGACTGTTCAGAACGATGCCGCCTCAGCTGCTGCAGCTGCACCAGCAGATCAAAGCGCAGAAGTCGAGCAGCTTAAGAAGGAGCTCTCGAACCTACGGGATGATCACACTGGGCTCACGGAGGTTTTTAATGCCACGAAGGAGTCTATGCAAGAAATGAACCGCACGCACTCCTCCGAGCTTGAGGCTGCAGCCGAAGCACGTGCGAACGAGGTCACAGCTCTCAAAGCGACACATGCAGCGGAGGTCGAGCAGCTCGCAAAGGAGAAGGCTGCCCTCCTGTCTCAGCTTTCTGACATAGAGGGTGAGTTCGCGACAGTTAAGGCGGCGGTCGAGGCGGAGACTGTCGCCTCACCGTCCCGACGGTCGAACGGTGCAGCGCACGCGTCGCCGGGGGTTTCATCCGAGGACTTGACGAAGGTACACGAGGCACACACGCTCAGAATGCGCGATCTTGAGGCGGCTCACGAACGGGCGATCAAGGCGCTGCAGGCCGAGCTCGAGGCAGCACATGCGCGTGAAGAGGAGCTCCAGACGGAAATCGAGCGGAGTAAGCTCGAGATTACGTACCTCGAACAGGAGCAGGAGGAGAAAGACGACCAGATCACGCGGTACGTCCGTCGCAGGCTTCGCTATCGCTGCCGCCCACTTTACTCGCTGGCCTCACTTTTCTGCATTATTTGAAGTCTTTTCGCTACTTTCTGTTGTGCTACCAGTTTTCTGTTGTCTCGCTCATTCCGCACGCTGTCTATACGCGTAGTAGCTTAACTTATTTCCGTCGATTGCTATGTTTTTGCACGCGCTTTATCACATACGTCCATCGTCCACGCATACTTCACTCGATACGCTTATTTTTATGGCCTCTACTCTCACACCATTTTCACGCTTCCGTTATGTGGACCGAAGTCTGACTTTCTTCTACCGATAGGTTAAAGGGGGATCTAGATGCGATAGCGTCCTAGTCAACCCCGCCACCGCTCCAGAGCCTCGCTGAAGCGGCGAGGTGTGCCTCACCTATCCCAGCCTCTCAACATGCGACGTCCTCCGATCGACCAACCCTTTGAAGATCTCCCGGAATCTGTGGAAGCACTAGGCCCTGTGGAATACCCGTGGCTTGTTCGTCTCTGCCTATGCACCCATATCACACGTGTAGCGTCCATACCCTCTCCTTTCTAATACGAGCGTCGTGTGCCGGCTTCCTGTTTCTGCAATGCGTGGGGTTGCGAGGGCCTGGCTCTTTGACGAGCCAATTGCGTGGTGCGCGGAATGCTATGAAGTCATGCTAGATTGCGATGAGATGTCAGCCCAGCGTTGCGACTGGCTACGCGCATCTTCACGACGCCAGACCCCTGGCAGGTGACACCGCGATCCGCGAATTTGCTCAGATGGACGGAATACAAGAGGCTGCCCTCAATCGTTCATCGTTCAGAAGATTCTTTGTATAACAAATAAGGCGATACATTTCCTAAGGGATAAGGGGAGCCGTATGTGATAAGCAGCAAAACGAATTATCAATGTCGCCAAAACGCGCATTCAGACGCAGATATGTGGTTGAAACGACCAAACGGTCGGTGTTCGTGAAGCGGGGGAAGGAAGACGGAAGCACTGCACCAGGGGAGAAAGGGAGAAAAGTCTCCGAGCGCGAGCGGTGTCGGCGTTACCCCAACACGAATATTACACGTCCCCATCGGCCGATTTCCGTCCTGTTCGCTTCCGCCTCTCTCTCTTCCGTCTTCTTGGTCCACGCTTCCACCTCCAGTCTTTTGCAATGGCCATTCAAAAGGAACCCGGTCAGAAGGGCTTTAGCTGGTCCAACATCGCTGTCGGTAAGTTGTCTCACCCCGCGCCGCCGGTCTCGGTCGCGTTGCACTGACGCGCCGTCCCAAACTATAGGTGCCATTATGAACATGGTGCGCCTCGACTACCAGTATGCAGACTGCTTCGGCTGACCAAATCCGTATTTCCTGCTGCCGCTGCATAGTTTGTATGTCAATTCTCGTCCTTGCCGTGCCCAGAGTCGCTCTGACACCCCCTGTAGGAGGCGAGTCCCCTTCGCGCCGTGTCGCGCAAGCAGACCACTGACTTTCCAGTTAGGTCACGACACTCGGCCAGCCGCTCGAGGTCATCAAGACCCAAATGGCTGCCAACCGGAGTCAGACTATGCTCCAGGCCTTGCAAACTGTGTGGTCGCGCGGTGGCTCCTTGGGTTTCTTTCAAGGTCTCATCCCGTGGGTGCGTGTCCGCGCAACTCTGCGCTGTCAGGCTCGAAATACAACCTCGTTATTGTTAGGCATGGATCGAAGCGTCTACAAAGGGCGGCGTGCTCCTCTTTGCTGCGTCTGAGATCGAGACGGCGTCCCTCGCTGTGGGCTCTAATCCCGCAGTAGCAGGCCTTCTCGGCGGTATGGGGGGTGGTATCGCACAGGCATATGCTACTATGGGTATATGCCAAACCACGAGTCGTCGAAATGCTGTGCTTGAACGGCTACTACAGGTTTCACGACCAGTATGAAGACCGCAGAAATCACGCGCCACAAACAGGCTGCCGCAGGTGTCAAACCGCCATCAACTTGGGTGCTTTTCGCCGAGATCTTCCGCAAGGAAGGTCTTGCTGGCGTCAACAAGGGCGTTAATGCTGTTGCTATCCGTCAATGCACGAATTGGGGTTCTCGGTGAGCTGGATGGTGCTTGATTAGTCCATTCCGCTCACCGCGTCATAGTATCGGTTTCGCGCGCCTGGCAGAGTCGGGTATCCGGAATGTGCGTGGCAAGACCGAGAACCAACCGCTCGGCGTTCTCGACAAGATCGCCGCATCAACAGTCGGCGGTGCACTTGCTACCTGGAATCAGCCGATCGAGGTCGTTCGTGTGGAGGTACGCGCTTATGGCGGGCCGTTGAAATGTGATTTCACATGTCCTTGTAGATGCAAAACATGTCAAAGGAGGCTACGACTTCGGCAAACCGCCCCGCGAAACTTACGGTTATGAACACGCTTAAGTATGTCTACCAGGAGAACGGCATCAAGGGCCTCTACCGTGGTGTCACACCCCGGATAGCTCTCGGAGTCTGGCAGACCATCTGCATGGTTTCGTTCGCCGACTACGTCAAGGCATGGTACGTCTTCCACTGCTATTGTCTCGCTAATCTCGACCTCAAACAATCCCACAGGGTGAAAGGTGCGCCCAGCAAATGATTGCGGCTACGCCTGCGGGACGGATTTTTGGAATTGTTTGGGGCACAGACCTCCGTTTAATGTCTATAGACTATCCTACTCGCTATACCCATTTATTGCGCACACTAGAGACAAATATCTTCTGCGCAAACGTTTCGTCTAAGCCCGGCCACCTGAACGTTGAACGCGTGAACGCCTGTAGTGATCATATTCGACCGGCTGACCGGCTTAGTGAGACCGAGTGCAGGACCAGTAGCGCTCCATACTTTGCGCTCCTCTGCATACGCCATTCCTGCCGTCGACCATTGCGACCGCCCAAAATGAGCACAGCTGTTGTAAAATCTAGGGGAACACATTCCCTGCTCGCCGCTTACCTTGCCCAGCTCGCGACACACCCGCTCCGCACGAAGGCCATCACTGTAGGTGCGCACCAAGTTTCCCCATATTAGCTGCCGTACTTCTACGACTTGGTACCCTGCCTTCAGGTACCCTGTGCTTTCTGCAGGAAGTCCTCGCCTCGCATCTTGCAGGCGTTCCTATGCGCAAGCCGCTTTGGATCGATCCCTGGTACAAGCATCTGCTCTTGCGTGCCAAAGTCGACAGCAAGGCTTTCAAGATGGCAATCTACGGATTCCTTGTCTCCGCGCCTCTCGGCCACTTTCTCGTCGGCTGGCTCCAGAAGGCCTTCGTCGGCCGTACGGGCACGTCGGCCAAGGTCGCGCAGATCATCGCGAGCAACTTGCTGATCGCGCCGGTGCAGGCAACTGGTGCGTGTCGTGCACGCTCGCATACGTCTACGGAGGCTGAGCTTCGACAGTGTATCTTGCGTCTATGGCCGTGATAAACGGTGCGAAGAGCCTAGATGAGATCAAGAAGACGGTCCGAGGAGGGTTCATGACCGTCCTAAGAGTACGCCTCGGGGCTCACACGCAGCACATGTGGCTGAACGGTTGTGCAGGTAAGCTGGGTCAGCTCCCCGCTCTCCATGGCGTTCGCCCAGAATTTCCTTCCCCCAGACGTGCGTCGATATGACTCGCTTGTTTCCCCGATGTCTAACAGGCGTCTTCTTAGCTTTGGGTCCCCTTCTTCAACCTCGTGTCCTTCTCGATTGGTGTGCGTATCTGTTGGTATACACCTCCGCGCAGTCTTCCCACACCCCCTTCTCTACAGACGTACTTCAATACGCGCGTCAAGTCGCTCAAACTTGCAGCCGAGCGAAAAAAGGCGGCCGAGGAGGGCAAGGGCAAGGCGAAGGATCAGTAAGCGCGCCCACCGCCTTCCTTTGTCCTGTTCTCTGCTGTACCGTGTCCCATCAGTCCCCAGACGCGTTCGGTCTATCGTGTCGCCCTCCTGGCTACCACAAATTTTATCCATATTTAAAGGGACGACGTCCAATGCGAGATCATACGTCCGCCCATTGCTTCACAGAAACTATATCTCCAACGCGTAGAACGCCACTACCCTGCGGCACTGCATTGCAGCCGAAACATGAGTAATCCAGGTTCGCTGGGTCAAGACCCTTGCGGAACTTGCCGAGCGGTTTCGATGGGACGGACATGTTGCGTTGACCCGTCCTGGGATCCACGTTGGGAAGCTTCCCGAGGTAACTTAGTGATCGATGCTAGGCGAGGATATGGGTGTGACGCACCATACAACGACCGCACTTCGACACGAGATCGAAGGCTAGGGCATCCTCTGGAGACGATGGCGGAGCGATGGTGATCTTACGCCACATGTCTTCTGCGAATGGCTTTCCAGAACCACGCGTGACAATGTTCGGCCTGAATCTGGAGAAGCGTCAGCCAGCGGCCACAGCGTGGGCCAGCAATATAGCAGCAGTTCCCCACCTCTCGACTATCAGAGAGTCTATATGTTTCGCAACCTCCTTGTCGATTATCGGCTGCTCACTTCGCCAATCCTTCGCCATGTCCTTCACGCCCTCGAAGCTCTCCTGCGACACCACAAGTAATGGATATCCGTCTTGATATTGGAAAGGTACGGAGAGATCGGGGAAGTTTAGAGTCGGTCTTGTCGCGCGGATGCGAGGACCCTTAAAAATGAGATGTACGGGACGCCCAATGTACTTGCTGAGTATGTCAGAGCAAAGGGCAGGTGGGAGCTTGGTATCGGAGGGCTGGCAAACGTAGCCATCCAGCCCCATCCATGCGTGAACAGTACAGTCGTCCACGCTGGCCAACAGGTCGGCTTCTGGCATGTCGGTGGGACAGCAAGCACTCACCTCTGCCAGCTTCCGAGTGTCTCTTGTGAAGGCCTGAGTGGCACGGAAAACGTACTACAGTCAGACCCTGGAGGGAAGGATACCTCCAGGCGGCTATTAGATGGATCGTCGGGATTCTCAGCTACCTTAGGCACGATCAACACCATCTATACCACGCACAATGTCATTCAACTCCTCTCAGGCAACTGAAGCAAACGGCAACCTGCCTTCGGAATTTGCCTCGCCGTAAGTATTTGGTGATTCTTAGCATCAATGATACACCATGTACGATCGTGCTAGACGAAGGTTGAATATTTGGACGGCAAGCTCTACGCAGCAGCGTGAAAGGCTTACTTCTAGCCCGGAAGGTGTAAATCGGGTCTCCTGCACTGAAATGCCACGGCAACTCTGTGTCTACATTCAACAAAAGAATATAGATAAGGCAAAGCGTTTCGTACCTTGATCGGGTGCACAAGAATCTTTGCGATAGTCACGCTACCGCCGTCCACATTGCGGCGCACGGCGTCTATGTCGCTTTCCATGAAGACGTAGTCAGTTCGTCGCTGTCCTACCGCCTGAGGTTTCGTGCGATCGCTTTTGCTCGCTCCTTCTGATGGGTACCGATACCAGAAAGCAAAGATGACGAGGCCGCACAAGGCGGTCAGAAGCACGCTTTGTGCTCTATCCGAGCTGTAAGACGGGCCAAAAAGTTTCTCGACCAATGGGACAACACTGAAGTTGGACATTGACGTCAGGGTTATACAATCTCACGAATGCGTGAATTGAAGCCTAGATGTATGCGTGAGCCGGAGAATGACACCCCAGTTGCCCCTCGGAAATCTACAGGAGCCTGAGGGTATGATAATAGATCAGGGATTCTTACGACGTATATCGTTGGTACTGCATCCCACGGCGGCAGCTCATGTCGGAAAACTAGAATGGTGATTATAATTGACGTTAGGCAGTAGTTACGTCCTGGCTGCGTAATTACATTTGACATTAAAAAGCAAAAGATTATAATGATCGTAATTGTCGATCAGCCAATTAAAATGGCATCTTAATTGCCCACAGTTGATTACGAGCATTATAACCAATGACTTCAGAGCAAGTTCATCACTTCCAGACCAATTGTTTTTGCCTGGAGCCGCCACTGTAATCAAAATTATAGATTACAACGGGTGGGAATTATAATGTCAATCCAGCTTTCCGGCACAACACACAGACGTTCAGCGATGTTCAGCGTTCAGATCGGAGCCTTCCTACGTACTATTGCATTGTTAAGGGTATTCGAGTAACTGCGCGACTTGGGATAGCGTCGTAGAAATTAGGTAAAAATCCAGGGCATTGAAGGTCTGTGACGAACGTGCCAGCGGATGCCTTACTCGTAAATATAGGTCGAGTACGTCGCTTAGGCGCCGACATAAGACGACGATGGGGATACGTCGATAACGGTTACCCGCGCTTGTTTGACACCCATGATCTCAGCCAAATATCGCCTGACTGGTGGGTTTCGTATCCCATCATCCTGAACGACGGGTGCAACGCCAACCTCCAATGTCCATCCTTCTAATGCGTACGTATCGGGGCACGGAACGTGAAGCTCCGTTTTTACAGTCGTGTGCTCCATTGGCCCGAGGTTTCCACTATGTGTTAGTCTACCAGCCCATGCAGGTGGAGAAGGATCTCTGCGACGAGCTTGAGAAATCTCAAGGCGTATACGAAGCAGAAGCTCACGAAGGCGCATATAAAGCTGTGCGGTCAGGAGGGCTAAGCTTCAGGGTGTAGGTCGCATCCCGCGTCAAAGAGAAGTTACGGAGCGTAAATATGACGGGTATGGAGCAAGGCCTATTCCCGATTAAAATAGCTGCGAGCTGCAAGACGGAGCTACGCACCCTTCTGCAAAGTCATGCGTGATCACGGCAAGATCCTGAACGGTCGCAATAACGGGATTCATCTCGGTGTTCCATTCGCAATTGCGAATCGCTTCGAGGATAGAGGATCGCTCACGCAGCGTCTCAGCGTACATACTCCGTTTAACCTTCATCTGTTCAATTTCTTGAATGACCGCGTTGAGTCCGCCATGGCTTGCACCAATGATCGGTCCAGGAACGAGAATGAAACCATGACGCTGCTCGTTAGGCATAGCCCAGCCTAAGACTAGGTCGAAAGCATGCGGGTGATAGAGCGGGAAGATATAAGGATGGAGGTGAGGAGGAATATGCGGGTGTTGTTCCGTGATGTGGGCGGCCGTCGCGTTTCTGCGGGACTGATGCAGAAGACTGCGTATCTGGGCGTCGATGAAGCTGTGCGAGGGGTTCTGAAAGCAGATATGACCTTGCCAGTTTATGAAATGCCAAGAGCAATCTTACCGACGAGATGTGGCTGTGTAACAATTTTACCGCAGGAGGGCTTGACTTGTCCACTGCACTGCCAAGGAGCACTGTCTTCAACCTGTCCGATACGAACTGAAAGATCTGTGTGTGGTCCGGGGAAGACGCGACTGTCTTGTCTCGATCGACTTCGATTGAAGCATGAATAATTTGGCCGGAGTGTACTTCATCCCTACGCGACTGTCAGCTCATGCCGCTCGTGAGGTAGTGCATGATCTAATCACATTTCTGTGACGAACGAGCATGTACTGAGCCATGTTGGGCTGATCGTAGAGAGCTGCGACAGGACAATGGATGTGCCTTGTATAGAGGCATTACTGATGACAGCCTGTACGTGGAAAGTGCTTTCGGGTCGATGACTCGGACGACATCGCAGCTCAACGTGCACGAGCCGTTCGACTTCAATAGAACAGCTCACACGTGTAGAATGGAAAGTAGGGGCCCCATCCTAGTGCTCGTCAAGGTGAAGCGATGCTATTGTTGGATGACACAGACCTGTTTCCGGTACGCAAAGAGGAAGCACAACTCATGGCTGCCTGTCCTATAGGCGTGAAAGATGATAGAAAATGCAGTATTCTCCCCAGGCTGAAGCGATATGTCTTGTAGGCGATAAGGTGGTGGAGGCTGAAGGCTGTTATTTGAGAGAAATGCCTCAGACGCCGCAAATCCTGATTCTATGCTTTGTCAAAGCTTAGCCGGCAAAACCAGAACTAGGCGCCTTACCGCAATCTTCATCAGCCGCGAAGTAGAACTCTTCCTCGGGACCAGATACCAACCACACCTCATCAATAGACTCAGTCCCTGCATTTGACAACCATAACCGCAACTCCTTGCATTCGCCATGAGACAGCACGAGGCGGCCGTCGTCCACGAATGTTACAGCCAATCGCTGCTCAGCGCCTTCGACCTCCACTTTCAAAAAGACATCCGGCGCGTATACTTTCGTCTGCCGCTGAATTGCCGTGTCGTGGAGGCGGCGACCGCGAGTCGAGACGGGTTCACGAGTCGGAAGGAGGGAAAGGAACTCGTAGTAGAGTGCTGTGATAAAGTAGATCCCAGGGGCGTTCGCACGCATCGAGAGCGGGATCTGAGGATGTAACGTTTGGATTTCTAATGTAAAAAGGCGGTATGCTCACCGTGCATGTTTCCTTTGCACCAAGGGCGAGATCCGCCATGACCTCCACGTCCACTGATTCGACAGAAGTGGTGGCACGCGGGTCTGTTGCATCTCGCACAATCAATGTCAAGTTGCTCAGATTGATCTCAACGTTCAGAGGATTGTGCAAAACAAGGTCCACCCAAAAGATCTCTGCACTGCTTTAGCGCTGCTTTTCTGACACAGTCAACGATGACTGACCATTGACGGCAGCCTTTCCTGTCTTCAAGAGTGTCTCATTCCCGCGAGTTCGCCAGAATAACCGCCAACTCTCTTCCCGCGCCTCCCAGATACATGCATCCCCACCGATAGAGTCGCCGGCCAAACGCAGGCGGGACTTGGTGTAGTCACAGAACGTGATGGGCAGCTTGAACTCGGAGGAACTAAAACAGTCACCGGTCGTCTCCTTCAAATGCTACGAAATAATCAGGCCGACACGGTCATAGATAAAAGTGGTGACAGCCGACCTGGAACGCCGTGCGGAAGTCATCCAAGGCACCCTTGTCCATCGCAGCCTTGGTAACATCCAGCCCCTCCGTACTCTGAAATCCCGCCTTCTGTGAGGCTTCGAGGATAGATAAAAAAAACTTAACAGAGCCCGATACGTCGCCCGTCGTGTAGCGAAGGCGGCCTGAAGGACGTGAGATGAAGATCGTACGACACAGACACGGTATACTTGCCAAGAGAATACTCAATCCCAGGTATGATCGAGTCGAAGCCAGGGATCCGAGTCGGCTCGATACCATCTGCCTCCCAAAAAGACGGTGAAAGATTCTTGTCATGTGGCTGGAGATACAGTTGATGTGCTCGGCGCAAGAAGTGCACAGTTAAAGATTTCTGCAGTACAGAAAGCGTGACTGTGAGGAGGTTTTCAAGGAGGAAAAAAAGGCGCACTATGCCTGATTTCTCTAGTCTGTTTGCGGCGAGAAGGTACCAAAGCGCGGCGCGGCGCGTCGACCACTTCCGCACGCTCAACGAAGCCGCGTGAGCAAGAAGCAAAGCCAATGGCGGTTCGTCTGCCTTCAAAGTGGCGTCAGCGAAGTAACCTACATCAGAGAATGGCACATACTGAAGCCGCTGCCCAGACCAGCCATCGTTCACCCTCCAGTACATCGCTGAGGAGATCTCGATGACTTATACCTACGGCCCACCGGATCGCATACATCAATGCTCGTAGCTGACCTGCGGGAGTTAGCTCGGCTCCGGGAGCTGTGATAGTCGATAGAGCATGTTGAACATGAAGGACCGTCGCCGGCGTGGGAGATAGCAATAATGGCAGAATTTCCTTCGGCCACAGTTAATCCTTGGACCAGAAGCAACAATATCGCACGTACTGAACCGCCTCTCGACTCTCTCCGCGCACTCTCCCAAACAGGGATAGCTAGTTTGAAATCGCCCAGTATCGTCGCAAACTCGGCGAGTCGGCGCTGCTGGGGAAAAGTGGTCGCCCATTGCGGAAAGCCAGGGCCCGAGCTGGTCGAACCCGATAGCGAGTGTGTCCTAGCAATCGGCACGCCAGCAGCCGATTGTCCGGAAACCGGGGAAGCAGGACTGGAACCGAACAATCGCCTAGTAGAAGAGAACAAACGTGACGGTAGGCGCCGTGTAGATGAGAACTACGGCCGCGGTCAGATCAGGCATACAGCCACGGAGCACACATACGTTCTCGTTCCACTCCATTACGCACTTTTCCATCCACGGTGTCAGACTTGTGGTTACCATTTCCCTAACGAACTTGGCGATCTTCTGGATGTCCGAGTCACTCAAGAGAATGCCATTTTCTAGCTCAGATGATGCATCTGCAATCCCGGTATCTGGTGTCGTGACGTTCCCCTGGCGTGGCGGAGGTAGACAGGGAAGAGATGGAGGCATCGAGACAGGCTGCTGTACCTCACCCGAGAGGTCCAAAGCGAGGAGGAATGTGTGTAGTCCATACTGCCTCTTGACTGCATTGAACAGAGCCCCAGCCCTATATATACTCATAAATGTAAGTCGCAGAAGACGAAACAAAGTGACGTACTCTTCATTAGACAGAAGGGAATCTTTTGGGTGGACGATGAGGGTGTACCGCAGGTTTGCCGAGTCCACCCACCTTGGTAGGTCCGGGGGGCGTGAGTGCAGCTGCGCGAGAGCCTGGAGCGGGTTGGGGGCGAGTGTCGACACGGCAACGATAACTGGCGAGAGGAGTTATACTCTCTTGAACACTGATACTACAGTCGAACGGACTGAGAGAAATGGGATTACGCACTGGCCACAGGGTGGTTCCATCCTTCGACACGGGACGGCACGCGTTCGCCTTCAACGCACTGTCGTAACTCGTCCCACCAAGGCGGTCGCACATTTGGGTCGCCATCGCGTTCCCTTGCTGCCGCGCCGCTGCCATCCCAGTCCTCGAGCCATTTGGCGCTTTTCTGTGCGATGCGCGCTCCGATCCAGTCTATCGTTCGTTCGGCGCGCTGTTCTTCTGGCTCACGGCAGCTTTCTTCTATTTCAGTCAGGTCCGAGAAACGCAGACCGAAGAGAGCATGAGTAACGGGAGTGAGGGTCGTGGTGCGGGTGGTGACTGCAGCGGAGCGGTGAGGTCAAGGCGATGCACGTGGTTGAGCAACATACTCTGCGATAACGGAGAGAAGGATTGGAGGATGCGGGGAAGAGAGGGTAAGGAAGAGGCCTTGAGCAAATCCTTGAGGTCTTGAGATGGTAGTACACATAAGTGAGGAGTAAGAGAATGTGGCAAGCTCGGGGCAGCGGACGACATGTCGTCCACGGGAATGAGAGGTGAGCGCCTCCGAGCAGCGGCTTGTACTCACAACCTCACAACGTAGAATTGTGTAATGGCATGCGGGTGATGCCTTCAGGACGGAGTGTTTACCCAACAACAAGAGCCTGAGCGTGCTCGAAGCTGAAAAGGAATGGCCAGGCGCTCGTGAACGCCGCCAACGGGCATACGCGATAATCTAACAGTCCCATACATCATTATACTAATGGTACAACCCTTGACGACCGGTACTACAGGATACATCAGGTGCACGAGCAAGACCAAGTAGCACCTGCAAATAAACACAAAATCGCTATCCTGAAAAGCGGGAAAACAAGGAAAGAACAATTCCCGTCAAAACAAGAGGTCACCGAGGAGTAAACCTCCGGCGAGACCACCGAGCAAGGCCAAACCGGAGCCAGCACCAATACCCGAGCTCTGTCGCTGCTGATAAACGTATTGCGGCTGGCCGTAGCCGTACGGTACACCTGCGGGAGGACCGTACTGATAACCGTAGCCTTGGGAGGGCCCGGCTTGCGGGTAGTATTGTGGGTGTTGTTGCGCCCACTGCGCCTGCTGGCGGGCATACTCTTGCTGCCGCTTCTGATACTCGGCTCGCTGTGCGCGCAGTGCTTCCTCCCGCTGCCTCCTGCGCTCCATCTCGACCTGCCAATATTAGATCGTATCAGGAGCACGAATAGACCTGAGAAATCTCACGGACGCACCCTAGCCATCTCGCGCTTGTACGCCTCGCGCTCCTCCTTCGTCCCGATCGCTTTGTCCTTCATTTTTCCAAAGAAGCCGCGCTTCTTGGCAGACCTGGTAGCGTCGACGACCGCGGCGCTGCCTTGAGTAGGGCCGCTCCGCATGTCGTCATTGTCACGGCCGGAAAATGAGTTACGGCGCGCGGGCATGGGTGGGCTCGGATTATTAAGTTCCTCGCGGACGCGGTCCGTCTCGAGCTGTCTCATCATGCTCCCGACTTTTTCGCGCACATCGGGATGTTCATCGAGGTATTGTGGGTCCTCATAGGGATGTGTCCAGATGGAACGAGGTGGGTTAGCTTTGGTATCGACCTGCACACAGGGTCAAGACTAGCTCGGAAGAGAAGACGACCGATGGGACACACGTAGAAGTTGTGCTGGGTAGCAGGATCATATTCCTTGATCCAGCCAAACGGAAGGGGTATATCATCGACAGAGGACATCGTTAGTACGGGTGAAGAACCTGGTGGTTCTGTGCTGAGCTGCTATGCTAGTGCTGCAACGGGCACAGAGGCTATATACCTAACCACTCAGACCGACGGACCCACGCCAGGCCCGCAGCAGCACAGCCTTTTCTCGAACCCTCGTAAGACCCTGCCACGCACGTGATTTGCGCTGTCAGATAGGCACATCACCTCGATGCGATCGCCCTTGCTTCACCGCATACAGTAATCGCGTATAGCGAACGGCATTGCTTTGCGACGGGTCGCTGTACGCACGACTTCCGAATCATGGCTGCATGACATGGGCTAACATGAGTTGGCATGAGTTGAGCTAACATGACCTGTAGTAGAGAGGATAGGGGTAGGGCTGAGATAGGGTGTGATGTCAAATGCGTAGTGTACAGAGTTGCGGTATGTGAGGGCATAACGAAGATGCAACTTAGAAAATAGGGCAAGCCAAAAGCGAAAAAAGCCATTACCCGACTCAAACACGCGTCGAGAGACGAAGCTGGTGTGTGGCCTCATGAATCTGTGCGATTTGTTCTTCTGGCTGCAACTGAGCACAGCAAGGTTAATGTCGGTTCAGCGGAAAGCGACAGCGGAGACGGACCTTAGCAAATCGCTGTAGGAGACCTTTACGTGTAGGATTAAGGTGATTGCGCGCCGAAAATTTCTCTGCGAAATCTTCCAGCCGCTGTGAACCGCTGACAGAGCCGGAGGCTTGTTGGTTGGAGCGACAAGACGAATCTCGACTACTCTGCGGGTGCCGCCAAACCTGTCCGCCCCGCGAAATGTGCGCACGCGACGTATTGGTCTTGTGCCATGCGTCGGGCTTGCCCCAGTTATCCCAATTGGGCTGGGGCGCGCCCGGACTCCAGGGATCATGCTGATCACGATGCGCGGATGCCTCCCATGCGCTGACATCCGGGGCGTCCGGACGCTTCCAGAACTCCGCGAACGAGTCGACGTCCACTTCTTCCTCGCGCCCCGGTTCCCAAGCATCCCAGTCCATACCATTGCTCCGATGGACGGAAGCTGGCGCTGTGTCAGATGTCCAATTGTTGCTCTCCTTCTGTCTGAGCCTCTCTCCCACCAGTCTTTCCAGGAATCCTTGTAATTGTTCCGGTTGCTCACCGCATTCCGCTGCGTGAACGCCAGCGCGCCAGAAGTCAACGACCTCCGCACCCAACGCAACCCAGTCCTCCTTCTCCAGCTCGGGAAGAGAACTCAAATTCTTAGTATTCAGCCCCGATGGTCCAGGCAGGGTTCTCCCGCCGTCAGGCGCAGGAAGTACGAGGGCGGTATCATGGTCGAGCGCGGCAAGTGCACGAAGGTGTTCGGACGTTTTCTCGTGGATTGATACTTGCTGTGCACTCATGACAGGTGGTCGTCCAGAAGGGACGGGGCATAGCTTACACGACCAGCCAGGTAATGTAGTCGACCTCTCGAAATCTGAGGACAAGCCGTGAGAAAAAGGCAAGTGTATAGGATTAAAGCACAGCCTACACAGGGAAGTCGGTTGCTGAGCTTGAATCTTCCGCGTCCTGCGAACCATCACGAAGAGCACGAGCGAGATACGAGTGGCTTAAGACGAGGGAGGCAGCTAGAGAAGAGGACGAGTAATGTCGAGCCAATGAATGAAGGCCGGGATTATATAGCCTGGAGTAGGCTGTTGTGGGATGGTCGTGGTCGAGAATGAGCCAGCGTGTTCAAATCCAGAAGCTGCCGCGCAGTCGGTGACTGTTCTCTCGCCTTTTGCCGCCGTCTCGTGCCACACGGCTCGGTTATGTCCGATTTCCTTTGCCCCTTGGCGTAACACCGCACTTGCTTCCGTCCAAGACCAACCGCATTCCGCCCTCATAACCGACGGGCATTCGCAGTATCTCGCGCCATGGAAGCTATGCTATATCCACACTAGGCTCCCCTTCTACTTGATGACGGTACGCGAAAAATACACAACCTCTTGAAAGAGGAAGGAGGGCAGAGGGGACATTAGCAATACAGAAACGACTACTGAAATACACTGCGATAACAACATTTAACGGAAAATAAAGCGAAGACGATCGAGGGCCAAAAATAGAATGCAGCGCGCAGCTGCATTCGTCGGTCCAAAATGCGAACACACTATTGCTATGTCGTCCCCGGGGACGGATCTACCCACGTTCCGTTGGTGTATAATATAGCGGGCATCGTGAAGCCGCCCGGCGTGCCACCGCTCGTAAACTGACCATGCGTTAGCAAAAACGGCTGTATTCATGCTGATAACTCACGGCAATGCGGAAAAAGTGAGGCAGAGTTTGATCCAGCGCCGCGAGGGAGAAGTTGAGCGCGTTACTAGCGAGGCGTTCGACGTCGTCAACAAGAAGTGAGAAGCCGTCCCATCCCTGCCCTGATGGGAGCGATGCCCAGGATATGGTCTGATTGGCCCAGGGTATGGACGTATTGAATGTCGTAGAGTTTGTGAGGAATGTTGGTGTATCGGTGTTCAACGCCGCATCGCGTTGAAGCTATCCACGGATAAGCAGAGCAGTACATTTTAGCGGGATCGGACGCACTGCTGCAGTGGTCTGAAGGATTGATGCGAAGCCAAAGGCGGCGGTACCGTTCAAGAACAGACCGAGCAGGAAACCTTGGTATATAGCGCTCAACCTTGTCGGGAACGCCGTCCCGGGCATCAGCACAATCGCAATGAAATAGTGATGCACCCGCAGATTCAGTGTTGGGAGCAACGCGAGGACGAGAGCAAGGAAGCCTCCGCAGACATACCAAAACAGGTAGTGCGGAAGCCAGCCCGTCTTGCGAATGACGCGCACTTGGTTGATGACGATGATAAGCAGGACTATACATATGATGATCAATGCGATGACACCTCCGGGTTGTGCACGGATGTCCTCGGGCGTGAGGCGGTTAATGGGAATCCTTTCTGTGGTCAAGTTCGCGAGGACAGTAACCCAATACGGGCCCAAGTAATAGATAGCACCCTCGATGGGCATCTTGCTCAAGAAAACGGGGAGAACGAATCGGAAGGCGAGGCGCCAGAATGCGTAGCAGGCGAAGAGCGCGGGAAGGAACGTGCCGAAGGCATCGGCGAGGTCAGGCGGGCTCGAGCGCGGCTGTGAAAAGAGCGTGATGTGCCAGAAACCGATGCAGACCAGGCACCAGAATAGGACTATGGGTTTTGGGCGGAGGAGTGCGAAGAGAAGAACAGTCACAATGACGTTCATCGCCAGCGCCCCATTGCGCATGTCGGCGCAGTGGGAGAACGGTGCACCCGGTGAGAACTGGAAGGCCACGGGGAACTCAGAAGGGAATCCGATCGACGTGAGACTGTGCGCTGAGAATGGGAGGAAGTTACTGAAGTTCGCAACCAGCGTGAGCGTTCCGCAGCCTCCCACAGTATCGCTGACTAGCCCACTGCGAACAACGTCAGGAGGGCGTTGAACTTAGTAGGTAGGATGCGTACGCTTGCTCTGCCGCTGCACAGATAAAACTGTCCCCTCGATATGTACCGGCAGGGTCACCGCCCCCAACGACGAGCGGGACGAATGAAACTTGTTCATCCCCGACTGTACGTGGATTGGACAGGACCACACCGCGGCATTGCGCGGGACAGCGGAAGTCGAAGGTCGAGTTGAAGGTGAAGGGTCCGCAACCCTCTCCATCCAGTCCACAGCCGGCGTTCTGTAGCCAGTACGTCGACGTGCAGTCAATGAAGGAGTTGGTAGGCACGAGGAAGGACTGTGCGCGAGAGAAGAAAGCAAAGCCGATGATGTAGGCGGTGACCAGGACGACGAAAAGCCACGAGTTTGAGAGAAAGCGAGTACGCCGGGCGAAGGGAGGTTCGATGAGGCGGCCGTATATGTGGCCCTTCAGTTTGACTTGAAAGAGCCAAGGCTCGGGTTCTGATCGCGGCATATAAGAGAATCTGTTAAGGTACGCTAATGCAACGCACCCGGCAAGCCCACTTTGGGCCTTGGGCCACGAAAATACAGTGTGATCTTCTTCGCTCGAGCATACAACGTTGGGTGTCTAACCTTCAGCCGGTGTTGAGCTGCACGGACAAGCCGAGGAAGACCGGACGATCTTGGTGGTGACTCGGCGCCTGGGACAAGAGGCACAGACAATGTACCGTCCGGATTACGCTTTTCCGCGTCCTGGCTCCATTCCGAGGAACCCAAGGTCGAGGGCAAGGACGGCCCGGGGACGACGGGGTGAGCAAGATCGCCGGCGCTCGAACTTGCACTCGCCTCCATTGTAAGGGGATTGCCTTCACGAAGGGTACAGGGAGGTCGACGAAGGTGGTGAGAGTAATGAACACATTTGCAACGATAAACTTAAGGCTATGCGTGCCTGCGGCATGCGCAGCCCGACGGAGGAATTCGCCATCTGTCCATCGAATCATCGTACTGGTCGTGCAACATGGAGCCCGCCGTCCGTTTACCGGGTCATCGTCAGGTGCATACCATACAGCTGTGCTCGAGCCACGAAGCAATGCGACGGCTCATCAAGCTCAAGTTCTGGAGACTGGTCCTAGGCCTAGAGTACTAGTACGACTAGTGCTCGGCGAGCACTAGTCCCAGAACAGACCGCCACGACGCGTCTGGCGTCTCACGCACACAGATCTAGAAGCTGCGCGCAAATCGGCGAGCTCGGGCACATCATCCGACCTGACAAGCGGGCAACAACCATCCCCGCTTTGTCAACGATGTCTCTTGCTCCCGGCCCATCGCCATCCGGCGTTCGTGGTGACCTCATTTTGCAGCCGAACTACTTTACTTCCTCGCTCTTTGTCGACCAGTTTCGTGATGACCTCGAGCTTCTCATCTCCTCTTTCTGTACCGTCTTGAAGGGCGCGTCAACTCCTCCGCCTGCGACCGAGGAGGCCGAGCGGCACAATGCCACCACTATTGACACTATGCTGCGACCGTTTGAATCGTTCAAGGGCTTGTGGGTCGTACAGGGTTGGGGGTGGCTGCACTTCAGAACTTTTGACGCCCGAGCCCGACGCACCCTCATCGCGGTTGTCTTCCGGTTATTCCTAGAGAGAACGAAGGAATCTGAACCTTTGGATACACGTGCTGCTGCACTCTTTGCGCTCTATATGTTCTTTTCTACCCAACCGGAGAGCTCTTATCCACCGATGTACAGATTGAAATACATTGGCATACCCGTCGGTGCGCTTGTCCTACGTGCGTTTCTCTACCGTCTGATACCTCCTCTAGACGTCTACCAGCCGCTTCTCCAACTGCCCGCTGCACTCAACGACAATTCTGAGCTGAAGTTACTTGCGCCATATTGCTCGCAGATGATTCTAACGCTCAGCTCTCGTTTCACTATTCTGCCTTCGTCTGATCTTGGACCATACAATCCGCCCTCTCTCCCGCGGGAAATCTTCGTTCCAGACAATGCTGAGGAGGCCGAACTACCCGAGGAGAATCCTGATGCGCCGAAAAAGAAAGGCCGGCCCAGCAAGAAGGAAGCTCTTCGGCGGACGAGGGCGGCGGTCACGAGCTTGGGCAAGTGGTTGGAGAACACGACGGTGCCGGATGGTCCCGACAGTGCGCATAACATCATGTCTAATGCACCAGCGACTCTTCGCGAGGCGTACCTCAAAGACAAGCAGACTCTGCTCGATTTGCTCGACGACGAGCATGGTCAGATAGCGCTCGCCAGAGCTAATGCATCGATGCTCGCGCGGCTACGGGTCATTGACGAGAGGGCAGCGGCGCGAGGCATGGAGGTTGGGTCTGAGGGAGGGGATCGCACCGGAATGGGAAGGGCAGAACGGGCGGTCAGTGAACTCGGGAAAAGCGAGACGCGAAGTCGGGGAGGGCTCTTGGGATTGATGGAAGGAGCAGGTCTAGATGTCCGGGACGAGTGAAAACCAAAAGGGGGTTGTGTCGTCAGTACAGTCTGTAATTATACCATCGTGGCTGTGAACCCATATACATAATAGCACGCACAGTGCGACAGCGCAGCACGAACGGGATCGCGATTAAGGAGAGGGTCTGTATTATTATTATCCATCAGGAGCCGGCAGTTCTGCAAAACATTGCGTTCGGAAGTAATCAAGCGGGAGACGGAAAGGACTTCCTCGGACCGCCATGACCATCTCGGAGGCTGTTGTCCAACAAGAAGACTGGGACCAACGGATGACATGGCGACGACGCTCCACTGGCGGGCATCTTTTGTCCCTGATTCCTGGGAGCCCGTGACTGGTACGGGTACGATGGGCGTCGGCGAGATGGAAGCATTCCAAGCCTTCTCAGGCTTGCTCTCCGACTCCGACCAATGCGCACTGGGTGTGCTCAAGAGCCCTGAGTTCCTCCATTCGTGTACTACCCACTCGCTGGTCTTCATTCTCTCTCCTTGCCTCTCCTTTCTCTCCACTTTCGCTCTTTTCTCTACCCAAAAACCCACAAAATAATACATCCCAAACCTTTTCTCCATGCCGTCCTACCTCGACGCTGAGCGTGGCAACCCCTCCATGACTAGTGTGAACTCGTCCACCGCCTACCTCGTCCCGACCGCTGGTTCCCGGAGTGGTGTCTATGCTGCTTTCTCTCGCTCGCCGTCCAATGCAAGCAAAGCCTCTAGTACGCCATCAATTGTGTGTACTGAACCCCGCTCTACGTTTTCTGTCGGCTGACCAGGCCGCCAGACCGGCTCGCCCTACCCTTCCACGCCGTCCCTACGATCTCATCAGTCCCCCATGGTATCGGGGTCGATGACGGAGAAGGTGTGTGGCCCTCCGGAGATATTGTCTCCAGACCTTACGAAGTAATCCCTAGTATTCCATATCTCCTGACTTTACCACCTGGGGAAATGACCTTACCATGGACTATAAGGAAGAAGACGACCTGTTGCATAATCCCGACCCAAGACGTGACAAGCAGAACGATCAAGGCGGTTCGATATTCACCGCTCGTGGCCTCACGAACCTTGGTTGCATCGCGCTTTTGCTGCTCGCACTCGTATCATTATTGTGAGTTTGACGTCTACGCTTCATTTACTCTGAGTGACTGGCGCATGATGGTGAAGTGCGCTATATCCCATCCTGACATTCTTTACGCGCAAACCTCTGGAGACCTTCGGAGCGTTCAATATCGGCGGACTGAATAGCACCGGACAAGTACCAGACATCGCCAATTCCCGCGGCCTTGTCGACATCGCTACGCCTCAGGGGGTGTGTGCGTATTCTGTACTTTGCACACAGGAGGCGCTTACTGGGGACGATAGTCGTACACGCGCGCGTCGTATAATAACCCCTCGCAAGAGCTTCAGCTCATCTGGTCGGACGAGTTCGAAGTCGATGGCCGCACTTTCTACCCTGGAGACGACCCGTACTGGGAAGCGGTGGACCTCAACTACTGGCAAACCGGGGATTTAGAGTGCGTTCTCTGTACCCCTAAACCTTCAAATGTCCATCTCATACTCCTTTGACGCAGGTGGTATGATCCCTCAGCTCTTACCACGCGCAACGGCTCCCTGGAAATTACGCTCAGCTTAAAGGCGAACCACGGACTCAATTATATGGTGTGTAGCTCATCTGTAGAAGGCTCCGAGCGTGAATGAATAGTATGACGCCAGTCTGGGATGATGTCAACATGGAACAAGTTTTGCTTTACCGGCGGCTTAATTGAGACCCGGGTCAGCTTACCAGGAGCGAACAACATTGTTGGTTTGTGGCCTGCTGTCTGGACCATGGGCAACCTCGGGCGTGCAGGCTATGGAGCGTCGCTAGAGGGCATGGTGCGTGTTTAAGCATGGTGGGGCATAGTGATAGCTAAGGAAGCGGCACAAGTGGCCTTATACATACGACTCTTGTGACGTTGGCACCTTGCCTAACCAGACTCTCAACGGCCAGCCAGTTGCTGCTGTGACAGTCGGAGACCCCTTCAACGGGAATGTCCTTTCCTACCTCCAGGGCCAGCGTTTGTCGCGTTGTACCTGCCAAGGGGAGTCGCATCCGGGACCCAAGCACTCAGATGGCACATATGTTGGGCGCTCCGCTCCAGAAATCGACATTATCGAGGCAACATTTGGCGGTACCCCTCTTCATGGCCAGGTCTCTCAGTCACTGCAGGCAGCCGTATGTCTATTCGCTGCATTCAGCTTATGTACAGCGCTCAGGATACGTTAGCCGTTCAACTTCAACTACACATATGATACGGGCAATGGTCACACAGATATCTACAACAGTACCGCCACCGTGCTAAACTCATACAAGGGGGGCGTCTTCCAGCAGGCCATCTCTGCTCTTTCCGACACCGACCAGGGTGCATACGAGCTCGATGGTGGCGGTTTCTCAACTTACGGCTATGAATATGAGCCGGGCTTTAACAACGCCGTGAGTAAGACGAGTACAAGTGATTCGCCGTACTGAGCATAGTGCTATAGTATATAACCTGGATTGCGAACAACAAAGCTTCTTGGACGCTCACCAGCGATGCTCTGCAAGCAGACAACCAGGTACAAATTGGCCCGAGACCTATCCCCCAAGAGCCGATGGTGAGAGCTTTACGTGTTAACTCGATGTATCCTATTGACTACCTGTACAGTACATCTTGGTCAACCTCGGCCTCTCTCCGAGCTTCGGCACCATCGATTTCAACCATCTTCAGTTCCCTGCTACGATGAGGGTAGATTACGTCCGCGTATATCAGCACCCAGACCAGATCAATTATGGCTGTGATCCCAAAGCGTTTCCCACCCAGGCGTATATCAACCAGTATGTATTTCTCTCCTCTTGTCTTTGAATGAAGTTGAAGCGTCTCATCAGATACACGGAGGCGTATACCAATCCTAACTTGACGACCTGGCGAGACGACTTCGGGCAGCCATTCCCGAAGAACTCCTTTGCAGGCCAATGCTAAGCCTTCGTCAGGCTCTATTCTCTTCACCTCCGGACTTTGACACGTCCACGTTTCTTGTGGCTTGCCGCACCACTCGCTTTCTTTCAGACAATCACGTATTGTTCGCCTTATTCTTGTCTAGCATAATTCGCAGGACCATTGACTGTGTCGGATACCCACCCTTCTACTTGGATCCTGTACGATCCGGCCACGAGTACGACACCCCATTCAGGCCAGTTTACGATGTTGTACAGTAGTGATCGCCAGGGGCGTAGTCGACTAGTAAATACTAGTTTGCACAATGTGGGCAGCTTGTGTAAAGGGCGACGTGCGGAGTAGCGGAACGTAAATGAGGGAGCAAAGCCAAGCTCCACGCGCTTTCTGTCTCGGTGCACCTTGCATTATACCACCATCTGTGTATCACACCCTACGCTCATTGGTGGTTTTGACCTTTGGTGGCCATCTGCTGTCTGTTTTGGATTGACTCGGAAGCTTGCTATCCTTATGCTTGCATACTACTAGACTGATTCGTGCTTTCCTGCTACGGGATACGTTCGTCTATCCTGGTTTGTCCCTTTATCTCAGAAAACTCACTTGATTCCGATGTTTTCCAGCATAATATACTTCTTAAACACTATGGAGGCCGATGGCTCTGATCAGAGTCAACTCGACTGGAATCAGGTTATACGACAGCCGGAGCTTATCCAGCAAATTCTCCAACAAGCGAGCCAGCCGCGTCCTGAGATCGAACACTCGCCTGAGAACGAGAGCACCCTTGTCGCCGCGCTTCATACGGGGAAAATCAGGGGCCAGACGTATCTCGAGACACTAAACTCGATGCACGGGGTACGCGTGAACTTACGAAGCTTCGTATAATTCGCAGAGTTGCGCTTACCAGAGGATGACGGAACCATTACAGGTGCATGGCTTTTCCGTCATTGACTGGAAAGACTACTATCTGGAGCATTCACGGCGTATCGATAAGCTCGTGACGCTGTACGCAGTGCGGCAGGCGTCTCAGGCCGATAATATTGCCAATGGTGCTGGACCGAGCCAGCCCGCGAGAGCGCCAGCTAGCCTTGCGGGGAAGGGGATGAAGCGGGCACGCTTCGAAGACAGAGACGAAAACTGAAATGGGAATTAACAAAACCCCTTTCGTCTCGTTTCGAAATCGTCGTTTGCCGGAGGGAGACGGGATGGTTGGTGCGTGAGCACACTGCCGCAGCAAGCGAGTGCTATCGAAAGGATACGCGTACTCCTGCCTTCCGTGACGGACAGTGCCACTCACCCATTAACTGCTTCAGTCGACCTGTACCTCATCGAATGCGCCGCCAGCAGTGTGGACGAGCTTGCGGTTTGACGCCTTGATTCTCAAGGGAAGCGGCATGTTCGAGCTCCGCCGTGTTGTCCGCCCCAAGCAACCGTGTCCTTTCGGCAAGCGTACTAGAGCGCATGCGGCTGTCTAGGCGTTCGCATCGAGCTAACAGTCATGTACAGTAGACGTACAAGAAATTGAGGATAAGGTGACCATGTAGTGTGTAACAATTATGCGAGATCTATGCAATAAACGTATGCAGCGGAAGATGCCATGAAAAACCTTGATAAATACACAGCAGACCCGGAGAATGCACACCCTCCCACCAGACGCCCTTATGCTTCTGAACGCTGAAGGCTCTCAAGTTTCGTTAACGTGCGCTCGAGCGTAATGATTGCGCCGCCCGTCAGCCGCGGCACCGCGCGGTCCGAGTTCACGACCGTTGTGGAATCGACAGGTTCCTCTCGGCTCTTCTGAACGAGCGCGCGTGCGTCAGTAACGACCTTCGCTAGCTTGCCTTGCTTGTGGTACAGCCAGGTGACCTCGGCCGCAAGGGAGCCAAGTGGAACCTCAAGCGCGCGCCGCACAAAGCCGCGGGAGAGAACGTAAGCCTTCTCGTTATAGAGCCGACTAGGCATGGATGCCGTGAGAAACGGGCCACAGCTGGGGAAACGAGCATGCCGCACCTATTCACAGTGCCGTCTTCAGTACCTCGGAGCTTATCAAAGGCAGGTTCGCAGAACCATCTGAAGCGCTGTTAACATGAGGCTGCATGGAGATGCTGAAAGATACGCGTACGGCTCCTTGACTAGGACGAGGCCCTGTATCGACACAAGGGCTTGTAAAATCGAAGACCGCGCGGGGCTCCATGATTCGTTCTTGTCTCCCGCCCAGGTCCCAAGGATTGATAGACAAACCTTACCCTCCTCGTACAGATTCCTGAAGATATCGGGCCAGATTAGAATTGCATCGCTGGCCACAACTGTTTACGTACGGGTTCACTGTACCGGAGGCTGTCAGCCAGAGTAAACGCGAGAAGACGCTATTTCTTACCTCGGCCGTTTCCATTCGTCCAGCTGAGGAAGTGAGCCACTGGCGGAGTTTGAGGAAAGTCTGACGGCAGCATCCAGTCGATAACGAACGGAGCATCCTCATATGGTGTGTTCTCAGGCCCAACAATGAGCGACCGGAGAAGATCTGACCGGTCTTCATACGCACGGACGAGGATCGTATCTGCAGTCGTGGTTAGTAGAGCAGTGCATGCTGACGTAGCTGGACTTGACAGACCCGGTAAGCTGCTCGTCAATGCGCGGTATTCTTTTTGTAGCCGTGCGAGGAATTGCCTTGAAGGCTGATTAATCGGCGTGCCATGGAAGGCGTGGTCGGGCGGTGCCTCTGGAAGCACTTCAAAGCGCTTCCAAGGCGAGTCGGCGTCTTCATCAATGACGTGATCAGTATCGCCGTTCCCAAGTGCGCTCGGCGCCTCCTTGGAAGTATCCGGCGAGGATGAGTATGCAGCGGTGGGTGGCCGTGATGATACTGTCGAATCTGGACTTGGCGAAGCAGCTGTGGTTTCCGGTGTATCTTCCTCCCACCATCCGTCTGGCGGCTTGACATCTGGTGGCGTGCTCGGCGCTTTCTCTTCCGGCCAGTCTCCATCGACATCCATCGGATCGTCTCCGTCCTCGTCCTCCCAGTCTTCGCCGTCTGACCCAGGATGGTGCATATGCCAATTGCCGTCCTCGTCCATGATTTCCTCTATACCGTCCTCATCCTGTACTGACATACCATCATCAAGAATATCTTCTAGCTGCTCGAGAGTGTCGTACAACCTCGTTAAGCGAGCTAAAGGATAAACTTTGACTGTGCCGTTTGGAAGCGTCACTTCGACATTCCCATCCAAGTGAAGCTGATGTAGCGTTAGCCGGGGTGCATCAGCTGCACAAATGCATCAACGCACGTCCGAGACCTCACCAAACCAATTAAACGTTGTGTCGTCTTTGCGTACTCGTCGCACCGCGCCTTCATGGGAGTCGTCATGCTCCCTGCGCCGCGCAATAGACATACCAAGCTCGTACATGACTTGCCGCCAGCCGCCGTAATGACCGTCGTCATGTATGACTGGTGGCTCGCGCACCCAGGGCTCGACTTCGCCGATGCGCGGTACGCGTGGAAATTCAAGCCCGTTGGTCGTGCCCTCTAGGTGAATGAAAACGAAATCGCCACGGCGAACGCCGAGGCCGTCAAAGGTGGCGGGCACAGTGGCTGACCAATCGCTAGAACCGTGAGGATCGAGCTCCAGAAGCGGCGCGAGTTCAACTGCGCCAGTTTCGGGGAACAGTATTCGAGCTGTCCGTTCCAGGGCATCGACAGACTGCACAACTGCTGCTCGCTTCTCGTCCTCCGTCTTCCACAATACATGCTCGCCGGGCCTATGCAGGACTTGATGAGCGACTATATCGATAGTTTGAGGGAAGAACATACCAGCAGTCGTATTCATCAGGGTTAAGATATGGGATAAGCTCCTTAGAGTCAATGTCTTCTCCCTTGCCGTCTTGCCACAAAACAGTGACAAGGGTCTTTGTCTCCTTGACCACATATGCTCGGACCTCGACATCGCCACCCGGGTCGGCTGGCTTACCATGGCGTGTCGATGGCTCTTCGGCCCAATTCTTCAGCAGGACCTTGTCGCCGACGTGCATCATCTGTTCAGCTCGGCTGCGGACGAGTCTAAGTTTCGATAGATTCGCGCCCGACCAAAATCGCTCCGGTCGCACCGCAGTCTGCGCCTGATCTTGAGGCAGCTAGATATACATGACCCTGTGAGTCGTATGCATCAAGCTGGGGATACTCACAGCCTGATTGATGGCGAGCCAGGATATTGCTACGACGGTATGTTTAATGCCTACCACAACATCTTCGTGATTAGATTGCATCCGGTTGAGGAAACCGAAGAAGCTCGGCAGATTCATGGGCGATGGTATGATGTCCTGTCAGCATATGAGAAAAGCATCATGACGACCAAAAATGCTCACGTACATTCCCTCGTTCACCAATGGTCAGCCTGGAACTAAGTTCTGGTAGTCGGACCAAACCGTTTGCAGTCTCGACCACAATCTCGTCAAAGAGCTGGACGTGAGATGAGATAAGCATTGGCTAATCTCGGATAAAAGTCCAGGTGTATACCTCGACGACCTGTGAATGAGTCAGACGATCCCCGAAGCTGAAAGCCGGCATCCATGGCACAAATGTCGCAACGCACCTGGCCAATCCAATCATCATATGCGACGTAATCACCTAGCTCGCACTCCAGTGTGCTGTAGATATCCGCGGTAGTCTTCCATCCCGCGACAGGTTGGCCGCTGATAGCGTGCTCCAGCCGGCCTTGGACATCTACACAGGTAACGACGCCAGAGCGGACGTCGTCTATACTGCGCTTGCAGAGGTCGCCGGGCTGGAAGACGCGGTCTACAAGCTCGAGTTCTGACTCGGGGAGGATTTCGCGTGTACCACTAGGGAGAAAGGAAACGCCAACTTCGCCGCGCTCGAGCGGGCGCATGAGGGGATCGTGCTGGTCTCCCGGCTGAGAAACATCGTCCGCGTCATGCCAACATCTCTAAGTACGTACATTTCAGAAGAATGAAAAACAGTAGGCCCGGATAACGCACCAGGACAACACCAGTCTGATGTGAGGACCCGGTCCTGCGGACAATGTCCTCTCCGTAGAACTACACGCGTAAAGTTTGATATATGAATAGGACTGGAGGGGGCGAGGAAAGAAGGGTAAACGCACTTTAGTCGGGAGCTTTGAGCCGTTCTTAATGGCCATGCGAGAACGCGGGAGGGGGATGCCTGCCGACGGTGGTGATGGAAAGAGCCTGAGGTGAGCAGGGCACCGGCGGCCTTATCTCGGGTTTGGCTACAATGCTTGACGGTCGGCTACCAGAGTTCTCATCTCATCTTCTCTTTCTGACCGCCCTGCTATTCCTCTCCCCATGGTTTTCATCGACCTACCTAGTGTCATTGTACTTCTCATCTTGGAATTTTTGGATCACATCGCTCTCATCCGATCTCGTCAGGTTTGTCCTATTATTACTCCGGTGTTTATGCACGGATCCACGGGCTCAATGATCCGTTCGCTACCCAGGTTTGTCGCAGGCTCAAAGAAACAATCGACCGCTTCGTCGTTAGCCAGTATACTATCGCCTTGGCCAGTGCTGGTCAAGTCGACGTTCCGACTAGCTCGCCAGAATGGTCTATTTCCAGGAAGTTGGACGCTGTACGTCGACATGAATTGGCGTGGCGAAAGCTCCAGTACACAGAACGTGCTACATTCTCTATGCCTGTCAGACGTCTTTGGGAGCTCTACGGCGGCGTATGGGGGCGCGATATAGACGATAAAACTTTTCAGTTCACGCAGTTCCCGTCGAAGATTCGTGAGATTAAGCTACGGGAGTGGACTGTCAGCGTAAACATGTATGTGCGTGATTTCAGCTTCGACCCGTCTCAGGATCTGGTAGTGTTCATCGAAGAGATAGAGGGGTACGTGTCTAGTTTTAGTGCCCAATGCAAATTTTAATCCCCGGTGCTTCACAAGACGCGCCCCCGACAGCATAGGAAGGTGTCGCATACACCTGCGATCCCTGTCCAACGGTGAAAAACACCCCTCTGCCAAAGAGTCCGAACTTCAGTTTCCTTCTGATGTCCATCAGTTTATGGGTTCTACCTACACCATTCGTATCTGCGACGAATACCTCGGTGTGGTCAGACACAAAGGCGATATCGCGGAGTTGGCTGCATGGAAATGGAAAACGAGCAAACTGTGCTTGGTTGGTATCTACTTCCCCATTCAGCATTTCCAGCTTAGTAGCTTCACAGCGGCTGTCTGGCAAGAACAGCATCCGTGCATTCACATTCTTAACTGACAGTAGCGTCATTGTCGCATCTCTCGTTACGCCAACGCTTTCCAATGAACGCGAGAAAACCCATACTAGTCTGATTGTCTACGACCTCACAGAAACACAAGCAACTGCCCCAAAGAATGACGACACTCAGTTCTCTGCAGTGATGAGGCTGCTTGACATCCCGGTCGAAGATGAATCTGTGGAGCTCAGTATCTACTCGGATCCTTCGCCATGCCGACCTGGCCACTCTGGGCCCGACGTACCTTTCCGCACTCCGGATCAAGATCGCTTGCTCATCCTTAACTTTGAGGTCTTCCTGGGACTGAGCACTAGTTCGAGGACTTTTGTCGTCACCTTCAAGGACTTGCAGGACGGCGTAACTACCTGCATTGGAAGCACCTCTGCTAACAGGATTTGCGAACGGGAGGAATGGGGTCCTAACAGCCTTGTGGAAATACAGAACCATCTGTCCTGGGCACCATGGGTCTGCTCCGTGTACGGTTTGCGTTACGCTCGACATAGGATTCAAATAGCAGGCGACGATGGCCGCAGGCACATGTGCGTCATCCTAGAAGACTACTGTCCACAACGCGCTCGCCGGGCTATTTTGGAAGATGGCGAAAGCCCTGTTCCTAGTCTCCGGACCCCGGCTACGATATCGATGCACGAGATGCCTTTGCCGGTGGATCTCCAGCGAATAGCCCACGAACTAAAGATTATGATTTCTGAAGACAGCATTATCGCTCTAGAGGTCAGTTCCGGAAGTATTCCCAGAGAAATCGGAAGACTGACGCCGGATGCAGGGCCAGGACACCGACCGAAAGATGCATCTTTTCACGTTCTAGAGGGACAAACGAACCCGGAAGCGGACGCAGCGCTTGGGTGGTGTGGTCTGGGCGCCAGAATATTGTAGATGTGTGTTGGAAGATGATTGACGCTGCGCGAGAGTTGCATAATTGGTTCCTTACCGGGCGGTCAAGTCGCACCGGGGCAGCTGTTTCGATCGTAGACATGACGCGGGAGGGCATGCCGTATTACGGCTGCAGAGAAGAACGAATGACGGCTTTGGCCCTTCCAGGTTGGACGAGCTGGCAACAGGTGGACACGCCACGATCAGGCCTGCCGTATGCGAGTCAGAGGGCGGGAAGGGCTGGAAATGAAGCCGACAAGGGGGTTAACGCCAGTGGCTGAGACGAAAACAGAACTGGTGTGTTGAGGGTGAGGGAATTGAGCTGGCTGGTGCGGGATATAGGCCAGAGGGTGTTGCGGGAAGGTCAAGGGCAGATGTCGGAACATCGGAAGAGGGGCAGAGAGATGAGATTAGATGGCGGACGATCAGCCAAAATGCAGCCAGTGCGCGCAGACGCACCGGACGGGCTGCTTTTCACCCGCTCCTCCTCACAGGCTCATGCTGCAGAATAAAAACGAGTCAGGCCCGGCCTTTCCTGTCCTCTCTCAGCCCCCCTGATCCTCCCCATGCCTCTCCGTACCCCTTCTCCCCGCTCTCTCTTGTCCAAGGTCACTCCCAAGGCTCGCCTCGCTGCAGCGCCAGCAGTGGGCTTCAATGCCCCTTACGCCGTCCGTGGCTCTCTATCCTGGTCCACGCCAACCATGGACGCTCATTTTTTCCCCAGACCATCCGCGGCAGCGTCCCACCAACGCCCGAGTCTGACGATGTCGAAGGCCTCCCCGAAAATGTGAGTCATAGCTTGTGCATGCTCTCGGCTCGCCCCTGGTCTGTGTCTTACTTCCCCGCCAGGATTTCATTCTCTCCATTCTCCGTGCGAATCCCTCCGCGCGCGATGCAAAATCATACCTCGCTTCCTTCGGTCTTCGTCCACGTCCCACTCTTGTCCCGCCTCTTCGCCCTCCAGAGCTGGCACCGACACCTGCCCGGCCTTTCCTTCAGCCCACTCCTGTAGTCTCTCTACAAACATCTGTTCAACATGCTCCCGTTCTTGACGCCATTCTCGACCCTGTCCACCGCCGGACTGCCCTCGTCAAAATTCAGGGCCCGTTCACAGATCGACAGCTCGAGAGCATCGCCCGCGGAATGGTTTACCTCGAGAAGGCCGGTCTCGTCAGTGTGATCGTCGTCGAGCATGACGACATGCCCAAGGGACACGAGCATGAACGCGAGGCTATCCATCGCGAGACTATGCGTGTCGTGACTGCTCTCGAGGCCCAGGGCGCGAAGGCACGACCTCTCCTCGGCGCGATCGTCCGATTGGGACCGAGGCCCGACACCTGCGAAGGCCCGGAGGCACATACAGAGCCGTCCGACCTCTCGTCCATTCGGTCTGCCCTCCGTGCTGGCGAGATTCCGGTGCTCTCGCCCCTTGCTCTCGACTCTTTTATGCGGTCGACGCGTGTCGACGCGAATGACGTGCTCGGTGCACTCGCGCGTGGTATGGCCGAGGCTGCAACTAACGCTTCCGAGTGTGGCCAAGGCTCTTCATCGCAAGACGATGTCGATTTAACACCATTACGTCTCATGATCATCAATCGCGAGGGCGGCGTGCCCTCTTACGCGCGTGCGGGCTATCCTCATCTGCTCGTCAACCTCGAGTCCGAGTACAAGTTTATCCGCGACACGTTCCAGCCTCAATGGAAGGCGACGCATCCTACCTCGCTCTCCAACCTTGCCCTCGCCCGCACTTGTCTCGCCTACATGCCGCCGTCGTCATCCGCGATCATGGTCAACCACCGAGCTCCCAGCTCGCTCATTGGCAATCTCATCACGAACAAACCTGTAGTCAGCTCTAGCCTTCCCCACGCGCTCCTGCAGGGCAACAGGAGTCTTACAGCTAATACGCCCACCCTCCTGCGGCGCGGATCACCGGTGGAGGTCATCAAGAACATGCGCGACGTGAACAGGGACAAAATGACCCACCTTCTCGAGCAGTCGTTCGGCCGCACACTCGACGCCACAGCCTTCTATCGCCGCCTTGAGTCGTGTCTCGACTTTGTGATTGTCGCCGGCGACTACGCGGGCGCTGCCATCGTCACTCGGGAGCGAGGGAACGACCCACATGTCCCTGCGATCACGTACCTCGACAAGTTCGCAGTGCTGCCGACCCACCAAGGTGATGGTACCGTCGACTTCCTTTGGGTTGCGCTCCACGACGAAACGTACGGACTCGGCGCACCACACTCAGCGAACCCGAACGGCGGCCGGCAGGGTGAGGGCGAGGGCATGGACCTCGTCTGGCGTTCGCGCGCGAACAACCCGGTGAACAAGTGGTACTTCGAACGCAGCTCGGGCCACCTTCGCATGGGCGATTGGGTCCTTTTCTGGTGCGATGCCGAGAGACGACTCCAGACAGAACAGGGCCGGCGCGGCGCTGCAGGGTTGGCATATGTCGAGAGTTGGGAGCACGGCCGTCTATCCCTGTGGCAAGACGTTGTTCCGCGGATACCTTCGAGTTGGAGCAAGTGAGCGTCATTGTTCACGCCTGCCATAACCCCAACACCAAAAGGGAGACTTGTAGTAGTATTGCATCCAGCGGCTGTATTGTATCTATCGGAGCGGAACGTTCTCAGTGTTCTAGTATCTGTTTCCCGGTTTCAAGCACATGTGTTGCAGTGTTACAGTATGGACAACGTAATACCATAGATAGTCCTGTTCCATCCATCTACCCGTACGTCCGTCCGTCCACCCAATCCATAAGTACATAGCGTTCGCCAGGAACTGTAGCCAGCATTCATCAAGAGCTTGTACAGATTGTGAAGCGTCGCGAGAAACAGAAGCAGATTGCCCAGCTGGAGGACGACGGCGTGTGCGCCTTGCGCCGCGCTCGGCGCGTATTGTGCTTCTCCAGAATATGTTCCACCGAGGTGCTCCCGGCGGCAACGCCGGCGTTCCTATCACCGTCCGCGCGTACGTCCTGCAGTGGCGTTACACTCAGCGGCCCAATGCGCCTCCAGGCGTAATAGCGCGTGCCGGCATCGACCGCGCGCTCAAGTCCACGCATGCCATTGCGCACATGCTTCACGAACGCGCCCGTCGTGTATGCGTCGATGTTGCGGACGAGTAGGAAAACCTTAAGCGCGTCGGCCGGTTCGTCGAAGCTCCCACTCGTGGAAGAGGTTCTCACGCTGCGCCTACTGCGTGCTAAGGCAAAGCACGGCGTAGAGTGCACCGTCTGAAGGGGCTGACCGACGGGGGTCGCCTCCCAGCCGCCACCTGCCGCCACTCGCCCAGTCCGCGTGCGCAGGTACGACGCCATCGGCCCAAATGAGCCTGAACTGGAGCGCGTATGCGCAGCGAGAGCAAATGGCGCGCCGCGGCGGCAGGCGACATACGATTTGGGCGGTATGCGTCCCCAAGGAGCGAGTGCACAGGTTTCTTGTGCTCAACGATACTCGCCGATGGCAGTGTGGGAAGCTGTGCGCAGGGCGCGGCCTGCATGGCAAAGGAAATATCGGCGCGACCGGCCGCAGAGTCCGCGAGCGGCGAGCGTTTGAGCTCCTTGAAAAGCTACTTGACCGACTGAGACAGGTCGCGGAGCTGTGATGGCGGGATAAATGACGCGGCGTCTGGGATGATGGTGGAGGCATTGAGAATGCGGAGGGCTTGCGGAGGTGAGAAAGAGGCAAGCTGCACAATCTACGTAGCCGATCCCATGCTGAAAAGACAGAGCGACGACCGTCAAGCAAGTGTAGACAATCCGATGCCTCGATCGCGTCGGAGAACAATCCAGGACACGAGTCGCAAGCAGTGTCAAGAAGGCGAGTGAAACCCTGTGAAACCAAATTCGTAGGGTAGCGCGAGTAGCGGAAGTGTAAGGAGATTGTGATTAAGGAAGGCGTTCATTGGAATGAAATCTCGTCTTTTTTTTAAAATCAGTGTAACTACATTGCGAAGGGGTAGCTACTGCTTAACGTCTGAATGAAATCTCGTCACGATCAGACTGTACGCTGCTGACCTTGTCGATCCGTGCACGAGTGAATCGTGCGGATAGGTCAAACACCTGGTCCAAGAGCGTCTTGAAATCTGCACGGATATTCGAGAATGCCACAGGCTCGGAGCCTTGATAGGTGTTCCAGGTACTGAAGCGCTTTGCATTGTGAGCGATTCTTTACGCGATACTCAGATCAGTCGGCATCCCTAGAAGGAGCCGGAGTTGACTGACACAACTTACCCTGATGCAAAGCGACGTGGACGTCTTCGCTCACTTCCTCTTCTGCGGAGAAACCGTGAAGGTATAGGCTTTTGGCGTGAACATGTCTACGAATTAAGGTGCCTCGTGATAGGTGGAGGCATCTCAGAAAATTAGAGCCCTCAAGGAAGAGACAAAGACAGATGTAAGAAGCGGTCGTTAGTTTTCGAGAAGAAGCTGAAACCGGAAACTCCTCCGAAATATGCCTCGTGCGAAGCACTTGGAGTTGGGAATCGTCGTTTACTGGTTGAACACGGGTGTTTGCAGATGTAACGCCTGAGCTACGAATCCATCCTCACGGCAAAATCCGAACAACAGTTGTCTTGGCCAAAGTCGAAAGCTGAACTGCGATACGCGTACATATAAAACGGTCTCATAAACAACATTCTTTAACTATTACTCCCTCGTGACTCCTGAACCCGAAACTCGTGGTCCTTCGTGCACATCCCACCCGGTCTCCACCTCTCGCTCCCAACCCCACCTGGGACGATGAAAAGGTCGTGTGGATCGTACCGACTTTTGATCTTGCTGAGCAAAGCGTAGTGTGGTCCAAAGAAAGTGATTTGAAAATCTGGTTCGAGCACATCCGCCTCGTTCGAGTAGGCTCCGCTGTCATGTTCGCCAGTCATGTTCGCGAGGATGGGGACCACTTCTGTCGTCATGCGCTCTTTGAGAGCGTGTACGTCCGAAGGGGATAAGCTGTCAGGCCACAACGCCACGGCGATGACCTACCCGGGGTGATGCTAGTCAGTGTCCCATTGCTTTCTCACAGACGATGGACGACATACGTGGGCTTTAGCGGTGCGCCACTTTGGATTTACAGCTGAATCGATATGTGCGTTCTCTGCAACTTTTCCTAGAAGACATGAGAAATATTCTGTAGATAATGGCCAAGACTTACCACCAGCCACAACGCAACCTTCTATCCTGTGGATGTGTGAGAGACATGAAAAAGAAGAGAAACCAAATGAATCCCACCCCACCCCGAGGTTGAGGAGTTTCTTGTGCGCCTGGCCAATCTCCTCAGGGTGACTTTCATACGCAGCTTTAGGGATGAGTCGCGACCCTAGGATAGCGTTTATACCCCCGATTTCGTCCGAGCGCGTCAAAAGGCTGTTGATGCTAGGGAGACCCATGAGCTCGTCGTCAACAAGGACGGATGCGCCGACGGCCTTGATTGCTTGTACAAAGGAGCGCATTAACCTGCGGACAATCCGTGGCCGTGACGATGAAAAGAACGTAGCGACCATCATCCTATACCCGTACTCTTCGTCTTTGACGATGGTGTAATATTGACCAGTGCGAAAGGTGTCCAGTGCGAAGATTTTTCGGGCGTGTATAGCAATGGCTTTACTAACCATTCCGCTCGTGGGCAGGATAAAGAAAGCGAGGTGCATGACGCCCGGGAAGGTCGGAAATGTTCGCAAGACTACTGATATAATGACGCCCCAGCTTCCTGCACCGCCACCCCGCAGAGCCCAAAAGACTGTCAATGGGATCAGGAGTTAAAAGTTAATGCGGGGGACGATGCGGACGGTCAGAGTGCTCATACTCATTGGCAGTCACGATATTGCCACTTGCAAGGACCACAGTGAATTCTGGGTTGGAGGAAAGCTGCGGATTACGAAGGATTGTGCCAACTTCCCTCACCTAGTGCATTATCCGAGGCGAGCCCCAGGAGAGGCGAAATTGCCGAGTGCCCCCCTCCTTGAATGTACCCACCACCAATCGCGACAGTAGCTGCAACCCCTCCAACGAAAGTTTTGCTCACTTCTTCTGCCGCGGTGTACAGCGTCTTCAGAGCAACACCGCTGCCAACTTTGACGGCACTGCCAAAGTCCTGCCCGTTGATTTCATAATGTTCGTGAAACGAGATGTGCTGTAGATAATGCGTCCAGATGAGCAAGGAATGTCTAGCAGTAGACCGTCCAAGGAAATCGTGCCCAGAGGATTTAAGCGATAGACGCAGATCATACTTTGCGGCAAAGCGTACGCCAACCTGCCATGAAATGGAGTTTCTATTGACATTCTAGTAAGATCGAGGAGGGAGTATACACGTGCCTGTACATGATGAACCGTTGTAGCATTGATTGCAAAGAGCGGGACATCGCCTTGCTTGCATACGGTCCCATTGAAGAGGCAGAGTTCTGGTGGCTTAGAATCGTAATCCTAGATGAAGAGTTAGGAGATCGTCATGATTTCAGCTTTGAGGTCGTATAGCACACTTGCTCCCAGTTGTACTGTTTTCGTCCTCACGCTATCAGTGCATCGGCAATACGACAGTTCAGCATATACTGGGGCTCACGTATATCATCTGTCCTGGGAGACCGCTGCGGAACGAGGAGCTCATCCACCGCTCGGAAGTGCAATCTTGCATCTCCCTGCAAGCCTGCGCTGACGGGGTGATCTGGAGGAGTCGACCGTCGACTTGCCGGTCGAGGTGTGCCCAGTCTGAAGCCGAAGGAAAGTATGGAGCGTCTGGTGGTGTGCGACAACGCGCCAGCACCGAATACGCTTGAACAAGGAGCAGTATGAAAACCAGATAAAAAGCCATGGCCTTGATACCAGCAGCTGGAAAGAGTCAGAGAAGTCCTAAACGCCGGGCTTGATGGAAACAATACGAAGAGCTTTATATAGTGCTGCGGCTCACAGGCGCTCACGCCTGTGATGTCAGATTTCGCAGGCCTGGCCACAAGAACAACCTAAATCACACGATTCAACTTAGTAGGGAGGTCTACCACGATGAGTATAATCATTGGCCGTCTCGAGTTTGGAGGAGGATGGAATCCCATTAAACATTGATGCATACATCTAGAACAGCCCGTCAAGCACTTTCCTGGAGGCCTCAACACCAAGCTAGGAAAATACTTAGTGCCTCGTCACGTGAAAGCTGGACGGAAGCTTACGAAAGTTGCAGCATTCGCAGGGAACGCCTGCGCAACGATTAGTTTGAGAGCATTCGAAAGAACTCACTCACTCACTCGCGCCATGGCGGGACCAAAGCCTTTCCAAAGCGCTGCCATTCCGTCTGTTGCAATTGTCTTCCTTGCGCAATCCATGATGCCCGAATAGGTGCCAGCGGGTGCCGATTGCAGACGCGACTTCAACACGTCTGGTGGTATTGCGATCGACCACATGGCCACTCCGGCCATACCGCCGGCGACGATGATAGAACCAAGATGTAGATCGTTGGGGGAAGATCCCGCAGGTGTAAGGAGCTTCTTCACCACCTCATACGCCGCGAAGTAACTGCGCCGCTGTGTCAAGGCGCACTGCGGGGATTGCATAGGTAGACGTACGCAGCACTGCCAGGTCCATCCCGAGCGACGGTGGCGACAGATCCACGATAAATGCTACGGATACCACCTTCTCGGTACAAATGGCCAATAACATCTATAACACCCTTGTATTTCTTCTGAGAGCCACCTTGCCCATCAACCTAGACGGACATTAAGACACTTTGCTCAGGGTACTTGAGCAAGATGTGCACCTGTAGCAAGACTTTGGCGCGCTCGACAGGCGCGGTGACGATGGTGGTGGGTACCGCAGAGAGAAAGCCGGCGGTGGCAAGTTCGGCTGTAGACAAGGACTTGTCTTTTCTCATCGGCGTAACTGCATGAATGAGGGCCTTGGATGCATCGTACGCCTGTGAAGTATCAAGATGAAGCTCACTTGGGTCAGTGGACGGGGTGCGCACCCAAAAGGAGACAGCAAAGATCGGTGTGACACCGAGTAGAGGCGGGACCACGCCGCGGTACAGACTAATGGCTCGCATGTAAGGTAAAGCAAGCTATAATTTGAGGAACACTCACCCTAGGGGACCATCGCGAGCTAGAGCCTGCTTAACCACATCAACCGCACCCTTGTACGTGCCCGCAGGAGCCGTTTGCAGACGGGTTTTAGTCAAGTCAAACGGATGACCTGTCTAAAGTAAACATCTGCACAAACGAAGATGGATTAAACTGACCGACGAGGACGGCGGCTATACCTCCAAAACCACCTGCGACGAACGATTTGAGGTTTTCGGAAGCAGAACTGGCCGCTCGCGTGCCCTCAGATTTCTCCTCTTCGACACTCTATTGAGTTTGCCGTGGGCGACACAAGAGACCGAGAGCCCAGAAAATAAAGAGGACCGAGACGTCCTTAGCAAATTAATTGTTTACAGAATGGCTGAAGCTCACCATAGTTGCACCTGCTTATGCCAGAAGGGAGTTGGGTAGATGGACAGAACAAACAAGACGGGGCCGCCAGCGCCAATTAGTGCGGGGGCGGGGACTCGGAGAGGCACATGATATCGACAGGCAAGGTTACCGGCGAGCAACCGACGCGGTTCAACGATGAGATTGTACGCTGTAGCCTTGTTGCCCCGAGCGTGGAGTGTGCTAGCCGCGCAGACATGTCCTCTGTTCATGGTCGTGGTTTCCGCGTATCCTTTGCAGCTTCTTGGACATCTTGAAGAGATCGAAAGACTCAGGGAAGGGGCTTCTCCGGTTATTAAAGACTAATATATCCGCCTACTTCCCATCACTATGACATTAGAAGACGTACAGTACTTTCACACGTCCTCTTCAGCATCGTGGCTTCGTCTCTTTCGCAACTGATCAGTCGTCTGCTTCGCTCATGTTGGCTCTGGTCCGGTCTCATGATGTCGCTATGAGCTCTACCGGCGGTCTTTGTTCCGTGATGTGTGTTTTTCTCACGGCCCTCTTGCCTCGTGCCGGCACGGGCCATCGTCGTCAGTGACTCAGTGGTATTGTACCTCCAACGCTTTCGGCACTATTCACGGCAATCGCAGCACAGTAATGATGCCGTCGACTCGTCGCCGCCCACCTAGTTCACGTGCACCGCCCCGCACCTCTTGGCATCTTTACCAAAGATATCTAAATCGTGATCTCGCAGCAACCCTTCAATTCTATTTGGCTTTAATGGCATAGCAGCCGGTAGTCGGAGTGGCTATGTGTAGCCTCGGGGACATCGGCAGGCAGACGGTCAATGAATGATGTGATGACGAAAGGCGTGGAGACCTTTCGTGTTCTTCGCCCATGCTATCACAACTGTCTGGTACATTGCCCGGCATCCGCACTGTGAACATATCCCCCGCGGAAGAAGACAAGGGCGATGAGTTCGCAGCGATAACACAGTCAAAGAAGCCTCGTATTTCTTTGGCATGCGACAGGTGCCGGAGGAGGAAAAGTACGTACAAAGACTGGCCCTTTCATGCAGGGCCAGCACAGACTTCTTACGTTTCCTTGCGCTACTAACATACTTGGCGCAGTTCGTTGTAGGAGGTTTCGCTTGGAACGGGCAACTGTCTGTTGTTGAAAGGCGGCTACAGGCAACGGAAGGGAAGACGGAAAATGCAAACACTGTGCGGCGCATGGTTGGGCCTGTTCGTTCGTGGACGCGACAAAGGCATGTCTTCGTAGACGCCATCGCGTATCCTTCACAACTGATCCGAATAATAGAAGTTCCCGCAAGGGTCCGTTCTCGCATGCATGACCTCTGCCATGTCTCATAGAGAGCATGTAGGTACGTCCGGGCGCTAGAAGCGCAGCTCAGAAGATACGAGGGTCTATTGAAGCGGGTGCGCGTCGCTCAGACCGTCCCATGAGTTCACGCAGCAAACTCCAGACTTTGCAGCTGCATCCCCACGAAGACTTCTCTAAGGAAGTGGGCCCTCATTTGACGCTTGGAAACTGGTTCAAGGTCGACCCATTCGCCGAGCCGGTCCCTGACGGACCGGAAAATCAGTTATTCGAGCATTCACCAGCCACAGCCGCCGTAAATATATCAGAGGACTCGCCTCATGTTCTCTTCCATCCGGAGCGAGAGACATTTACAGGTCCTGGCGGAGTCCAGTCTATTCCCGGTACTCCCCACAACAGTCAACAACCAGACGACGAGATCGTGGGTACCAGGCTTTCGGATCTGTGCCATGATTTCCATCGATATCTGTGCATTGGTGGCTTCTACGGCAAGTCATCGGGGGCGAGCTTGGCCGCAGCGATGGTGAGCTTGACATGCGAGGAATCAGGGATCCCTTATCCTGAGGGTGTTGATCAAATACTGAATACTCGTCGATCGGAATATTGGACCATGCTGTCGGTGAGTGCATCTATTCAGTACTCTTTGATCTATCATATGCAGTGGACATAGTGGGAATACGACGCTATGTACCTTGCCCGACAATCATACACTTTTCCAGAGCAAGATTTGATCTACCACCTCATCCACTTGTACTTTGAGAACTCGAACATTATCTTTCCCATTCTCCATCGTCCATCCTTCGAGAAAGATCTGCACGACGGGAAGCACACCCTTGACTGCGCATTCGGTAGGGTTGTATTGCTTGTATGCGCCCTCGGCTCGCGTTTCTCCGAAGACCAACGCGTTCTGCTCCCGGAATCAAATTCGCGACTCTCATCTGGCTGGGCTTGGTTCTCCCAGATACAATTTGAGAAGCTGATTTTCTCTGCTTCGCCACTCTACGACCTTCAGACGGCTTGCGTTCGTTCTGGCCCCATGATCGTGCTAGTGGATTCTGATACTTCTACAGCTCGGAGCTATCTACTTACTCGGGACATCTGCGTATCATGCGAGCTGGAATCTAGTTGGCATGGGCCTGCGAATCGCTCAGGAGATTGGCATACACCGAAAGAAGCTGTACAGTTTGAGACCTACAGCTAACGACGAACTTTTCAAACGTTGCTTCTGGTGAATCTCCTTGTATATGGATCTTGTGGTTGCTGACGCAGGTAGGACCTTGCTTTGGATCGATAGAGAGATTGGTGCGGTTTCTGGACGGCCGTGTGCAATCCAAGAGGAAGAGTAGGCGTCCCCGTCCCTTGCACACACAGAATCTCACGGGTCGGACAGCTTCGACGTTGATATGCCCATTGCCTGCGATGACGAGTATTGGACACATCCCGACCCCGACAAGGCGTTCCGGCAACCTCTCGGAAGGCCATCCCGCCTGGATGCCTTCATTTGTCAGCTCAAGCTGCTTCGAATCCTCGGATACTCGCTTCGAACGATTGTGCGCACCTACGTTTCCAGGTAAAATTTAGTCCGTCTGAACAAGACTTACAGCACGCAAGTGAAAAGGCGAAGTGCCATTTTGGGCTTATAGGCGACGACTGGGAGCGCCGTACCGTGGCAGACTTTGACCGCGTCTTGAACGAATGGGTAGATTGCGTGCCCAACTACCGTACGTGTCCTTGATGCCTGGTATACGGAAAGCTTACGCCTTAGGCTAGTACGTTGGGATCCAACGCGGGAAGACGATGTGCTCTTCTTCCAGTCCGCGCATCTGTTCACTCAATTCTACGACTTACAAATCTTAATTCACCGGCCTTTCATCTCACCCCGAAGGACGTCTCCACACCACTTTTCTTCTGTTGCTGTGTGCGTTAACGCAGCACGAGCGTGCAGTCGCATCGTTAGCCGTGCCCAAGAGCGGTGGTCCGGTCGTATGATGCCTTTCTTTCAGGTGGGCTCAAGCCAACTTCTATCCGACGCTCCTTTCAAATTAACAGCGCCGATTTTCTTTGTAGAGACCCGTTTACATGGCCGTCATGGTGCTCCTGCTCGGGATCTGGAACGCAAAACAGTCGATCTTATCGTTCGACGTCGAGAAAGAAATGTCTAGCATCAATAAATGTATTCACTACTTGCGGACCGTCGAAGAAGTATGGCATGTTGCTGGTCGAATTCAGTATGCGAACGCATCCTTACCTTAACGTTCTTTGACTAAAGATATTCGTGGATCAGCGACTTCTTCCGAGGAATAGCTAAGCTAGCCAACATCCCAGGTCTCGATGGGTTGGCATCAAAAGGACATAAGCGAACGCGCGAGCAGCCATCCAAAGAGTCTCCTCAAGTGAACTCGGGGTCGCCGACTGTCACCTCGTCTCCAGACGTCTTTTCGACTGACACGATCGCGGCTGTAACCCACGGTCCTGTGACTCTCGTAGACCGCCCAATGATAATCTCGCGGCGTGTCGCGGCGGCATATGGCCGGCAGCCCTATGACAATAACGCAGGCTGTGAAGCACTTCTGCCGTTGCGCACCGCTGAACTCGGACAGATGGACGCAAGCGATCCGCTCCGGTGGAGCGCACATGCCTTCACATTCACCGTGCCTGGCCCGGGCCCGCGAGCGGCACCACCATCGAATACGATTGACGCGTCCTCATCTACGTCGATAGACCAAATGCAGTTTCAGAACCCAGAATCCCTGCATCCGGTGGGTACGACATACATTTCGCCGGCCTTTAGTGCATTGTTTGGGCTGGGAGAAGGGAGTCCGCAGCCGTATTATCATGCATCGTTCTGGAAAACAGCATCTGCAGCGAGCGAGCTTCTGGGTGCGGGCGTGGCTGATAATGAGCAGAAACAAGGTGGTTTTGGCACAGCCAACTCTCCTGATTTGTCATCTGAGTGCGTACCATCTGCCTTTGCATTCCCAGATGAGGTATGCTGAAGGGCTATTAGCATGGGCTATGCTTGGAAAAAACAGTATATTTTCTCGCCAGAGGTGCCAGAGGAACGGGATTGGTCGCAGCACGAATCGTAGCTGGAGCTTGCTTTATTTCCATTCTGGACTAAAGTGTTTGACTGATGATATATCTTGACCACCTCGCCTGCAAGTGGACGGGTCGGATGTCCTACTCCAGCGGATGTTTAACATACTGGCGAATCTCGAAAGCCAACCGCGGGCACGCGCCGCGGTGACTACTAGTTATCGCTGGCAATGCGACGCGTTTGGCGATATCATAGCTCCACTAACCAGTGTTGGTGGGCGTGTGAGCGTTTCCAAGACCTGTCCGACTTGAGACTGGAGCTTGGTCATCCATCGCCACCCTTCCCGTCTCCTCCTATAGCTCGCCTAGGAGGTCCTGGCGTCTGTGCTCGTCAGGATCCGCCCAGTCAGCACTGCGCTGTCCACCCTTCATAGTGTGCGCGCCTTTTACTCCTCTCCACACTTTTATGTCTCTCTGGCGCGTTCTTACATATCCGAATGCGTCACGACATGTCGAGAATGCGTCGGATACCGTGTGTCGCGCGGACAGGTCAACAGCTACACGGAGAACATCTGGTGCTGCCTGTGGGACAGCATCGCATCGACGGCCTTGTTGACAAAACCCTGCACAAAGTCCTTTCCTCACGCAAAAACGTTCCCATGCGTCGTGTTTTCGTCACCTGGCACCTCTTCACTCACCCGCGCGCCAAAAAGGAACACGCATCTTGTCAATCTGTTGGACGTGCGCGCTTTGCAGACACCTGGGACTCCAACCACGTATCCAATCCTTCTGCAAGCAAGCAAGTGCCACAGCCCCGCCTTCTCACGCCACCACCTGCATGGCTACATTCCTACAAGATGGTCCGCGCAGGCAGGCCGTACACAGCGGGCGCGGCCGGCGAAGCGGGTGTGTGGACCGCCCTAGGCATGTTAGGTAGAAGTAGTAGAGTTGATGTTGACATTCGTGTTCGTGGAGGTGGTGGTATGCAGTTTGGCCAGGGATTAGCGGAAGCATGGGTGAATGCGTGCAGAGGGCCTGGTCGTGGCGAGACTTTCATGTCCAATGCAGCCGTTTGGCCTCGTCTCCTTGAACATCTGCAACCGCAGTGGCCAACGCTGCCAGCGGCCGAAGATCGAATCACTTACTCACACGCTGTCACGGTTGGTCTTGTGCCGTGTTGTTGACCAGCACTTGCCCATAAATTGCTTCCATAGTAGAGCACAAAAGTATCCGGAGTGTACTGTATACAAAAGCAGCTAGAATACACATTAAACTCCTGCCGAGTCCGTCGTGTTGGCGCGCCTACGATACGTCTACTTACATATAAGATACAAGTTGTCTCCCCAACCTTGCACGACTCGGACGTACTTACACGTCGTCGTCGTCATCGTTCACGAATCCGCCCACGGGCTCATATGTCGCCTCGCGTGCATCACGTCGCCACACTATCCTCACGAGCGCGAAGAAGCCGGCGATAGCGACGACTCCAAGCGCCGCGACAGCGATGGGCGCTCCGTACGCCAGCCACCATGGTGGCGTGTACGGCAGGATGAGGCGGTCGATCTGCAGCACACCCCCCGCGCCGCCGCCGGTCGTCGCGCGGCCCCACGCGAGTACACGGGCCCAGTCTGCACGCGCGCCGGTGCCACGGGCGTTCTTGATGCCGACAAGGATACCGCCCGTGTCATTCGTGCGGAAGACGACGTCGCCGTACTCGCTGTCGGGCGAGAGCAGCGTGAGGTACGCATCCTTATCGCCGAGCGCAAGGGGACGATTTGCGTTGGGCGCGTCGGTGGGAACAGAGTCGGCCGGATCCGGCGTCCTGACGAGGTGCTGCGCAACGATCCGTCGGAGGAGGTCTGTGTCGGCATAAAGCGCGGTGAGGTTGATGCCCTTAAACGCGTCGTCAGAGGGGCAGAGGAGCGTCCAGCCCGTGCCCTCAACGCCGTCCTGTGCCCACTCCGAGTCTTTGGGGGGCGCGGTGCCATTGAGGACCCAGTCCATCCCTGCACGAGTGACAAGGGTCGCCATCGTGGTGCCCTGTGCGGCCTTGACGAGCTTGCCGAGGGTGAGGTCGAGGGAGCGCGGAATGAGAACGTCTGAGAGCTCGTGAATGACACCCGTACGCGAGAGCATATTACGCGTGGTGAGGGAAGAGGAGAGGCCCGGCCAGCCTCCGGAGCCGTTGAGCGTCAGCGAGCCGTTCTTGGCACGTTCGATACTGAGATCCGAGCTCTCAAGCGTGCCGTAGGTATGTATGGATCCGCCGGTGAGGTCGGCAGAGTAGAAGACACCTTCGAGGGCATGATGGAGGATCACGTGGCGCAGGTCCGCTTGAGAGGCGGCGGACAGGAGGTGTGTAGAGACGAGCGCGCCGAGGCGCTTGAACGCGTCGTTGTGCGGGATAAGCAACGTCGAACGCCCGGCGGTCTTGAGCGTGTCAGCGAGCTCAGCGGAGAATACGGCAGCAAGGAAGTTGGAGAAGTCCAGGGTTGGTAGCGCGACTTGCAGTGCGTCGCCAGGCGGGCTGAGAGGTCGGGATATGAAATAAATCAACGTATTATTGACGTCAACTGCGTTGGAAAATGGGTGAGCGGGCGTCCCGTCCCTCCGCGCAACGCACACTTACGGGGCTCGCCAACGATCGATGCACCGCCAAACCGAATGGACGTGGATTTTTCGGCGTCAGCGTCCTTCCCATTTATTTCAACCTGAATGACCTGCCGCCCTCCGTTAAGGCCATCTTCAGTAAGCTCAGTCTCCACCAGCTCAAGACCTTTGAGCTTCTTTGGTGACCACTTCCCGGGCAGGAAATGATATTGCAAAGCCTTCCGGAGCTCGTCCGAACCCTTTTCAGGGAGGTCTCCGCCGTCGCCGAACAAGGAAATGACGTCGTCTTGCGGCGCAAGGATGGTATACTTTGCGTCACTATCGTTGACAAGATAGGCAAGGTCGACAGAGTGAAGAAGGGAGATGAAGGAGGAGCAGTTGTAAGTTAGAAGCAATTTCTCCGGCGTGAGCAGCAGAGTTCCAGACGGGAGCAGCAGGGAGGACACTGTGTGTAAGACACCGTTGGAGGCGTAAATGTCGGGCTGGAGGAGCTCCGCGTCCGAAACGAGAAACTTATCGGGTGTCTTCACCACCTGGAGAGTTTGACCGTGTAATGTCGTCACTTGGTGCGTAACACCTGTGAGGGAACTGCGGAAGCGGGGAGGTGGGGTGACTCACAATTGACACCTGGGTCGAAGGACTCGGAGTAGGCGACAGACTTCTGCACAACAGCGTGCATCTCGAATATGCGCAACAGGTCGTCAGCAGCGAATTCGCTCTCGAGGAAGAGACGCTCGTATTCAGGCAGTTCATCGAAAGCAGAGTCGACGGGCACGAATACGGTAAGCTCCGAGGTATTAGCGAGACGGTCCTTGACCTGAGGTGTGAGTATGCGTCGGAAGTAAGATAGAGAAGGCTGGGAAGCAATGATATCCGCTGTGAAGGACAGAACAGGTTAGGCAGTGCGAGGGGTAAGAGCGGGAAGAGAGCGCACTGAGGTGGGAAGGTACGTCAAGAACGCCGTCTATGCCGATGACGACGCCATTGCCAGCTGTCGCATTGCCCTTTACGACTTTGACACCTCCCTTTCCAAAGGCGTCAACACCTACATGCACCTCTTCACTACGAGAGGCCACGCGGAGTCGCTGAGGCTCGCCTCCGAGGGCGCCACCGGGGACGGGCATCCATGGAGGCCGCGGAGGTGGCACATTAGTGGGAGGCTCTGTCTTGACGTGCGGGAAATGAAGAGTCTTTGTGACAAGGACAGACTGGTCATCATGCGGAAGGGTGAGGGTGTAGTTCAGGAGGTGATATAGGAGCTGTTGTCGTAAACGCTCCTTCACGTTGTCGCGCAAGGGGTCATCTGAGAGTGCATGTTGCCAGAAAGGATCTGACTTTGAATGTCGCTTGATTGCGTCGTTGGTGGGAGCAAAAAGGGTAGAGCCGTTGAGGCGATTGAGGGTGGGGATGAGCTTCGCACTCTGAAGCAGACGAAGGAGGGAGGTGTAGTCCGGATCCTTGCCAAGCTCGTCGACGATGGTCGTCGATGATGTTCTTGGCGGAGAATCGAACGCGACTTGGTCGTGGGCGGCGATGGCAACCGCGGAGAGAGAGGCGAGGAGAGGCAAGAGCAGACGCATGCGCGCGCGAGTCTTGTCGAGGATGTTCTGGGAGGGAAAGCACGGTTGACGTCGGTTCAGTTATTCTTATGTTGCCTTATGACGCATACACGCGTTTCCGGCGTTGCCGCAGCGCTCGCCTGCCACCGCTGCCGCCCCGCCGCTCAGTCCGGGCCCCGACATGCTCGCTCTCCTCAGCCAGCATCTCGGCCCTCCCTCCACTCAGCCCGTCTCGGTCCGAGTTGACAAGAAATCCTTTCTCGTTGTTTGTCTTCTGTCTACTCTCTATCATTCCTGCTAACTCGACCTCTCAGCTGTACCCCTCCGCCGACTCCGTTGTCCTACTCGATGCTCTCGATCTCGCTCTCGTACGCGTCCTTGCATTCGCTGATGTCGTCCCTGCCGCAAGGGATATCTCCGGCACCATATCTACCCTTACCGTCGATCCCGCCATGAACCTTGTCGGCTTCACCCCGTTTGTTATCTGGCGTCCTCCGCTCACGCATATACGCATAGATAGTCGCCTCTATGGCCAATTATCTTGCTGCTTGGTCCCTCTCCCAGGTTCAAAAGAATACTTGGCTTTCACACTCATCTCTTATACTGCAGAATCGGTCCAACATCTCTGCAATAGATTGTAGATCAGGTCTTTCCCTATCTCGTCTGTATCGTCGTCTCCAATCTCATCCCTTGTTCAGGTCTCCTCGCAGTCGCGTGTACATCATCTCTTTCCGTGTATACATTAATCTTGGAGAACGACCTCCCGACGTGGTCTCAAAAGTGGTCATCATCTTTGTGCGTGACGTTCATCTCCAACTTCTCGCCTCTGCCTCACCCACGTCCTAAGCTTGCCTACACCCTCCTTCGTCCGCTTCTCACCTTCCCTAATGTGCATGGCAACAATAACTCAGGTGTGCTTGTCGATTGCTATTTCTATTCCTTGTTTGATCAATCGTCAGCAAGACAATTTAGTGCGCATATACCTTACCACTTCCGGCCGCCAGCTGCAGGCCATCCCACACCCTCTCCCTGTCACAAATCTTACATGGCGCCAAGCACAAAAGAACACCAGGTCTGTAGCCCGTGCACCACCCGTAGTGTGCTGCTGACAATTCTCAGAGATGACCTTATCCTATATACGGTCACCTCCGACGCGACACTGCGCGTTTTCATGCCCGTCATCGACTCTCCGCGGTACCTGCAACTGCACGCTTCCCTTGATCTCTCCTCCGCTCTCCCTTATTCGGTTCCAATGAAGGTCGCTGTCACAATGAAATCGTCCATCTTCTGGCTCGATCGGCAGGTGGTTGCAGATTCCCTGGCCTCCTTGGTTCGCAAGGAGGGCGAGGAAGAGGACGCGAGGATGCGCCGGGCACGCGACATCAAAGAGGAGGGCTGGGACTTATTCTTGCGTGTGCTCTCCGACGGTTCGCTTGTGGTCAACGCACTCGCGGTACGCTCACGATCATCCTTCGGCTATCGGACCGGCTGTCCTGACGTATTGCCTAGAACGTAGACCGAAGACCTCCCACGCTTCTCAGTGTATTCACGCTACTTCAATCCTACTTTCCTCTACAGACCCTTCCGACCTCACTAACCCTTATCTCCAACCCGTCCCGTCCATCTCTCCCAACTCTCATCACATCTCCGCCCCTCGCTTCTTTCTCCCTCTCTCCTGCCGACTTCTTTGACGCGCGTCAGGACGGGCTCACACTACTAGCACAGCTGCCCCCAGACACGCCACTGAACTCTGCGCACATAACACGCTTCGTACGCACGCCGGAGGGTCTTGGTGTAGCTGCCATACGCACTTCGGGCGGCGAGACGTGGACAGTTCGCGAACATGGCGCGAAGCTTGTCAGTACCACGACCTGGAGGAGAGCCGATCACGTGATTGTGCTCGACCGGGGTGTGTCACTTTCGCGAAAAGTTTGAGAAGCACTTACGCTGATGCGATCTCTTAGGACGCACGATCGCAACACTAGACGCCGACGCAGGAGTCCTCACATTACACTCCAATCCACCGTGCACGCTGTCCGTCCCGCCACTAACGTCGCTCTTCACGCTCCCGCCTTCCTCACCCGGCACGCATACATGCATCTATGGTCTCACCCCCACGCCCACGACCATCTTGCATATCCATGCGATCCTTATACCCGAACCTTCGCTCACCCTGCAATCTGCGACGCAACTCCCACTGGTCGAGCCGCCGGCTTTGATCGTGCCTGTTGACCCGATGGCATGGAGTTGGGAGGGTGGCGCGCATGGCGTGCACGACGTGCTCCTGAGCGTCGGCAAGGATGGTGAGCTAGGGTTCTGGATACCAGACGGTGGCGCCGAGGTGAAAGGTAAAGGCAAGGAGAAGAAGGAAGACGTCGTTACGGACGAGAATGAGGCGGCGAGGAGGAGAGAAGGCTGGAAGAGGACTGGGACAGTTCGGACAGGCAGAGCGGGGATCAGCATGGCGCTTTGCAGTTCGGCGAAGAAAACCGCCCTCGGTGCGCATAAACGGACTGTCCACCCTTGCCTCTGACAGATCCGCCCGTAGTCGTACCCGGCATGACCGGCTCTGAGCTCACGATTTGGGATTCCAAAGAATCGCAGTTCGCCTCCGGTCTCGAGTACACATCCGCCGTCGACGAAGTGCGCGACCTCGACTGGAGCGCGACGCCGGATGGGCAGTCGATCCTTGCGGTTGGCTTCGCGAGGAGGATCGAGGTTTTGTGTCAACAGCGCGCAACGTACTTTGAGGAAGATCCGGGCTGGGCGCTCGTGTGGCAGATTAACTTTGAGGGGTGCGGTTGCTTTTGCTGCACTATTGTGTTGTGACACGGGGAAGGTGCTAACAAGAGTGTAAATAGGATTCTGCCGCACCCCATCAGCGACTCGATCTGGCTTGCACAGGGTACACTCCTCATCGGCTCAGGCCACCAGATGCTCCTGTATGGATACAATCCTAAATCATCCAAACATTCAGAACACCTGTTCGAGCACGTTGCACGGCGCAACGGTCCACTCATCGATTTCCATCCACAGATGGTGCTACAATGCTTGTTGTGGGAGAAACTTGACCTCGTTAAAGAGATCATCGTCAATCTGGCGAGGGACGTAGAGAGGCTAAGATTTGAGGGCGACGAGGGTTTTGTGTGGACGACAGCGCCGAGCGAGCGCTTTCTAGGCCGAAAGCAGAGAAATACAAAGAAGATCCGGAGACCAGGAAATCATAGGAGGCAGTACTCCTCGCTCTTCGACGAACCCGACCTCGGGATCTACGAGTGAGTTCATCTGCATGCTAGTCAAGAACACGTTGTTTAGCCCTGTAGACCATCAGACGACCCCTTCTCCCGCGAGCTCGTCGAAAAGCTGCTAGAACATCTCGAAATGCATCCTCTTCCCCACCTGACCCCCAATGAGCACGCGCATCTTCTCGTCCTCATCCAAGCGACGCTCGAAGTCGATGAAGCGCGCCGTGCGCTCGACGCAAACGGCCTGCGCTACCTCATCACCATGCGTTCGTTCTATATCCTCAATCAGCGCGCGCGTTCGCCCTCCAGTCCCGGCTCAGATTGCTCGAGGCGCCAGGGTGGGTACAGGGAGCGTATGCGGTACCGCGACATCGTCTGGGCATTCCACAGCGAGAGTCAGGGCATGCTCTTGAACGCATGTACAACAGCATGTCGTAACAAGATGACGTGGGGCGATGCGCGTGCTCTGGGCGTCTTCATGTGGTTGACCTCTTCTGACATCATGGTACGGCCCTCGCCCTAATCTACGAAATCTAGCTTATAGGTAAACGCTTAGAAAACCCAATTTGAGGCCATTGCGCGCAACGAGTACATGGCGGGTGATGCGCGGGACCCTGTTGCGTGCTCCCTGTTCTACTTCGCGCTCGGTAAGCATAAGCTCGTACACGGCCTCTGGAGGCAAGCGGCCTGGCACAAGGAGCAGCAGGCGATGCTCAAGTTCCTGGCGAACGATTTCAATCAGCCGAGGTGGCGCACGGCCGCGAACAAAAATGCGTTTGCTCTTCTGAGCAAGCAGCGGTTCGGTTTGTGCTTTCGTCTTTCCCTGCTACAGATGTCGGGGGCTAATCGTATACCAACAGAGTATGCTGCAGCGTTTTTCTTGCTTGGTGGTAGTCTGAAGGACGCAGTAAATGTGTGCCTTCGCAGTCTGGACGACTTCCAGCTCGCAATCGCACTTGCGCGAATCGTCGAGGGCGATGAAGGGCCGGTGCTGACGACGGTGCTCGAGACGAAGGTCGTGCCTGAGGCGTTCAGGACGGGCAACCGCTACCTCGGCAGTTGGGCGTTCTGGATGTTGCGCCGGCGCGATTTGGCTGTGCGCATCCTAGTCGTGGGTCCCTTCCCTTACCATCGACCTATCCTCCAGTGCTCAATCTAGGACGTAGACGCCTTTGCAGGACATTGCGAACGAACTATCTATGTCGATCAGGGAGATCGGCAGCCCACACTATGATGACCCGAGCCTCGCGCTACTCTTCTCACAACTCAAAGCGAAGACGCTTCAGGCCGCGAAAGGCACGTCCGAGATCGCCGGCAGCGTCGAGTTCGACTTCGTGTTACAGATTGCACGGGTGTTCGTGCGTATGGGTGCGTACTCTGTCGCCTCGCCTGCCCTACTTCCCCCGCGTGCTTACCCTGGTTGTATATCAAGGGTGTCATATACTTGCTGTTGACCTCCTTCGTTCGTGGTCCTTCGATCGCCCGTCGACCGTCGATCGCGACCCTGCACATTCCCACGCTCCGCCAAGCCCAATAACGTCCCGCTTCGCTCTTGAGCCGGCCCTCCGTCGGCGCGCGTCGATCATGATTGACATGGACGTCTCAACGCAGCCGCCGACTCGCCGCGCATCGCCGACGCGTCCCTTTTCACCCCTCCCGGAAATCGAGTTGCCAAAGCCGGAGGGCGACCTGGTTGCGAGGAAGGCGGGGATGGGTAGCCTGATAAAGACGGCAAAGCAGAACGTGCAGGTGCCAGAGTTCGATATGAATGCATTTTTCTAGGGTTTAGAGTGAGGACCTGTTCGACTTCAGTTTGGCTCGAAGCTGTTGAGTTTAAAGCGGCGTGGCGTCGGTTACTATCAGCACGTAAGAACGAACGACACAACGGGCGATAGCTTTGTAAACGATTCAGAGCCTGTCAGGATGCCCTCCAATCAGGCCGGCAGTGGCCATCACGGAGAATCAAACAACCTGCCATATTACGCGCAACGGGAGCTGCACCGCTCGACGTACATCACTATCGTTCGACGGTATGGATGCAGACTGCACAACAGGTGGTACCATCGTTCGCAGTGACTATGACAGGGCCGCGCCTGTGCTCGTTCAAGTCCTTGTCCCGCGCGAACACGCCAACGTATGTATACATGAATCCGCCCAGCGCTGTGCTCGTCGTGAAATCTGCACAAACGTGCGAGGAATGGGCTGAGATAACGCCTGCGATTCTCATCTGCGAGTCTTTCCGGACGGCACGGGTTCACGGAGTGTGAGAAGCGTTTTTGCAGTGAAAAAGCGAAAACGCAAGGCCGTCCACAAAATGAGCACTACGTATGACGGGCACCGCGATCTTTGAATCCCGCAACGAGTCGTTGGCCTGGCGTCTCCTAGGCGAGTATCTCCGTCAAGAACGATATATGTGCCTCATCGCTGAGCGCGAGGGAGATTACATCGGAAGCGTTGACATTTTTCTTCGACCAGCTTCAGCCAAACGGCAAAGGCAACTGCCATTCCATGATGTACAAGTTTCGATGTTGTAGACGATGGTGGGTAAGTCAAACGCGAGAAAGACAGATATACGAGGAAAGAATGTCCGAGAACAGAATATGATCCTGGACGTTGTCTACTGCACCTCGGGGTCTTCACGCTTCTTGAGCACCAACGGCGAGCCGATGACGCGCTGCCAAACGTCCTGGACATCCTCAACGACGGTCTCGAAGTGTGAGGTTGCATCGTAGGACCGTGTGATAAAGATATTGTCCGCTTTGCCGTCCGACGTCGGGGTGTAAAGAGGAGATACAGTCACGAACCTGAACCATAGTTAGCATGCATCTCCCGAGTATGTGTCAGGCCTGCATACTTCTCGTAAATCTGACCAAGGAGTTGCAGACCAGGTGCGATCTCCATTTCAGGCCGGTCAGTCTCGACGATCGTGCTAACGATGGCAATATAGACGTCCTTGGCGCAGACATTGTGGGTAGAAGAAACGATAGCGATGTAGATATCTATTTAAGTATGTGCATCAGTTTCTACATTTCTATGAACGGTCTCGCTACGCACCATTCTTACGGCCAACTTGATTCTGAGGGATAATAATCTGTGCACTGTCCGCATCTTCGGTTCCGGGGATAGGATGTTTAAGGACACAGATTGCACGGATAACCTTGCCTTCCTCTACGACGCGAACCTTGCCACCATCGCCAGAGCCTGCACCGAAATAGCTCGGATCACCGAGGACGGCCTTAGCTTTCGCGACCTCCGGGCCCGAACGCACGCCGACGAATTTGCCATCCGCGTCCGTCACGATCTCATCGACAGGTTTGTCGAGCATGTACGTGCCGCCATAGACGGCGGATAGGCGCGCAAACGCCTGCGGTAACTCGCCGAGGCCGTACAGGGGGTAGATGTACGGTGACTTGCCGTAGCGGGCCATAGACGAAGTGTAGAGGACAATGCGCTCATACGTCGGCCGTGCAGACTTGGTAATGTAGCTGCACTAAGATTAGATCGTGGCGTCAGATTCAGGCGCACACGTACTCGTCGTCCAGGTAGAGTGCCATAGCGTGACCAATGAAGTCCTGAGTACCAGGCTCAAGACCAAATTTCTCGTAAACAGTCTTCATACTGTCCCTGTCGAGATTAATACCTGTACGGTTATCACTGGTTGTCAAGAGCGACAGAATCGACATCAGAGGCTGCACGCACCCTGGTGAGTAGCGGGGTCCTCATCCTTCCAGCCCTGGAGAAACTCGAAGAACTTCTTCGCCCTACGCTTCTCAAAGAGGCCCATAAGAGGGCTCCGCACGGCCTCCATCTCGTTACTTGGAACCTTGGAGATCTTGCCATCGCGGAAAACGTACGAGCCAGCGATCTGCTTGAACTCAAGGTAGTCTGTCACTTTGGTGTGAACAAGGATTTTGGTGAGCTCTCCAGACGCGATGATAAACTTGGGAACAAGGTCAACGGCATAGTCGCGATCGCGTCCGAGTTCGCTAGGGGCCGCCTGATCACCACGGAACTTGCGGTACAGCTACCGCGCGCTGTTAGCTGCCGTCAGCAATGGGACAAAGGGCGAATACCTGAGTAAGATTCAGACTGGCGCTGTCACCACCATAATAATCATTCCTATCCATGTGCAAGACTTTCTTCCCTTCGACCGACAGCAGACCGGACAGGATACATTCCGTCAGACCCGTCCCAAGCACAATGTACTGGAAGCCGATCTACTGAGCGAAACGGTACAATCATGTATGAGGAGACGCACATCGTATTCTTCATCCATGGTAGACAGTCAGATGTCGTCGTGAAAATGTTGGTTGGTTGCAGGTCGTTAACGAGTCGTGAGGATACACCTCACACACGCCTTGAATGTGCGACTTATATATCGATCATCCACGTGCCCTGCTTCTCCTTCCTGCAAATCTTTCGTAAAAACGGGGAAAGGTATGTAAACGCCTCCCGGCACTGCTTGTACGTATTACATGATGTATGTACGCGTAAAGAATAACTTGGATATTATGCGGAGGGTGATTGGGCAGCAAGATGTGAGGTGAGTGTACGCTGACGATGCAGCAGCAAAGGTTCGTCTGAAGCTATGTGTCTTGACGGTGATACATAACATGCTCAAGCTCAAGATAACTGAGGAAGCGGTACACGGTATATCGTTGAAGTGATGCAGGTCTAGGCCATCTTTCCACGAATTTCCTTCGCGCGAGTGATGACATCTACGGAAACCCAATCGTCAGGAGTGTACATCATCTTCAGAATCACAGCACTTACCGCTCCTGTGCTTTGTATAGAGTTCGGCCCATTCGAGATGGGTTTTCTTCGGATTCTGAACGGTTGCAGAGGTCAGCTCAGTGACCAAGGTGGTGACAGCGAGAAGCATCCGCGCGTACCTCCTCAGTGAAAGGCTTCCAGCGCATTTTGTCCGACATTGCCTTCCAGTCCGAGAAATGTTGAGAAACCCATTGCGCCATGGATTCTATGTCCTCAGACAAAGCGCTCTTCTTTGTGCTGGGCTCTGAAATTCTACGGCGCTTGGGCGTGCGGAGAGGAGCCGCCTCTGCTTCCTCTTCGGACCCGGAAACGGATATATTATCAACACTGCGGCCAGCATTCTGATATATCTCATCGACAATAGGCATTTGCTGCCATTTCGCTGCCCATGAACCCTCAGGATGATGAGGAGCCTGCCGTGAGATTAGGCATTTGCACAGGGTCGACAGGTACAAGTCCAAGTACCTTGCGAGTTATTGCACGAATAATCTTGGACTTCGGGATGTTTGGATTTCTCGAGGTAGCCCATGACACGTACTGGATCAGATAACTGTTATCTTCCTCTGTAAACGCGTTGCCTCGATTTGTAGTGTGGCGGACAACGGTAGTCGGAGGCGACGGTTCGCGCGAAGGGGGAGGAGGAAGCACAGATTTCTCCTTATCAGCCTTGCTCGTTGAGCAAAAGTAACGACTGCTCATGCTGTTCGCCGTGTTCCGCGACGAACGAGCCGACGGCACGGACGCTGAAGGGCCCGAAGCAGACGACACCGGCGCCTTGACTGTTTTTTCGCGCTTCACGATCGGCGGTGCAGATGCAGACTCAGATTTCGAAAATCCAAAGGTGGGCTTTTTCACAGTCCTCACGGGCTGTGCCGACGAGAACGAAGGTGAAGATGAGGATGAAGGCGCGGCTACTAACTTGTCTATGATCTTCTTCCGATCAAGGTAGTAGTCGATCCAGAGGTTCGCTGAGTGATTATATTCCTGCAGCATGGAGCGTTGAAACACGGCCGGGTCCAGAGGAAATAATACGACGCACCCCGTGCATACCATGCAGCGCGTCTTTCGCGGACACTCCTTCAGCCTCGGCTTTGCGTAGTCTGTCAGCGACGGCCGCATCGTAACCTTCAGAGGGCAGGATAGCTTGAGAGAATTTTTGCGCATCCGCAAATATTGAGTTGGGTACAGCAAGGCCACCCGCGGCAGCAAGCTGCTGGACCAATCCGATCATGGCAAACTGTGCGAGCTGCGGCGACATGGCAGGCCAGATGCTGCCAGGCCATTGCGCATTTGAAACGGACTCTGCGGGCTGAGCGAGAAGCTGAGGTGCCACCTGGGACGCCTGCTGCTGCTGAGGGGGTTGAGGAGCGTGTGCGGCGTTGGGCGTCTGTGGCTGCTGTTGTTGGGCTGATTGGGCCATGGAGAACGCGGCTTGAAAGGCTGCCAGGGTTTGGAGATCGTTAGGATTTGTCGATGTCGGAGCTGAGATGCCGGGCTGGGCGTTGGTGCGAGGGACGTTCGAGGACATGTCTTTACCGTCGTTCATGTACCTTCTCGCAAGTAGCCAGGTACTAAGGCCTAAGGATTTGGTGATGGGAAACTAGGTGGCCACGTGTTGAGGGAGCCGAGATGGCGGCTCAGTGAATCTCATTAGAGAAAACCGATCCTGGGTCTCACGGCGTCAACAAGGGCTGCCGGAGACGGCCTTGCGGGGTCATCGTTGCAGCACTGTGGTCATCGGACATCCGTACCGACATAGCCAATATTAATCCAAGTTGTGACTGCGCAGTCGTCGCTTGCCCCGCATCTCGGCACGCGCCTCCCCGCTTTACCCCTCATGTACCCCACGTCTCTGAACAATACGGCCACCATGCTCAGCACTCGGATAGCACGTCTCCGACATCGTTGCGCATGTTCATACGCCACTGTCGCAACGCGGCCGGCCCTCAGCGGCCTGAACACAGTTGCGCGCTCCAAGGCTGAACAGATCTCTAGGGACTGGAATGGCACTAGCGCGACGGGAGAGAACACCAAGAACTTCATTGGCGGCGAGTTTATGGAGAGCAGTGCGACCAAGTATATTGACGTCGTCGACCCTGTGCGTGCTTCTGTGGGAATTCACAGCCGTTGGATCTTGACCGCCATATAGTCAACCCAGACGTTGCTTACTCGCGTGCCTGAGACGACGAGCGCAGAGTTCGAGCAGGCGGTCGATGCTGCATCCCAAGCATTCAAGACGTGGAGTAAAACGACTGTTTTGACGCGTCAGCGGGTCATCTTTGAGTGCGTCCTCGCTGTACCCACTAGAGCACGTTTGTAACCCTGCCCCAAGACTGCAGCGCCTCATTCGTGAGAACTCTGACGCACTTGCTGCAAGTATCGTCCTCGAGCAGGGAAAAACTTTGCCTGGTCAGTACCACTGCATCTTGCAGCTTACGGCGCTGACAACGTCACAGATGCTCACGGGGACATTCTACGCGGTCTGCAGGTCGTGGAGCATGCAGCAAGCGCTCCCTCGCTGTTGTTTGGAGAAAAGATCGAAGGTGCGCCGCACTCTACGATGGTTTTTCTCTTGTCAACACTTCACAGTGAGCAGGGATATGGACACGGAAGTCCGCAAGGTCCCACTGGGCGTGACTGCTTCGTCCGTCGTTTCTTAGCCTGTAACATCTTGTGTACTGAATTCGCTAATTAGCATTGCACCTTTCAACTTCCCAGCGTGCGCGTAACCATCGGTAGGCCGAATGAAGCGTCTCATTCTTCTTTCCAGAATGATCCCTCTGTGGTCCATCCCAATGGCTACGGTGACAGGAAATACTCTCATCCTTAAGCCCTCTGAACGTGATCCTGGAGCCGCGATGATCATTGCAGAACTCTGCCAACGTGCAGGTCTTCCTCCAGGGGTGATCAACGTCGTTCACGGAACGATCCCAACCGTAAATTCCATCTGTGACCACCCCGCGATCCGTGCTATCAGCTTCGTTGGCGGCGATCGTGCGGGCAAGCACATCTACAACAGGGGCACTCAGAACGGCAAACGTGTACAGTCAAACATGGGCGCGAAGAATCATGCAGTCATCATGCCAGACGGTAATTGTGCTCCTCACAGTATTTTTCTTTTCCTGACCGTACTCACTACAGCTAACAAGAACCTGGCTTTAAACTCAATCGTCGGCGCGGCCTTCGGTGGTATGTACGGTCGCGGTGTAATTCATTTCAAACTGACGTGTCTCAGCCGCTGGTCAACGCTGCATGGCTATCTCTGTCGTTATCCTCATCGGCACGGCGCAGGCATGGCTGCCTGACCTCATCACACTCGCTCAGAATCTCAAGGTCAGTGGTGGCTTCGAGAAGGGCGCGGACCTGTACGTTTTTGCGCTGCTGTTACACATTCTTCCCCTTACTCCAATCTAGTGGTCCTGTCATATCGCCCGCCGCTAAAGAGCGTATCCTGAGCTTGATTGCGTCCGCTGAGCAGGAGGGCGGGAAGCTCCACCTTGATGGCCGTAACATTACCGTACCAGGCTACGAACATGGCAACTTTGTCGGCCCGACAGTCATCGAGGCCGACCCTTCGATGCGCTGTTACAAGTACGCCCGTAGCTCTTCTTTCCCCTACCGTCCTTCATCCCGTGTCTAGGGAAGAGATTTTTGGCCCTGCCTTGGTTGTTCTCCGCGCCGAAACTCTCGACGATGCGATCGATATTATCAACGCGAACAGATATGGCAACGGCACAGCTATCTTTACTCAGTCCGGTGCGACGGCGCGCAAGTTCGAGACTAACGTTGAGGTCGGTCAAATTGGCATCAACATCCCTATTCCCGTGCCATTGCCCATGTTCTCTTGGAGCGGCAACAAGGCAAGCGCCCTCGGCGATCTTGGCTTCTATGGCAAGAGCGCTATTGAGTTTTACACTATGAAGAAGGTGATCGGCAGCGGACTTGATACGTAGCCCCTATATTCACTACTCTTCCAGACGACCACAAGCCTATGGAAGGCGGAAGACGCTCTCGCAAGCAAGGCGTCTGTCAACATGCCCACACATCACTGAATTTATTGCTTACTCTGGTCCGCGTGGCTGGATGCGAACACAATTGTACAATACACATCTGCTACTTGGGTATCGACGATGCTTGTGGTCACAAATTACTCGATGAAGGCTTGCTCTCGAGCGAGTCGAGGAAAGCTTTTGACAGCCTGACGCATTGATGGAACGTCTGTTCAAAGCCCTTCTACAGGGACATAAGCTGAAGTACAAACGAAAAGAGCAGGAACACTCGCCGCGTTACCATAGTATGGGTCGCTTATCGGTTTACCATCCAAATACGATCCCCAAAGCCTTATCTCAGCTGTCGCGTCCTTGGGTTTGACGTAATTTAAATTACGCAGATTGTTTTCGTCTGCGGCAAGGAGATGGGTGAACTCGTAAAAGTCTTCGCGTTGGACTTGGCGTGCTTCGTGTTTCATAGGCACATTAAACTGCCATCGGTTCAAGAAACAAACTGAGGGTTAACATCACAAGGTCTCTACCTTTTTACATACTGCCGCAGCCCTGAAGTATCACGATCATCTCGCAGTAAGAGAGGACGATGGGGAGTCATTTACCGGTCGTCTGGCCACTCACCAACATGATAATCACCAGTCCCAGCGCTGTCGACTTCGATCTCTAATCCACGCTCAGCGGCAACATGCCGTAGGACTGCCTCGCCAATAGGAGACCGGCAGATGTTTCCCAGGCAAACGATGAGAATTTTCGGCGCCATGAAAGTGAGGGTGAAGGAAGCGCAGATCCACGATTCCGAGTCAAGTGGAGAAGCGCCGCGCTTTTATGTGCCTGCCACTTGGGAGTCCGAAGTCCCTAAGAAGCGCGATACGGGATCCTAGGTTCCACACTATTATTGTGTCCTGCAGAGACTAGTGCTATCCCTGGCACCAGTGAGAACTGAGATCGAGAGCAGAGCCAGATTCAATAGGGTTTCCCAGGCAACAGCTGTTGCTGAAGCCTCCGTCGTCAAATCGGCAATCTCCGGCCGGTGTCCGGCATCCCCATGTCCGATTCCATTAATGCGACCGCCGGGACCGTGTCCGTGAGCTGAGACAACCAGGTTATACCTTCGCTGGTTGATCTGCTCTCTCAATATGACTCCCCCTCCGATTCAAATTTTCCTCACTACTATTGCGTCTCAACCAGCCCTCAGGCAGCGCCAAGGTCGGATTTTCTTGTACTTGTAGGCCCGCTGCTTCTCAACACCGCTGCTGTTAGCGTAGAGTACATCCTGCGCATCTTGCAAACCAAGCAGATCCCGTTCGACTCTTACGATCTCGCTTCTGATGACGATGCGAAGCGGTTGTGGCGCCGCAAAGCCCCGGCTGGTGTGTCTTCTCCTGTGTCTGGCACACATTGGCCCTGAGGTGCTGTCATAGACAAGCAGCAGCTCCCCGGAATTCTAGTCGGTGGGACATGTCCTGGGGTGCGTATATGACCTATCCATTAAAGATCATCGTTGCTGATCTCAATCGCAGTCATTTGCTGATTTGTGCGTCTTCATATCTCCATTCTGCCTTTCACACCACATCCCAATGCACACCTTTCAGCGAGGAGGCTGTCGAGTTTAACGAGCTCGATGTCTTCCTTCGCCGCAACGATTCCTGGGATCCCGCCATCGAAGAAGCCCGTCCCGCGCCTCCCGTAAAGCCCATTGGTGTTCCTGGCGCGGCCTCGCCCTCTCAAATGGCGAAGCCTGAGCACAAGCGCTACTTTACACCGAGCCCGCAACCGTCACCTCTCCGCTCTAAAACCGAGCGCACGGTATCTGGTACAAAGCTCGCGCCGGGAGACACGGGGTATCAACAGGTCGTCGACGAACTGCGCCGGCGCAACGAGCAGGAGTTTGACGTTGGCGAGCACCTATCGGGATATGGATTGCAGGGGGTAAAAGTGACGGAGGATGATCTGCTGAAGTTGGTCGAGGAGCTTGGGCTCGAGGGCGAGGAAGCTGGCGACCTTGCGAAGGGTCTTAGTGGTTTCACTGGCGCGGATGAGCCCGCGCCCGTGACACCGAGCACAGCAAACCCGACTCCGGCAGATCGTCTCACAGACGATCCTGCGACTACGAAAGGTGACAACGTGCCCCAGGTCGTGAACGAGCGAGGGGGAATAACACAGGCAGAGACGAAGGAAGAGAATCTCGAGGAGAGGTTGGCAGGAAAGGAGAAGAAAGAAGATATAGTCCACGACGCGCTGGTGGACAGCAAGATCGGGGCAGGTTCTGTAAATACAATACCTTCCGAGAGCGAAGCAGCAGCAGAAATCTCTAGCTCCTGACTCCTGACCTTACAGCTGCATCATTCTTTACACCCTTGGACTACCCGGACGATACCGTAAATATACCACGAATACTCGAGTGTGCAACTCAAGTCTGACCTTGGTGTAATGCCTGAAGCCTCTACAGCTTAACGCTTGGCATATGAACCAACATGCCTCCGTCCAACGCAATCGTAGCACCGTTCACGAAAGATCCGGCCCGACTCGCAAGATAGATGGCCGTCCCCGCGATGTCTTCCGGCGTGCCGATCCTATTCAACGGGATACCGGCACGGATGGCATCGCCCAACACACTCAAAGTGTGGGCCATCACTGTTGCACTCGGTTCATCGTGAGGAAGCAAAATGAAATCTGAGACGCACTCTTGCTCTCAAATGGCCCACAAGCAATCGTGTTGCTCGTAATGCCTTCTGGACCGAGACGGCCAGCAAGGTGGCGGCTGAGATGGTGGAGAGCTGCCTTCGACGCCGAGTATGCATAGGTTTCATGGTTGGGCACACCCAGACCTTCGACAGAACCAATCTAGAAGGCACTATTTTCCGAGAAAAGGTAATGAGAGGGGAGGTAAACGCACGTTGATGATGCGAGCAGGATCCCTGTACACTCCGGTTGATTCGTCCTTGCCGCCCTGTTCTGCAGCTGCGCGAAGGAGAGGCAGACACTTCTGGGTCACAGTGAAAACACGTTGAACGTTGAGCGCCATTAGCTTTGAAAAACCATCATCCTACTGTTCCATCAGCACCTCCACCGCTCAGAAACAGTGGGTCGCGCACCGAGTATGAATCAATATCCTCACCCCATGCGGCGCCTGCGTTATTCACTAGAACGTGAAGAATCTTTTCGTTCTTCTCGAGTTCCGTGACGAGGCGTTCGACTTCTGCGACCTTTTGTATGTTAGCAGGTACCGGTATGCATTTTCCAGGTCCAAGCTTATTTAGCTCCTCTGCGGTGCCTAGACAGTCCTGGACGGATCGTGCACTGATGTAGACCTGTGCACCCGCACGCACAAAGCCAGTGGCAATCTATACACGAATAGAGTCGGTTAAACTTCGTATAAGAAGTGGCACAAGTACCATAAGTCTCAAGCTACAGGGCTTACCATCTTTCCCACACCTCGGCTGCCACCGGTAATGAGAACATTCTTGCCCTGCACGCCAAAAAGATTTTCGAGGTCGAACGAACTCATGGTATGGCGAGGGTGAAGCTGAGACACAAGCGTAGCCCAAGACAAGCCGTCAGCGCCAGGCAACGGTCGGGCATGATGGTCGCCGGAGAAGGAAAAGGTAAATCAGGCACAAACTGAAAAGCGCCCGGGCATCCGAGACGAGCATGCTCTTCGTTGGCCGACACTAACTTTATTCCGCTTCATGTATCACAGACAGCAGGGACAACTGCATAGAACGCGAATTCGTCTTAAGACTTCGACTACCTTGTCATGCATCTTATCTAATGACTACTATGACGAAAACACAGTGGCTTTCGCCCCTCACTTGGTCTCACTATCAGCGTAATATTGGCGACGGCTAACCGACGGGGGGATCACTAGCTGGGTGGATTTGGGTTTGGGTCTGTGTGTATCCACGGCGCCAATAGGGAGTGTGTATCTGACAGAGATTAGATCTTTATTTCCTGCGTTAGAAGGATACATACCGTTCTTCGTCGCAGCCGTACGCTTTGGGGGTAAGCTTGATAACCGTATGTAGAGGTATCTTTATATACGGCAGGTCGGCCTGCGGTAGGTTGTGGAAGTACGCATATCTACGGGTATCAAGCAAGCCGACGACAGAAGGAGAAGCAGGCCCGCGCTCACAGACACCGGAGGATGGCCTCCAGGAAGCAGTTAGACACGATTATAAAAAAAGCGGAGGCGAGCGAACCTGATGGCCAATAATCAGTATATTTTCCTGCCGTTCCAGTTCCATGATGACTGGCTCAAGGCGAACGACGACGTCGCGGTATGACTCGCCACCTTCCAAGAAAAGTCAGATGAAGAGTCAAGATATTCTATCACGGTATACCGCGGTATCTATAGTTAAACTTGTCCTCGTCTCTATTCACGAAGTCTTCCGGATATGCATGCTACATGACAAGACATGAGCACAAGGTGAAGAGGTTCCAAAGAAAGTGAACCTCGATCTCTTCGTAGGTCATGCCGTCGCACACCCCTGCGTCAAGCTCATCGAGCGACTTCCAAGTGAGCTTGTGATATGGTAGATTCTCTGCAGTCTGTATCGTGCGCTGCAGAGTTGAAGTCCAGACCTATCGTGCGGTGTGATGGAATGAAGAGACCATAGAAAGTAGTAATAGCTTACAGTGAGGGAAGCATCGCCTATGTTGTCTTTGATCAAGTTGGGAAGCTGCTTCGCGTATGCGAGACCGCGCTCGGACAGAGGTGCATCGCCACCGATTTTTCCTTCGACATTAAACTGGCTCTCGCCATGCTGTAGCAGAACAGTGTTCACGTGAGGGTGGGTTCTTACCTAAGAGTCAAACTGATATTACTCGAGAGACGAAGATACTCCGTGGCTTCAGATGTAAGTTCATCAGGTAAAATGCAATCCGACTCTGGAGGTATCCATGGATCCGGCAAACGGATACCTGCGCCCCAACATTCTTTATGCGCAGGTAAGAGAGATCTGGTTCGGTGATAGTCTCATAGACCTTCTCGTAGGCTTGAATTCGCCGCAAGAAGTCAGCTTCAGCAGTCTCGGGAGACATGTCCTTATAGTCTGGATCTCCTGAACTGACTTTGAGAGCGACGTTCGCTGCGATGACCGCGGGGTCGTCACAGACTGATTCAAGGAAGATGACGACAATCCCTTTCTCTCGTTCAACGCGTTCCTTTATCTTGGTTCTGATGTGTACAAATCAGTAAGCGGAGAAATGTGACGGTAGACCAAGCAGTGGACATTACGACTGACCTCCGTTCTTTAGTGCTATTCGTAGCATCTGGGACAGGTTCAGTGAGAGAAGGCAGGATAAAGTGCCTAAAAACCGTGTATTCCAACGTTGCCACCCGCCTTAAGCCATTCAATGAGCATCTCCAGAGAATCTGAGTGGACATGGTCGGATACAGCTTTAGCTTAACGGCTTAGCGCGACTGGGACAGACCTTGCGCGAGCTGCTCTCTGGAACGTGTAGCTTCCCTGTTATCGTTGCTAAAGTAATCGGCGGAGTGGTTCTCATTGATACCTCTGTTGTTAGACATGAGATGAACTCATGAAAGACGGGGTTTAATACGTACTGTTCTCGTTTCTGCCTCGCTCGACTACGTCGAAGCTGACCAACATTAAAAACCTATACTCGATTCTGCCGAGACTGCTATTCGCAAAGTCTAATTTTCTTACCTTCACGTCGTATTCAAGCCATTGCAGATAGCGCATGAGCTTGTTACTCAGATAAGATTTGCCCCGTGCAGGGAGTCCAACCTTCGGGGCACATTATACAACTTCAAGTTGCAGAGCGACATATGAACCCAGCCACGATACGTACCATAGCAAGAACGATCTTAGCCTCCGAGTAATCCGGCTTCGCGACTGGAATGCAGGCTTGACTATAAATATGCGACGAACCTGAGCCGTACGCACCTCTGCCCCCGATACCCACGACCGAGCGCGGAGGTGTGGCTGATTGCGACATGATCCTACTCCCCACCTGGGATTCGTCGAACTGCTTCAGCCTAACGTAACTGATTAAAGAGATACGGCCAAAGGCACAATGTCCACCTTGATCCGCCAGCCCGAAAAACAGGTGGATAGTTTGGGCTAGACGGTGTATCGCCATAGTCGTGGGCCGACGCGCTCTTCACGCGAAGCAACTCGACGTCTACACGATCGAGGGCATTGTGGGCTTCGTGGGTGCTGTAATAGAGCTTATTCCGTTCAGCCATAGAGTGGCGTCTTGGATCCAAATTCGCAGCGTCGGAGCTGCTGGCAGTGTACAAGTTAACGTTAAAGAGCGATGATCGCCGTTGGCGCTAGATGTAGGATGGTGTCTAGTCTATCTCCAGCACACACTGCGGCACGCGACCTCCGTTGGCGTGATAGCCCCCAAATTTTACAAGAGCCTCGTACTACTATGCCGTCATCTAAACTGGTAGATTCGCATGGCTATCTGGATTTAAAAAATGTCAACGAATTTTCAAAACTACACTTATATGGGAGAGCCGATTCTGCCCACATGCTGCTCGCTATACAAATGAGGACACTTTATGTCCGAGTGTCTAGATACCCTATTCGATGCTATTGATGATCCTACAAGGACGACAGAGTCATGGCTAAGACGTCCGAGAGATCGAGATGTTCATTGCGTAGTTGAAAGTAGATACAAATTCATTTCGGCGAGATACACGATATATCCGTTCGGAAGCGACCTCAGAGGTTCATTCGTCGTCCGACGAGTGATCCGAGAGACGCGATCTACGTTGGCGCAACGAAGGGATTGGTTTGCTGGTTGAAGGCACTCCAGTGGGTTCTGTCTTCACAGCCTGAAGAGACGTCGGCGACAAGTGGCAGACATGACAGCTGATATACTGACTTCAAAGCCGCTACTCCTGCTTCGCCTTAGAGACTTCCTCTTACGCGATATGTCGTCTGTCGGACCATTCACCGGTGAAGTCAATTCTGTTTTCAACTTTGGTGTCTCTGCAGCCTTGCCATAGCGCCAGATCATAGCAGGAGCCAGGAATAGAATAAGGGTGGCGAACGAGATAACGAAGAACGAAGACGCCGAGATGGAGGCAGCGAGTAGAGGGTACCTGGAGACGAATCCACTGAAAGGGTATCAAAGCCCATAAGCATGCCAGTAAGTATCGCTCACCGTATCCCATGATACTTCAAAACACCTTCCAATGTCACTGCCAGAACGCTGACTTCCCTGCCCTGTCCGGGTCCCAGGTTCTTCCAGTGGTCCTTTCGGCCCAGCTCAACTCTGGCAATGGCCTTACTTGATCCCGCAATGTATTCGGTCAGGAGAGGAACGGTTAGACTGGCTGTCTTCGGTTTGGAAAAGATGGAGCTTGCAGGCGGCAGCAGAATCACCTACAGGTTATTCATTAGAAGGACATGCCAAGCCCATGAGCAACAACTGACTGGCTTCCTAACAGTAATAAGATTCCTGCTCCTGCTTATGTTCAATGATAAAGAGGCCATGAAATTCCCAAGGTCGTAGTTTGCTTGGGTTGCCGGCATAGTGAGATGAAGAAAGATGTCGTAGGGGTCAACAAGGCTCATTGTCGGAAGCAAAGCTTCTGCGTACGGCTGAAGCCCGTCCCTATGTGTAGATATGTTTAGTACTAGTAATGATGTGATTCTGCTGGACTTGATATTGTTGCAAGAGACGTACCCATATTGCAGGTCCAATGATATTCTCCAATTGACACCGCCACTTCTCCAGACATAGAACCCGACAAGGAAGGACATCATGGCAAGAAAAGGAGCTGAAGCAATTAATGCTATGAGCGGCATAAGTGGTGGCGTTGCAGTTCTAGCTGCGGACTTGGTGACATTAAGCAACAGATCCAACGGTGCTAAGGCAGTCCTCCTAATGAGCGAGCCCCAGCTTGCAACGAGCGACGGTGAGGTGGACCTTTCCCTGTACTTTAAGATCGATTCCTTTTTCTGAGACATAGTTATAGGAGAGGGTGAGCAGGAGAGCGGACGGAAAGCAAGAGAGCGATGGAGAAGTCAAGCAAAGCCTGACGGATTCGCTTGCTGAAGCGAAGAATCTCAGCCTGCGAAGGGGGACCTTGCACCCGAACCACCACCATGGTTTCGGTTCCCACGCTTACCGCGTCAGCAAGGACGAGCCCTGACCCGCTTCGCACCCACAACACAAGGGATGCACAAGCACACCGTCAGCTCGTTATATCCCCCCGCGCCTCACCCGGCCGGGAATTTCACCCTACCCTATATCCCTCAGAAAACGAGTGAGACAGCGACGAAAACGAAACCTAGCATTAGTCCCCCGAACCAAAATCACAACCCCACAACAACGAGTGACACAAACCATACGCGTGTAGACACGTGATCCACCCCAAATCAAACACCTTCCCACCCGCACCACGCGACCCCCGGCCCGGTCGGACCGTGCACCAACCGCCAACCGAAGACGCCCCACGTCGGCACAACCCGACAAACCCATACAAGCAAGGCTGAGCACCAAACCCAACCCTCCCCTCCACACTTTCAAAACTCTGAACTAAGCCTCTATACCCTACCCCGGCTATGCACTACCACTTCTCCCTCACACACTACACACGCCACCCATAAGCGCCAAACAAGCCACCCATGCACTCCAGAACTCCATCAAACGCCTATGCCGTAACACCAGAATTCTACACACTAACATCAACACACTTAAAATGACAACAAACACCGTATTAACAACGACCACTCACTTACCTTTTAACGTTTAAACCACCCCCTCAATAACTCACTGAAACCGCATACCACCCCCACCCACCAACACGTGTGCCCGTCCGGAAAACCACCATGACCAACCACCCCCGCCCGTCGAGCCCAGTCGACCCTGTCCTACCATTCCTTGACCGAACATCCCTAAATATCCCTACGATCACCTACCTAATGGACTCCGACTTCGAGAATCAACAAGCAAGGAAGCACTCCTACCCCCCGTCCACCACGGCCAGCATCGAATCGGCACAGTACCCAACCAATATCCTGCGGGACACCGACTCCAGGCCTAGAAGGTCCCCCCCGAACATCCCTCGCCACATACTGCACCTTCGGCAACACCCGACCTTCCAGAAGACTGACCTCACTATGTGGACGCTGAAGTGCCTGCCGCACACCCGCATTGCACTAAACACGTGCACCTACATCCTCCTCCCCGGCAAAACCCAATTCATACCAGTTATCCTGACCGATACCCGCATGGAGCTTCCCTCGGCTGTTTCCGTCCGAATCAACCTCATCTACCCATGTGACTCAACTTCGGACCCGGGAAATGGCCACCGGATCCTCATCCCGAACACTGCGATCCACCGATCACGAATCCTCCGTCTCGGTCAGCTCAAGATGAAGCTGAACAACAGCTGGCTGCGCCTCGCCGACCGTGCCTCTCCTTCCCTTACCCAGGCCGACGGCCCCTGCCCCTCCATAATCCGCGCACACAGCATCTGGTGGAACAATCGGGTTAGCGGCACCTGGCACATTCTGGAGACGACGTCGCAGCACCAGTATGAGTATTTCTCCGGTACGACGCCCCGCAGCATCGCTCCGCACCTCCCCCCTGTACGCTGCAATACTCCCCCCTTCGACCCTATAATCTATGCCCCGTACCAGCACCTCGCTCCCCGCATGCAGCCCCAACCCCCAATCTCGAGCGAGGACTACCAGCTACCCATTAGCTACCCACCCGGCCCCGCCTGATCCGTAGTTCCTTGCTCCGTAGCCCCTGTCTTGTCTTGTCTTGTCTTATCCTGTCCTGCCCTGCACACCGCGCTAGTTTACTCTAATACACCTAGTTGATTACGCACATACCCCGCAGGAAACTCCGTGTGCCTCCAATCACAAAACAATCAACTACGCAAGATCGCACCTACTACTGAACTACCCGCAACCCACGACCGCAAAAGCCCCTAAACGACTACTGCCAAACGACGAACCCACACTACGCAAATGTCGCCAAGATCCGCCGCAACCCCCCGCAACCACCAGCTAACCGAGCCACCCGGACCTCGACGGCCCCAGAAACTGCCCTATAAAAGCAAACACAAACTACCACAATAAACTAACGTAGCTCACCCCTACAACTCCCAAAACACTCTTTTACATCGACAACCTTGACCCCGAACGATGCCAGCTCAGAACAGCCGCAACAACAGCATCCAGACGACGGACGATCTAGGTCAGACGTGGATCATTCCCCGCCCGAACGCTGAACAGCGAGCGGCCGCCTCCGTCCCCTCCCGCCTGCCGTCCCGAGCTAGCCTCTCAAACGGCCAAGTCACCACTCCTTCGAACCAAAACGCGACGGCGACCGCCCCCCGGGTTCCGCTCGAGGACGCCTCCACGCCGACTGTCCCTACTCTGTCGGCAGCCAACTTCCCGCCGCTGTCTCCCTCCACTGTCTCTAGCCTATCTTCCCTTAGCCGCCCCCCGAGCCCTGCTGGCCGACCGCCAACCCCATGGCCGAACCCAGCGCCACATACCCCGCCCGTAGCGCCGCTGGCGCCGCCGGCCGACTCCCCCGCGATCCCGAACGCTCCCTCGCAGCCAGTCGTCGGCTACCCAGTGACCCAACCGCCCACAACCGCGAGCGGCCCGGTTAATCAACGTGCCATAACGGTAAACAACCACAACCCCCCCGCCAACCATAACATCCCAGCTGACGACCCCCTTCCCCCCCAATAGCACAGGAGCCGCTCATCCGCCCCCCGACTGCAAGCAGTACCCGGAAGGGCTACCCGAACTGCGAGCTCTACGAACCGCTCCCCGTCACCCGAACGCCAGCCGAGCTCCCCCCAAGACCGAACGCGGAAACGGCGGCGCATGGAAGCCTCGTGGCGACACACGAGCCGCAAACTCAACCCGCGCTGGCAGCTGGTACCTCACGCCCACGCTCCTCCCCGCAGCCTACGATTCCGACGCCCTCGCCCAGCCCGCAACTGCCCGCCGACGCTCGCCCACAAACCCCGACCCCGGACGACCAGGCGATGCTGGTTGACCACCTGTCCGACGGGTCTCCCGATACAGGAGTAACCCTCCTCGGCTGGCCGCGTACGCCGAGATCTGCCCGACGCCAATCCCCACCTGCGTACCGGTCCCCCACCCCACCGCCGAACCTCGCACCGGCCTTCCGTCGCCACGGCGAAGCCGCCAAAATCTATACCTCCTCACCGTGGCAAGCGTGGCTCAGCCTCCCCCCTGCTCAAGAAAGAGCATGGCAACGCGACCTCCTCCAAGGCCCCGCCGTCTTCTGCTGTGAGTACTCGCGAACTGAGACCTCTGGCGTCGCCTCTGCCGACCGCATCCAGGAAGACCTCTCCGTCGCCCTACAACGGAGCCTAAATGACGACGTCGAGGTCGCCTACCCACACCCGATCCTCACCGCCTCGGGCACCCGCACGACGAGGGCGTCCGTCTGGCACCTCATCCACGGCCTCCGTCAAGGAGAAGACATCGCACTCCTCGCGGCACGTGCAACTTGAATATCCCGAGATGGCCGCGCCTTCCTCTTCCTCCCGGCCCAACTGGACACGGAACAACCCGTCTTCCTATACGCCCTTAAAGGCCTCCGAGGACCCCTGAACGACGTGGACCACCACATACGGAGGTGCATCATACAATCCCCCGTCTATGACGAACTATATGCAGCAAACATGCACCGGCCGCTCATGGCTGAGTTCCTAGAGCGCATACGCATAGATCGCTTACCCATGAAGGATTCCACTGGCCGCATAGCCCCGGCAATACGCGTCTACGTCCATCTACCAATGGAGGACCCAAATGAACAACAACGCGCCTGTGAGAACTTCCGGCGAGTCTCTTTCGACCACCACCACTACGGCGCCGCGACACAGGAGTTCTTCAAGTGCAAACACTGCCAAGGTGTGGACCACCCGTCCGGCCTCTGCCCGCTCCCCGTCCTCGCCGGATGGCAGGGTCCGAACCCCCTAAACCCGGCTGACGAGCATGCACCCGAAGACCTACCTCCGTCCATCCTCCCTGCTGCACCCGCATCACTTACCGCGAACGCAGGGCGCGGAAGAGGCCGGGGACGCGGACGCAGACGTGGCGCGAGAGGGCAGGGACGGACCCCTAGGACGAGGACGGAATTCTGACCGCCTCTTACTGAACCACCGGTGTGCGCACTTCCTTTCTGCCCGACCCTACGCAGCCCCTCCTCCCGCCCATGTACACACGCCCCCACGCCTTACTATACCCCCCGTGCCTACCCCCCGACTCTCTCCTTAGTTGTTCTTCTCCCCACTATCCTTTATGTTTCACAACCCTCTGCTTTGTAACTATGGCGAAACCCGCCCTTGTGCGTGCCGAAGTCGCATTTGCTTTTCACTTCTCCCCCAACCCATCGCGTGAACGCCCACCTCCCCGTGACATCGCGTCCCACCACCTACGCGCCCCCGACACCAGACCGACATCCTCAAGTCCTCCCCGCACCGGACTCCCGCCGCCCCCTCCAGCCGCCCCCCAAATAGTAGCCGCTACACGCCCGACCGCTCCTCTAAGACCCCGCCTGTGCCGAATACCCCCCAACTACTTGCATCGACCGCCCGGAGCCGACCGCCCTCGCGAACACTACCCATCCCTCCGATCGCCGGAAATCAACCCCCTGAACTCCAGGACGCGACCTCCGCGCTAAGCTAACGAGCAACCACATACCGCTCCTACCCTCCCCCTCCCCGTTCTCTTTCTTTCCTAGTTACTTTCGTGAGTCCTCTGCCTTGCCTAATTTACTGACCGTTCCTCGGGACAGGAAGCGAGGTACGTCCCCACGACAAACTTACGGCGACCTGTTTAGGTCTCGGTGAGCCGTAGGCTGCAGCCCAGCCAAAACTCGTAGACCCAAAACCTCGAGTACGCCGGCCGGAACCTGGCTAAATGGTTCTTACCGTACTGCCCTCAGTGAGGCATACGGGACAACACCTCACTGGCCCCTCACACATTACCAACACCCACTCAACAGGTAACCAACGCGTCCACCGGTTCGCACCTCCGCAACTCGCGAGACGCGGAGTTCCCCGAGGCTGACACCACGATCCATGACCGAGCCGGAGAGTACGGCAGCCCCGACACCTCGGCCTACCACAACCGAGCCCGCGGCCCCCCCACCGCAGTGGCCAGCACACCCGCTGAGCCCCAACGGCCGACCACCACATCGGCCGACGCACCACCTACACTCCCCGCTCCTAGCACCGCGCCACGAACCACGCCCGCGGCGCCCCGCCCCCCCCTACGACGACAACCCCCGCGGTCCAACCCCGTTGCGAAACCAACGCGAGCCCACACCCGGCTTGCCACCCTCAACATGAACGGAGCCCGCACTACGCACGACCCCGCCTCACCTGCGGGCACGCCACAATCTAAATGGTTACACATCAACCAGATGATGCGCGACCGCAGAATCGGCATCCTCGCACTCCAAGAAACCCACCTTACCCCCCACGACGTCGACGACCTACACAAACTTTTCCCCCGCCTGCACATTTTCCTATCCCCCCACCCGACGCGCCTGACTTCCTCTGCCGGAGTGGCGATTGTAGTTAACCGCGACCTCCTAGACACAGAACACGCAAAAGCCCTCACGATCGTCCCCGGCCGGGCCATCACACTCTCCATAGCCTGGCACGGGACACGGATCCTCAACATCCTAAACGTATACGCCCCAAACTCCGGCGCCGAAAACACGGCTTTCTGGCAATCCCTATCCAACACCTGGACCCAACAAAACTATTATCTCCCCGACGTCCTCCTAGGTGACTTTAATGTATGTGAGTACCCACTAGACCGACTACCCTACCGCACCCGCCCAGACGACAAATCCGCCATCACTGCCCTCCAAACGCTGACGGACCTGCTCCGCGTAGCGGATGGCTGGCGCCGTATGTATCCCACCCGCCAAGCCTTCTCCTTTGAACGGACGTCGGCGGGAACGAACCAGCTATCCCGGCTTGACCGAATATATGCCTCTGACAAAATCCTCTCCTCCGCCCTCGGCTGGGACTTTCTTGAGCCACCCTTTTTCTCCGACCACAAGCTCACCTGTGTATCCATCCACGACGACAAAACTCCCTATATTGGGCCCGAACGATACGCGGTGCCCGCCCACATCCTAAAATCGCAACCCTTCTTAGACGGCCTTATAGAAATCGGCAGACGAGCCCAGGCCCGAATCACCGCCTCAAAAAACGACCGTACCCCGGACGCGAACCCCCAAAGCCTCTGGCGATCCGACTTCAAAGACGCCGTGATAGCGTACACCCGAGCCTACCTAACCCGCGCCTACCCCCAAACCTTGGAAGGACAGCTAGAAAACCAGTACCGGCGCCGTGATCGTATCCTTAATACGGAAACCGCGGCACTGAATACTCACGACCTATTAGCGGTGAACTCCAGAATTCGTGAGCTCGAAAAACAGATCCACCTAGCGAAACGCTCCGCAATCGCCGTGCGAGATATGCGAGAAAGCGGACGCCCCAGAAAATACCTCAGCTCACAACTGAAATCAAAGGCCCCGCGCGATGTTTTCTACCGCCTGCGACGCCCAGGATGGACACAGGTCAACCCCCGGCATGCAACCCGCTCGATAGAAATGGCCAAAGTCGCACGCAACTACCACGACCGGCGACAAAATGTGAAACCCAACGAGGCCGACACCGTTCACATACCCTATCAAAACTCCCTCCGCGACGTCCTACACAAGACCGAACGCGCGCTCTCCCCGGAAGATGCAGCGAAACTCGGCTCTCCCCCCTCCCCCGACGAAATAGACCTCCTCATCAAACACGCGAAGGCCGACGCCTCCCCTGGCCTCGACGGCCTACCCGCCAGTCTCTATAAAGCTCTCCTCGCCAGACAACACGACGACCGCCTCCGCGACAAACCTTTCTTTGACCTCACCCAAACCCTCTCGCTCGTGTATGAAGACTTCGCCCGCTACGGCTCCGTTGAATCAGCCCGCTTCCAAGAAGCGTGGATGTGCCCAATATACAAAAAAGGCGAAAAAGACCTCATAGAAAACTACCGCCCGATTTCCTGCCTTAATGAAGACTACAAGCTCCTCGAGAAACACCTCGCGCTTCAACTCTCCTCGGTGATTACTGAGATCATACACCCCGACCAAGCCGGTTTCATCCCTGGTAGGTCGATCCACGACCAGACGCAGCTAATTGACTACATAATTAACTATGCCGACTCAAATGATTTAAACGGCGCAATCGTCGCCCTTGACCAGGAAAAGGCTTATGACCGGGTCCTCCACTCCTACCTTTTCGAGACGTTGGCTAAGTACAATGTCCCTGACCGCTTCATCGCCCTCGTCCGCGCCCTCTACGACCACGCGCACACCCGAGTAATGATCAACGGCGTTCTCAGCTCCCCTTTCCAGGTACACCGAGGTGTGCGCCAAGGCGGGCCCCTCTCCTGTCTCCTTTTCGTGATAGCCATTGAACCCTTAGCTAGCATGCTCCGCCGATCCTCCCTCCGAGGTATCCGTATTCCTGGGTGCCTTGACCGCCTCATAGCCACCCTCTTCGCAGACGACACCACAGTGTACCTGAACTCCGAGGACAGCTGGCACACACTCCAGTCCATCCTCGAACTCTGGTGCGCCGTCTCCGGAGCCCATTTCAACATAAACAAAACTGTCCTGATCCCGATTGGCCGTGGATCCTATCGACTATACCTCCACCGCACCCGAACCCTCCACGACCTAGACACGCCCATCCCAAGCCATATCCTCATCCTACTCGATGGAGCCATCACGCGCATCCTTGGCGCTTTCTTCGGGAACAAGGTCAGCCTCCTAGACGTATGGGCCCCCAAAATCTCTGACCTTGTAGCCTTCTTTGACCGCTACTCCTCGGGAGCCCGCACTCTGCCCGACTTAATGTCGCGCCGCCACACGGCAAACCAAAAACTAATGGCGACGACACAGTATCTCACTGTCGCCCAAGGCATGCCCGACGAAATCGTCCAATGTATTGAGACGATCCTTTTCTCCTTCATCTGGCAACATAGCCAACCGATGATAAACCGTGCCACCCTTCAGCTACCCCTAGCCCGAGGCGGCCTCGCTCTGCCAGACATTCGGGCACACAACACCGCTATAGCCCTGAAGCACCTCCAAAGGTTCGTCTGCCACAACCCTCCCCCACGCTGGACCTTTATTGCAGCACGCCTCCTGGCCCAAACTACGCCCCAACGCGAGGCAAACATTGACCTGAGTGCCAAGACCCACTTCTTCCTTCAGACCTGGCACGTCCGACAACGCACCTCCACCCTTCCACACACCCTCCGAGCGATGCTCAAAGCCGCCAGGACAACCCCCACTTCTTTCAATGTCCTCGCCCCGAGCCGCGCCCTAATGCTAGACCTCCCTGCATGGTATCACCTCGGTACCGGAACAACGTCCCTCCGCCTACTACAGCGGTCCATGACGGCGCAATGCCTACGCTCCCGCCACAATGTCTCCAAAGTGTCCGACCTCGTCCGCGTAACTGACCGTCTCCGACCTGCCACCTCGGACGTCCAGAACCCGCACGTTGACCACATGCCGTGCTCATGCGAACCGTGCCTCCGCGATAGACAGCCCCCTACGCTTTGCCCACACCCGGCCCTCTGCGTCCGCGTCGCCCACGACATCCTACGGAGCATTATGCTCACCAAATGGAACCCCCTCGCCGCCTGCCAAGACCCTTCCCTTACGCGCGCACACGTCGGCATGAACCATATTCCCCGTCGTCCTCGATCCCCCACTCCAGCCGATCTACCCACCACCACCCAATTCGACCCCACCATTGACTCGAGCGACTACGTAGCGAGTGGCCACCGAGTCTTCACACGCCCAGACGAAATCAGCCATCGCCCGCTCACCAGGCGTCCGCACAGGCCCCCCTCGCCGCGCCATGTCTCAATCTGGCTGACAGCCGAACGTCTTCCCCTCCACCCCGACGGGCCAAATACGTGGCTCCTCGGGCTGGTTCACGACAACCTACCTAGTAACCATCATACTGACGCCCTCGTCGTCACCCACCCCTCCCTAACCGACAGAACCAGCGCCACCGTCGCCGGCGCAATAATAGCCCTGCGATATTCCCTCAAGACTTGACTGACGTACCTACGCACGTCGGACGGCATACTCTTTAAAGCAATCCACAAGGACCTGATCCACTGGGAGGACACAAACTTCCACGACGTCCCCAGAGCGGTACTATGGAAGCCGCTACTCTCCCTCCTCAGGGAACACGAGGCCCCAATCTACGCACACCGCACCACGCACCAGGATGCTGGCTGGGCGCGCTCTAGAGCCACGGCTGAACACGCCCTAAACCCCATCCCGACCCCCCTGGATACCTCCTGGAACCCTGCCCTCGTCCTGTCGGGAGCCCGCCTCGAGTCTCTCTCCCAAGCGCAGCTAACTGCAATGGTACGAGCCTCGCACACTGCCACGCTGCCACGTCCCTCTTCCCTCGTACACGTTGAACTTATCCGCGACGCCCTCGCAACGATTAACAACGACAGACCTTCCCACGAAGACGTCTGGCGCGCCGTCTGGCACCGGGACCTCTACCGTGCCACCAGCGACTTCCTCTGGCGCGTGCTCCACCAAGCCTACAAGATCGGTAGATACTGGTCTAATATACCATCTTACGAACACCGCGCAAACTGCCCAGCCTGCCACACAGAGGAAACATGGACGCACATCCTAATCTCGTGCACATCTCCTGGAGCCCAGATCCTGTGGCGGACCGTCTCGCAGTTCCTCCGACCCAGAATTCCCAACCTCCCGCCTATCTCCCTGGGCCTGATACTAGGTTCCCCCCTCCTTACACACTTCCCTGGCACGAACCCCCCGACATGCCGCGTCCTCATGATTACCATAGCTGAAACTGCCCGCCTTATCTGGGCGCTACGATGTGAGCGGGTGATACAAGACCACCAGATTACAGACGAACTAGCCCGTGGCAGATGGCGCGCCATGATGTCCAAACGACTCTTCCTAGACGTCGCCACCACGAACAGGAACCTAGGCACACTTGCCATCCCGCGCGAAACCGTCCGAGAAACGTGGTCGCAACTGGTCACCCTCACCGGAACCCCCCCAGGGGACGACTGGGTCACGAACAGCGGTTTTTTAGTGGGTATTCGGGACATCGACGATAGGCTCATCCCACCCCAATGAGCCCCAACTAGATCTCCTCCCGTGAGCCCCACACTCTGTGCGTAAATGCATTTTTCTCCCCGGAGTCCACCCAGTCACCTCCCAACCTCTCCCCCACCCCCCCATCTTCTTAACCGGGTTCGATAGTCGGGAGCCTCGCTCCCCTGAGACTTTATCGCACCCATTGGTTCCTCCAAAAAAAAAAAAGAATCTCAGCCTGCGTCACTCGCACGTGAATGTGAACTCGGCTCTGACTTTACTAGAACTTACAAGCCTTGGCACGTCGTCCTCCCTGCAGTGACCGCTATCGATTGCCATGGCCAACGTCGACTTTAAATCGCTCATGGGTCATCGTCCCACCTCAGAATTGCTAAGACTCTATCTGTCTCAGCTGGCGGCTCCAGCGTCATCGGGTATGCCTGATGTCAAGACATACTCTGACGTTGTATACTTCAGTTATTTCAGTCTCGGTGTCAGCCTCGTTTTCGACCCCGTTGACGGGCATAGATTTAAGCCGGGTTCCAACCTCGACCAACTCGACCAATCGAAGCTTCAGCTGCGTGGTATCGACATCTATAATGTTCCTAAGCAGAAACCTTCGGACAAGACCCGACGGGATCCTTCCAACCAATTCCATTCCCCGTACCCAGTCTCGCCAATCATTATCACATTGTCTGCCCGGGATAAAGACGGGAAGTCGCGTGCAGGGACCACTCTGGAGGTTACCAGTACCACCACGGGGAAGGACTTCGTGCTGGCTCTTGGTGAACCCGATCGTAAGGGCGGCGGGTCAGGGCCATCTTCCGGAAGTATTGGAATCTGGTTGGAGTGGACGAGACATGGGGTGATGGTCGAGTTTGGTGGAGATGAAAGTCGTGGTCCTCAGGCTTGGGAGAAGGGGAAAGACGCTACATGGAGCGTTTTATCTATATTTTCATCGTTGTAGTTGCGAACTAGGCGTCGGCTTGGCACAGCACTACTCAACCCTATGACTGATAGAAGACGGGTATAATAACTCTGCAAAGCATTGGATGGACCATTACGTCGGTCGACGAGCATCATTAGTACTGTCTACGACGAGGTCTACGAGATGATATGACCCCGAAAGTCAGTTATTAATATTCCACACCGCTCTGCTCTTTCTGCTTCGAAAGAATGCTGCTGCAAGTCATAGTATAGCACAGTTGTCGAGCCCTTGTTGCATCCTATATAGATTTCATTTCCTCATCCTTCGTCCCATCTTTCTCCCGCGACAGAAGTCTTAACAGAAGTACTAGGATGTTCACCCACGGTCATCATGCACGTGACCATGTCACTGTGGGGCCGTCGAGTGGCCTTCGGCGACTCGCAGTCCGAGTCAACCGGGATGAAGTCCTAGTTTCGCGCCACCAGGAGGCCAAGGCCGCTCACGCTTTCCCCGTATCCGCGAGATATCAGCGTGCTCAAAACATGAAGCTGTTTTTGCGCCGGAACCCGCCTGTAACTTGTTTTTTCTGTCAGCAGCTCGTCTCTCGGTCTCAGGCACTAGACCCCAACTCGTTTCTCTGTCCACACTGTCAACAATGGAATCGATACGACTTGAACGGCGAGATCATGTCAGACAACCCAGCTATGCATGAGGAAGCTATGAATACTGCGGCTTTTGCGCGACGAGGTACGTCGTGCCCCTCAGCACTGGTACTTTCACTCACGCGATGCATAAGCCACTCATAGGAGGGACCGTTTCCCAGCCCCTTTTGGGGGTATCACATTTTGTGATACGTGCCAGAGTAACCAACGACTGGTCATGGGGCTTCTTGCGAGTTATCTACCGCCTTGTGAAGAAGTAAGCTGTTTATCCCTAGATACTTCTTGGGGGGACTGACGAAGTTGCTCAGGACCCAGAATATGCTCATAGACTCTCCGCGTATGATGGTTATAAAGCTATTCTCGAAGCCAGATACCCACAGGTATGCTTGAGCTGCCGGCCTCTTGTTGAGGAGGAACTACGGCGTAAGAACGAGCTCGCGCGCGCCAATGCTCTTAATGGGGCACTGCGAGGAGCAAAGAAAGAAGACTTGCGACGTCGTGCTACCTTTGTCAGAGTGGACCGGAGAGGTTTAGACCGAGAGCTACGGTGGTGGAGGATCAGAGGCGCATTGTTTTGGCTCACGTTGGCTTTAGTGTTGAATGTGGATGCAGTCGGTGCGTCGTCATCTGTTCGTGGTCCCAGGACTTTAGTTGATTATGACTCAGGGGCAGGGATGCCGATTTGGTCAATCGTATCTCTCCACCCTTTGCTGTATCCTGTTTTCATAATTCTGTCACTATTCTGGATGGCGTGGGACCCTACGTATGCGCGCCTACGGCGAGCCACGGTGCAGGGTCAGCACATTCGCGTGCATGGGAGGGGGATATATAATGTATGCTTTCTTTATTCACAGCTAGTACTTATCTTACCAACTCAGTGGCTGCAAGCGTGCGCGTGGATGCTCAGGCTCACTGGTGCTACGCTGCTAACACTTCCACGTTACCACCCGAACATTCACTTCAGTGTCCTACACCAATCTACTTCCGAGAATATAGCGACCTTCTTCAGATTATCCATTTGTGCTGAGATTGTTGTAGGTCTCTTGTTCCCACTCGACGATGAAGAATGACCCAACCTTCAGGCTTGTACAATTTCTCTTTTTTCCCTCCGCATGGACAAACCTCCTTCCGTGGGTTTATACGACGAATCCATTTCATCTAACCAGAGAGAGGCTTCCTCCGTCACCCCAATGGACGTTCCGGGCACTCGTCAAAACCGTTCATCTCCTGTGCCGTCTTTGCCTCAAGAGGCCACGCCCTTCTCTAGGAAACCCGACTCATCACGGGTGCAGCCAAATACTCACCATAACTCCGCCATATTCGGAAGGCCATCTCTTCTACCTGACCAGTGGCCATTGTTACCTCCTTTAGACAACAAAGCGAGTCCTCGAGTCCGTCAGGAGTCGAAGATGAGCATCGATGAAGAAGATGACGCGATGGACTGGATGCCGACGACGCCTCCTCGGTCTCCGCAGCCCCAGAACGTATCTTCAGAGCGACGACCACCTGTTGATACCTCTGGTCTTGAATCGCTGTTCGCTCAGACGAGGCTTTCTGAGTCAGCGAACGGGCGTTTATCCTCAGGCATCATCAATGCTGATGGCCTGCCCATACTATCACAACCTAGAGTCCTTGCTTTGTTGCTGGGTGCGGGTGTCTTAACGGCGTGGCTGGTGACACAGCTATCTTTTGCTTTGTGATTCCGCCACTGTGGCTCTACATTGCAATTGCCTAAACCCATAAAAACATCATACTGCGAACCTAATGCATAAACTTATTGGCCCGCCACAAAGGATAACCAGTGACCAGGACCTATGCGCTGAGGGGTTTATCGTTTAGATACTGTATCTAGATGATATTCCACCAAACGTCATCAACGGCTGCACCAGGGCCAGATACCATAATATTCATAGTATTGTCACCATCATCTGACCAGTCTTTCATGGCCACTTAAAGCTTTGACAACCCCTCCGAACCCGGAAGCTTCATCCCCGATGGATGGTCAGTCAGTCTATTCTGAGACGAAAGACTCGACCCCCGCTGATGGTTGACGAGGGTTCTAACGTCTAGCTTTCTAGACGACGCAAATGACGGTGCGATGTTTATTTCCTTACCACAAGGACAACGGGGACAGCTCAAGCTAACCAAGTCCGATCTTACCAGACATCAGTGAACCGTACCGACCTGACGCCGTGAAGAGCTCTTAACTTCCACAGGCACATCATAATCTCCAGGTGTGGTGGAAAATGGGCGATTGGGAAGTTACGATTGCAAATAGACCTCATCTTCCGGGACGAGTCAGTCGTTGGAAGCGGGGTTTTCGGGGCCATAAAGGGCCAAAGATGGGATAGTTATACTGGGGAAGGAACGGAACACATCTCTCATCTCTGCTGTACTGAATACATAGGTATGAAGGCAGGGACGGCGATCAGTCTGACGCCTTCGGCGCATGATGCATGATAAGTCACACTCGTTCACAATATGCGTTCATCCACACCTAGTCAATTTCAGTCACCATTCAGCAGGTATTATAGCGGCCGCCTCGCTAAGATCGTCATCGCGCTAGGTGCCGAGGAGTGAGCGCAGTCCGTTCGATCGCAAGCTGCTTGGACGCACAGGCGGGCGCAATTTAGCTCTTGCCCATGCGTGCACCTAGTAGTCGACGGCATGATTCCGCATGAAGCTCTTAGGGCGTGAAATACGAAGTCCGAGAAGCTGGCAAGTATGGCGCCAGGTTCTTCCCGCAATATGGGGCGTGCACATAACCCAGGCCATTACCTGGAACGGCACTCATCCCCAGGCAGCGTACACATCAAACATCGTCGATAGCTACACCAGGCCCAGATATAATGACCTTCATGGTGCTCTTCCCATCCTCCGAATGTCCTTTTCTAGCGACTTCAAAAGCATTAACGGCGTCTTCAAACTTGAAGCTGCAGCCAACGTTTAAGATCGGTAATGCTAGTAGCAGTCGAGGTAAAATCGCACCGGTGGCTCACAAGAGGCTTGACGTCCACCTTCCCGGAAGAGGCTAGACCAAGAGAGACGCTATAGTCTCCCGGCTTCTCCGCAATAAGCGAGACATATCATCCCAGCAAACAGCCAGCTTACCCCATAGCGAAAAGATGGGAGGACAGCTACCTCCTTGGACATGAGAATGCCCATAGGTATAGTGATATCTGGATGACCCAATCCAACCTATGAGGCATGGGTGGCATGCCAGCAGCACCTTCCCGTACGGACACATACCTGAACAAACAAACCACCTGTCTTGACTATAAGAAGGCCAGTGTATATCGATGCTTCGGCACCGCTCGCATCAAGCACGACGTCAATTGAGTTAGGACCCCGACTTTCGATGCCAAGCTCCTTCTTTAAAGCTGCTGCCGAGCGTGCATAGGCCTCAGTCTTTTCATCGCCATCTTGAGCCCGCGGAGGCTTGAACGTTTCTGCACCCGCATAAGACTTGGCGAAAGTCAGGCGTTCATCAAGGATGTCCACGGCAACGATACGCCTGGAGCCAAGTGCTTTCGCAACAGCCATGCAGAGAATACCAACCGGCCCGCAACCAAATACTGCGATGGATTGCTGAGCTCTGAATGCGGCGAGCTTGTGAACGGCATGGACTGCAACAGAAAGAGGCTCCATCTTGAGCGCATGTGAGCAATGGTCTATGAGGGCGACCCCGGCGGCGTACCATAGCACCATCCTCAAGTGTCATATGCGGGGCCAGTGGATAGACCATACTGGACGGAATGGAGAAGTAACGCGTCAGCGTCCCTGAGTCAAAGGGCGGGCATGCTGCGAGCAGCATCTCAGGACAGAGCTTCGAAGTTATGATGCGTGCTATAAGCAATGATGCAGTTATATGGGCATAGAAAAGGCGTACGTGGTATGTACCACCCAAGCAATCTTCGCATACGCCACAGGCCCTCCCTGGTTCAACAGCGACCCGATCGCCTAGTTTAACGTTCTTAACTTTCTTCCCAACTAAGGGGCAGCATGTCAATCCCTTAGGGCATTTGACAAGAAACGTGCCCAGTACGCACCTTTATTGATAACACCTGCAGATTCGTGTCCAAGGATCTGCTGTGGTTGACCCTACCCGTCACTAGAAGCAATGGACTGCACAGACCATGGGCTTGTCAACAACCCATTCGTCTCCGATACGACCATCAAGCAGAAAGTGAACGTCTGAACCGCATATACCTGAACATGTAATAGCTGAGAAATGCAATAGCGTACGAAAACAACTCACCTGTTTTCTTGATTTCTACGAGTACATCGTGATCACCAACTGCAAGCGAATGAGCTTCGTATACCGCGTGTAGATACGCGAGTCAAAACACACCCTGCGGTATGGGTCTTTCCTCGAACACCACCTTCTCTGCAGCGCGAAGGACAAAGGATGGGTTAGCGGTCATGCTAAGTCTGTGAAAAGGGGAAGAGGCCGCAGTTCGATACCTTTATATGACCTGAGCCATGGGAAGGGCGAAAACAAGAACAGCCGCTAGGGCACCTGGTGACTTGCTCTATCCCCAGGTGACCGCGCTTCGGAGAAGGAATAGGAACAGTTCTTTCAAGTCGGGAATTGGGGGAATATGCTGAGCGATGCTATGTCTTTCCTAGTATTACTCAAGATGTAGTCTCATATGGCGGCAAGATTGTTGCTGGTATCAGTCTTCGTGTGTGGATGGAAATAAGCCTGCAAAGAATGGGAGTGGTCAAAATTCTGCCCTCGGTCACTCAGAAGCTGCGCGAACATCGTGCTTGCAAGAGCTAAGAAGCACATTTAATTGCGTGCGTATAATCGTATCACATGATTCACTCTCGCCGCTGCTGAGAGGTGCGACATTAATATTGCTCCTTGCTCGGAACGCTGACCAGTCGTTACATCTGTTAGAATAAGGGCGGCATGGAGAATCGCCGCGATGGCGTGCGCTTCGAGCCAGTTCCGAGCTCAAGTATGCCACCGACCAGCCAACGCTCAACACCTTCTATCACATCCTCGTCCCGCCGCCGGGCCCCAGCCGACACGCTTGCATTATCGTCTTCACAGCCTCCTACGCTTGCCAAACGCCTCCTTTTCCCGCACTTGCCTCCAGATTCCCCAATTCCCCCCCTCATCACATCGTCTCACGTCCCCCCGACACTGAACGATGAGCTCTACGATTTCATCGCGCTCGCACTGCGCGCTTTTGTGAACCCTTGGTGGACGAAGCTCACACGCTACGATAAGGACTTCCTTCCCCACATCACGCACGTCCTGACGCACGTCGTCCGGAAGCTTGAGGAGCGATTACAGGCGGTGGACCTCAGCTCGCTCGTCTTCCGCGAGGTCCCCCTGATTCTCAACCAGCACTTTGTGGATTATCGCCAGGTAGCAGCCAAGAGGGGTTCTGCGTACGCTGCTGGCGGTGCGGCCAGTACTGCAGCGCTCTTCCATTCTCAGCAACAGCACATCGGTATCACCTCAGAGGGTCGGCTTGACGAAGTCTATGTCCGAACGGCCATTGACGCCGTTTTGAAGGCTTGTCTCCCCGAGGAGGACTGGGTACCCGAAACTGAGCGGCATATCATCCGCGAAGTGATTGTCATGGTCATTTGCAAGAGCGTTGCTCCAAGGGTGACACAAGGATGGTTCATCCAGAAATTGGTGCTGGATGCGTTGGGTCGTGATGACATCGTTGCTACGTTAGTGAGTAACATTTCTAGTCACGCATCCGAGCTTGGGTTTATGCGTATGCAATCACAGTATTTTCCTGTACATTTACATTTACATTCCTTTGCGATAGCATGCTACTCTTATCTCATCTTCCTTGTGCGAATATCCACTGCAGAGACTGATCGCCATCCAGCCTCCAGAACCCGTCTCATCGCCTGCGCCGGAAAACCCTCAATTTAAAGCGCCTTCGATACACACTCTCATCGTCTTATTTCTCTCGACTATACGGACAGTCTCGAGCGTCGGTTTAACCGTGGTAAACGCGTACAAGCAGGCGGTCCACATCGTTCAGCTCGTCAACAGTTCTCCTTACGGACGAAGGGCGCTCTCCGAGCTTTCGGCACGACCGGCGTCTCCCACCGTCCCCGCTGAGCCGGCACCACCATATTTGTCGAGTGTCTACCGCGCCTCAAACCTATCTCAGACGTCAAGTTCCTCGAGTAGTTCAACGCAAACATCAGTGCCACAGCCTGCCGCCAAAGTATCTCCATCGTCGCATGAAGACTACGCCTTCCCATCTCTTCTCCTTGCCACGACATTGTTTTCTTCATCCTCCCGCTTCACATCTTCGGCTCTCGTCCAACTGCTCTCCATGATTGTCTCGTTTTTTTCTCCTTTTCTCGACAGGTACTCATCTCGTCAACTCCTTTGCTGATGGTGCTTATGTCCCCAGATTTCTCCCTTATGTACTTTACACGCATGTCCTTGCACCGTACCAGCTCATTAACGTTGTCGCACATGTGAAGCGTGCGCTGTTCCCGAATGGGTACCCTGCGCAGGCACCACCCGATCCTACTCCCGAAGAACAACTCGTGATCAGGAGTATGCTGATGTCTCGCTTAAATTCTAAAATCCATCGTATGGAGCCGCCCCTCGCCAACAAAACCCTTGCTAATCTGCTGGCACTTTTAGCCGTAGTCGCGTCTCTCTTATTGGGACCACCCACCGTACGACTCAAGACAATCGATGAATTGTTAGATCCTCTCAGCAATGCCGCCTGCAATACACACCTCTTCGTACTCTTCCTAGACGCGGTCTTACTGACTCTTTTTCCAGAGATGGGTGTGGGTGGCGCAGAACATCTATCGGACTCACAGGACAAGGTTTGATATGCTACATCTCCGTTACGAGTAATATACGATGTGGCATGACTTCTGCCCTCTCCTTGTTGCGGCTGGGTCGTCTTTGACCGGGTGATCAAGCTCTACACGTCTGTCGAAGGCAGAAGGTATCAGGAAGCTAAGTAACGGCATAGTGTCCACAACGTCTCTCAGCTACTACTAATAAGCGTACACATCTAATTCCTTCCTCTGTCCTACCGCCGCTTCGCAGCCGACCGGATACTAAACCTTGAATTCGGTCCGCTTGTAGCGCACGAGAGCGCTCGCGGCGTCGTCGACGAACCAGTACAGGTGGCCTGGCCATGCGGGACGGACGCGGGAAGACGGTAGACCCTTCTCCGGCTCGTCGAGGATATCGTGTAGAACTTCTTTCTTCCCTTCCCCAGTGGCAACGAATGCAACGCGCGCGGCGTGGTTGATGACTGGGAACGTGAACGTGATGCGCTTCGGTGGTGGTTTTGGGCTATCTTCGATGTATGCAATCCAACGGTCCTCTTCTGCAAGGAGCTCGTGGCCAGGGAAGAGAGAGGCGGTATGACCGTCCGGACCAGTGCCGAGGAGGATGAGGTCGAAGACTGGGAAGCGCGCGGAGTCCTTCTGTGCGAACTCGTGGATGAGCTCCTTCTCGTACGCGTCTGCAAGCTCCTCGAGGTCGTCGAGGAGAGTGGTATCGATGGCATGTATTTGGGAGGACGGCAAGGGGACCTTAGAGAAGAGCGTGTTCATGGCAAGCAAGTAATTGGAGTCTGAATGGTCGAGCGGGACGACACGCTCGTCGGCGAAAAAGACGTGCCTAGACGACCGATTGGTCCGCGACTGATAGGAAGGGAGGAAAGAGACGGACCACTTGTCCCATTTCACTCCAGGGTTACCGATGAGCGCAGTGAGGGTCTTCGGGAGGGAGCCACCGGAGATGGCAACGGTAAACCTGGAGTGTTTATCGATGGCCTCCTTCTGTGCTTTGAGAATGAAGTGAGCGAGAGCATCGTTGAGCTCTGCAGAAGAAGAGAAGGAGTATAAGATGGTTTCTGCGGCGCTGTGCATGCTAGTCCTAGTGGTGGATGGTGGAAAAGAAGGGAGAGCTGTCGGACTACCGAGGAAAGATATGATGTCATCTATGTTCCCATGGTCCGCCGGAGAAGAACACGAGGTTCTTCGGCCTAGTTTGGAAAATAGAAGAAGCTTGACGTGCCCGGTTCCTCCATTTCATGTTTTCATGTCTGCATACGTACCTGGATCTCATCACAGCCGTACATTCATTTTTCCAGGAGAAAACATTGATCATAGCGTGGTCGGAGGCCCGGAGTGGTCTTGGATTCAGACGTGGGCCAGATTGCCGCCAGCCGCGGAACCCGCCGGTCTCATCTTTTAGCTGCGTTCCTGATGCTGGTCACTTTCTCTTAGCATCCGCCGTCGCTGAGTCCATGTCCCAAAACTAGCACTGGTCCGCTTAGGTCCTCTACCTTCATTTCACGCCTTTAGCGTAACAGCTCAATGCGCGGGCACCCACGTTCCTTCGGCTATCCTATGGACACTACGACCGACCAGCACCCTAACATACGTTACCATCGACGAGATTTCGCCATCGGCACCCTATCCCAAACCAGCACAATCATTGTCATCGTTTGCGCAGGAATCGTCGGTATCCTACTCGTTCTCATATTCTTTCGCCTCCTCAGCAGGAGCTCCGCTCGTTCTCGCTCGGCACCTCTTCCTCCTCGTCAAGAGCTCGCACATCATCGGGAACACCAACTGGCCCAAATTACAGAAGACAGACTACCACGCAAGCACACTCAGCCTAATACTTGGCTACATGCGGACCCTAGTATTGCTAGCAGCAGTACGGCCTCTCTCCTCCCTCCCGTACATTCGGTCGGAACTTCCTTCACGGCCAGCTCCGAGCAAGACTCAGCTTCTCTCAACCCCCCTCCCAGCGCCTTTCACTCTCGACCAGGGAGTAGTACGCTCTCGTCCTTAGGCTCGTACTCCGCAGATGCGTCTCCCATCCCACCATCTAGGATATCCTCGAGCTTGGCATCCAGCTCCCTCGACGCAAGCCGCGCGCGGCGAATTTCTCGAGTGTCAGCTCCTGCGCTCTCTTCCTCGCACACCTCCCATCGCTTCTCAACCCATCGCTCGCCCTCGTCGCGCATCAACGGCATGCCACACGGTTCCAATAGCGGCGTGCAGATCGTCTTACCCACACCGCTTGCGCCACAGCTGTACCAACACATGGTGGGCGCCGAAGACAGCTGGGGCCGTCGTATACTGCAGGGCGAAGAGTCGCTCTCGTCCGTCTCGATGTCTGACGCGTGGGTCGGCGTCACTGCTGGCATCAGTACAACTGCTCGTCAGTCACCCCAGCAACGCTCCCCTTCAGACAAGCGCCGTCGCGCCGCCTCGTGTACGTATTGCCCCTCTACTTATTTTTCTTTGCTCACATCCACTCAGCAGACAGTCGATCAAGGTCATCCTCTGCGTATTCGCAGCGCAGTTCCTCTGTCCCTCCGCGAGCAGCGCGTGCCCCTGCTCCAGAGTTGCCCATGCTTGCCCCTGCTCCATACCGGTAGTATTACCCATCGCGGCCGGTTCATTTCGTACGGTGTCTGACACCGAGGTCTCGATTTCGTTTGCGATGCACTCTCTATAGGCTGAGAATACTACTATTGGCCTGCAACGCATCTGTATTTTAAGCACCTGGGCCCGTCGGTGGCATATTTGGCGCGTCTGGGCTGGTGGCAAGGGCATCACTGCCCTCGCGTCCGGCTTCGTGGGGTAGACATTACGTATAATGGCTATTGCCGTTTATCATTCTACCAGTTCCTACCCTATCAGAGGAATCGAAGGATCGTGGGTCCCGTGGCGCTATAGAGCAGAGTTTGTCAGTGGAAACGGTTTGATCAGGTGTGAGTACCATCCAAGTCTGTGCATGTACGTGTAGAATTGCGCGTTCTGCCGAAATTAATTCTGCTCGGAGACAACACCCTTCGCCGTGAACTTCGTCGGAGCCCCGGCCGATCGCACCGGCGGACAGGCAGCCAAGGGCAGGCGTGCCGCTCTCTCTGGATCCGACCTCGCGTTTCCTTTCTACAGTCATGTTCCGGCCGCTACATGCGTGCGCACTACCTACCGCTCGTCTCGTCTCGCAGAGGGTTTGTCTCCCGGGCGCGTTGGCTGCCCCGCATGCACGCTTCATCTCGGGCATACCAGGCCAGCCGCCGCTAAACCACATAGATGTGCGCCCCTACTCGTCTCTCCCTTGGCGTATGCTGAGGAATAGATTCATTTGCAACGCAGCCGTCGAAACTAAAGATCACGAGGACAGCGTCGCCGAAGGAGATGCCGTCGCTTGAGACGCTCAAGTTCGGGCGCAACTTCGTGCGTCCAGCCCCTGTTGCGCGTCTTTTTTCAGACGAGTTATGAAGCTGTGGCGTGCAGACAGACCATATGCTTACTGTCGAATGGTCACTTGAAAACGGTTGGGAGGCTCCCGAAATCAAGCCCTGTGCGTAGACCTCGGACCATAAAGCGCGAGGTCACTCTCATTTTCGAGGTCGAGTCAGATGGTCCGCTCCAGCTGGCACCATCCGCGATGGTCTTCCACTACGCACAATGCTTATTCGAGGGCCTCAAGGCATACCGGAATAAAGCGGGAAAGATAACACTCTTCCGTCCTGAGCTCAACATGGCACGCATGAACCGCAGTGCAGAGCGTATCGCTCTTCCTGTGCGTGCGCTATCGTTTGCTTGTGCGAGCTGTTCGGCTGAGCCGGTGGCGCGAAGACATTCGACGGCGACGCGTTGCTAGAGTGCATGAAGCAACTCATCAAACTAGAGAAGAACTGGATCCCCCAACTCGACGGATACAGCCTCTACATCCGTCCCGTGCTCAGTGCGTCCAGACATACCCCCCCTCGTGTACCTTCCCGCCGCTCAAACTGTTCTTCTCGCACCAGTCGGCACGCAGGAGAGTATAGGCATCTCTCCACCCAACCGTGCGATGCTGTGTGTTATCCTGAGCCCCGTGGGCCCTTATTATCCTGATGGCTTCAAGCCGGTGGCACTCCATGGCACGACTGAGTTCATTCGTGCGGCTCCTGGCGGTAAATCCTGAACTTTTTTTACCCATGGCTATGTGACGGACGATGACGCAGGTACTGGCGCGTACAAGATCGGTGCGAACTACGCGCAAGGATTGCACCCGCAGAAGTGGGCAGCACAACTTGGCTACGTGCAGAATCTCTGGCTTTCTGGGCCGGAGCATTATTTGACTGAAGTGAGTTTGAGCGTGTTGTGCCCGACTGTCTGTACACCAACAAGCTATAGGTTGGCACGATGAACCTCTTCGTTGCCTTCCGCCAGCCCGACGGCACAATCGAGCTGGTAACACCCCCTCTCGACGGTATGATCCTCCCGGGTGTGACCCGCGACTCTGTCCTTTCCCTCGCGCGTAGCCACGCGAGCGGCTCGATCTCCATCGACGGCCTCCAATCTAAACTTGTCGTAAACGAACGCGCGGTGACAATGCCCGAGGTGCGCGAAGCCGTGCAGGCCGGCCGACTTATTGAAATGTTCGGGTCGGGGACGGCCGCCATCGTTAGCCCCATCGACAAGATCGGATATATGGGCCAAGACATCATCATCCCTGTCGAATCGGACGGTATGGGTCCTGTCTCGCGCCCTCTTTGGAAGGAGCTCGTTGGACGACAGACGGGTGTCATCCCGAGTGACTGGAGCTACGTCGTCGAGGACCCGTCGGTGAAGGCGTAGGAACCTTGGATACATTCGCATGCTTGGATGTACGCATAATAGACCCCTTACCCACACAGCACAAGAGCTAAAATGGCTATGCATGATCTCGGCGCGGAGACTAACTACAATGTCCGTCGGTCCCCAATTAACAATCGATGTCCGTCGACAAGGCGGTATCGTTGCCGGGTGAGGCGTATGAATAGTTCGTGGTCCCTTTGACCCCGTTGACTGTGCGCCCGTTCTTGAGGCTGAAGCCATTGGTCCAACCCGCATTCTCCAACGCATGCTTGATGCCTTCGAAGGTGACCGGTGCCTCGGCGTACTTCCTTAGTGCCTGGAGCACACCAGGTATAACGTCCTGGTCTACATTTTGCCCCCAGAGCACGTCTACGTGCTCGTACCCGTGCAAGCGCCGGACTTCGACGTTATTTTCCGGTAGTTCGCGGCGCATAATATCGATATCGACTAGTGAATCTTCGTCGCCGTACATGAGCACGATTGGCGTCGCAATGTTGCGCGTCGGGAAGCGCACAGGCGTGTACGACCGCCCGCTTGAGCTACGCATGTGGTAGACATCATCGTCGTACATGAGAAACCGACCGTGACGCATGATTTGGAACCAGTGGACGACAGATTTGGTCGAGGCGAAGGAGTAGAGGTGGGCGTATGCAGCGAGCTTCTGTGGCGGGGATATATTGCTCCCCCGCCAACGGAAGAGCCAGGTCAGAGAACTATTTTCGTTTACAATGATTTAAATGGATGTTATAGCTGAAAGTATTGAAATATACCTGTCAATAACGCGAACGAAGATTGGGGGGTAGAGGATCGCCTGCCACATGTGAGCAGAAGATAAAATTGCCCTGCGGCCGAACAGGAGGAAGATCAGGCTGGGCCTACCGGGTGTTAGCATCGTGCCGTACTCCACAGGTAGGAGACACTCACGAGGCCTTGATCAGACCGTCTACTAACGGGGCCGACAGACCTGGTGGGCTCATGGCTGGGGCAAGGGCCACGAAGACATTTACCTTCTGGTTGAGCTGAGGGTGGATGCTCAAGGCTGCAAATGCTTGCGCAGTACCCTGACTGAACCCGATGTAACTCAAGCTCTGGATACCTGTGACGTCGAGGATGTAGTCAATCGTGTCCGGGATGTCATGCCACGCGAAGTCATCGATGGAAAAGTCCCAGAACTTGGCCGAATTGGGATTGTGATGGATGCTCTTCTTTGAGTACTTGTTTCCACGGTTATTTCCGAGCCAGACATCGAAGCCAGCCTCTGCGAGGACAAAGGGGAGAGAGCGACGTGGGTCCGTCATGCATACCCATACTTCTGAGTTCATAAGGAGACCATGATGAAGATAGACAACGGGTTTCCCGGTCGAGGTGCCAGGCCTTGGGAGGGTCTCACCAGCCTTCACAGGGAGCCGATGTACGCCCAGGAGGTAACCGTCCTTCGTCAGAACGACATGCTCCTCGTGCTGGTAGCCGAAGATGTCGCATAGGGCTTCAAAATCTCTAGCCTTCCGGACGCGGTCTGCTATGCGTCGCTCGGGTGAGGGGAGGAGCGTGGGAGAGGCAACAAATCGATGGAACAAACGAGCGGAACGTTTATAGAAAAACTCGATGATGGGCTTGGGGAGGAAGCGGATGATGATATGCAACACTGATTCCAAGAAGACCAGAGTGAGGCTCAAGACGACGGCAGCATACTCGTGCAGCCGAAGTCGGCCCAGAAATGGTATATGTGACATGAACTAACTACAGTCAGCAAACAATTTCAAATGGTGGAAAAGTTTGACAACGCACTATAGAGTTGATGAGGACAGAATAGAGTGTTTACTGCTTGACGTCACGCAGCCTGCACACTACATTACCGTGAGTAGGACAATATCATGCGACTAGCAGCAGAACACACCGGATACCCGCGGTTTCGAAAGCACCTGCAGACGTTAGAGCAAATGTTGTGTGCACAATGATGGCGATGAGCTACGCGGATGCTGGTAGTATAGGTGAAAGGGGATACGTGAGCAGACAAGGGTTTAAAGTGCAAGTGGATCCCGCACCTCTCGAAGTCCCCAAATATGGACACAAGTGCCAACTAGCACGGCTGCCCTGATGGTACCCTGCTGCTGCTCAAGTCTTAAGTGTAGCTTACTCCGTACGTGACGCCCACAGTAATTTCCAGGCGATTTCAAAAGGGAATGAGTCAAAGTTGAATTTAGCTTTGCTGTACGATTGCGAGCGTTGACTAGTTGACTGCCGACTAGCACGAGCGCACCAGTGCCTTACAGTAGAACGCGCGCTGTGCATGTGATTCCGACGTCATATTCCCACTATGTTGGATAATAAATTCGAAGGCTTGACAGTACGATGACGTCTGGCACTCGTGCTTTTGACATGGTATAGGTGAACTGCATTCTTCTTTTCGCTTGAATTTCAACTGTAGTATTTCTCTGGTGGCTCGTTCGTGGCAGTCGCAAAAAGAAACCTGATTTTATTACAGTAATGAATTTTGGTCCCGCCTGCACGCCTGCTTATGTTGGTCCAAGTCTATTCTCCATGCTGACTTTGTAGCTGATTCTCTCTCGTTGGTATACAGGAAACTTTGCACTCGGTTCGTGATCGCGGTGCATTGCATATATTCTGATTCATTCTGATGAAATATCAATATTCAGCGGGCTGTCTTTCGGATGGCGTGTAATGCACAATAGTCCTGTTTTAACTCTCTCGGCGTATCACTACATATCCTACACCCTTCCTTCAGGACGAAAAATAGCTCACAGTATCTATCACGATAGCATGGTCAGACGCACCATTGAGAATGTCTGAGCTTATCCGAGCTAGATCAGTAAAAACAGGGAGACCGTAGACCATGCGTTCGTGCAGTGGCCCGGAACTGTGGTGGCGGCGTGCCTTCAGATTGTCGTCATTCTCGTGTCGGTCTCGTCCTGATCGACATCTTCTGCAGTTCATCCGAGGACCGTCGCGTGTACGAATATATATGCATGACAGATTCTCCGTCGGGGTTGGAAATCATCACAATACCGCAGCAAGCGGCGACTGGGATATTCCCACCCTTCTGATCGACTGTGATTACGCGGTAGCAAACTCACGCATTTTCTGAGCCCAGTCCGTTGTTATGCTACACACCATAAGAGCCATCTAGGCATAAGAGACTGCGATATCTGCTGGTATGTGGGCGAGATTTTGAGCATATTGACTTGTTGGACGGGATATAAAGTTAGGAAAGGTGCTGAAAACAATCGAAACGTATTCCTCATCGATTGCGTTGAGAGTGACAGAGAATCCGTGGAAGGGGAAGATGGGGGGAAGTATATGAATAACGGAGGGAGAGTCTGAACACACCGTCCATCCGATAGAAAGCTCATCTGCATGCCTCCTGGCGAGAAGCCTTTCTGTATCGTTCGGGCAGTGATTCGATGCAAGTTAAATGACATGGTATGGCCTTGTCGCTGAAGTCCTGCGGTGAAAAGCCAAGTCGCCTGCTCCTTCTGGCGCAACCGAGCGCGATGGGGGGTGACTGAGACGCTGAGGTCTGACGGTAGAGGTATATTGACTTGGGGAAAATCGATGTCGTTCTTGCCAAGGTGCCGATCGTTGATGTGCCGAATGGCAGGGCCAAAAAGACAGATTCTATGGTGTTGTTGAGTCTATGATCAGAAGACTGGACTGAATATTCTTCAAAGTAGAATCCTAATCGAAAAAAAGAATCGGATTAAAAAAATGTTCTTTTCCCGCAGGAGGGTTTGAACAAGTCAAACACAAGCTTGAGAAGGGAGATAGGCACTAGCACAATGAAAGGGCCCCCGAGGCAGGGTTAGTATGGTCGGAGGCGCGGGGGAGCGGACTTCCAAGTCGTCTCGCTCTTCTCACCACCATCAACCACTTCCCCCTGCTCTTCCAACGTATGGGTAGCTCATCGCAGGAACCTATCTTACCCGCCGACTTCGTCAGACGAAATCGGGAAAACTGTCCTGCCGAAGAAAAATGGACCCGTTGCCAAGAAGTTGCTTGCAACGGCCTCAATGTATCGCCGACGTCACCTTGCATGCACGCGCAAGTTGCTGGCCTCGTAAAGGCCGTTACAATATTCTGGCAGCGGATTGACAGCGGACGGGCATAGTCTCCCCTGCCTAGGGCACAAGACTTGTGGGGTGGCACCGCGGCCGACGCTGGGACAATCAGCCAAGACGACGTTCGAGAGCGACTCACAGCCTTCGTTCAGCGTGCAGGGTGGTAGTCTTGTACTGCATACGCGTAGGCGAAGGAAACGAGACGTACGGAGAATATTCAGGAGTAGTAGGCAATGTTGTGGGCTAGTTTTCTGGCTGTGGGCTTTCAGGTGCGTATTCTCAGCCAATGTCCTTTCCTTATGCACACGACATTTTTTCTTCTTGTTCTTGTCAACCGCTCTTGAGCACTGCTTTGTTCTTGCGATGGAAGCTTGGGGCAGACGGGACGTTCAGGCGAAGCTTGACGCAGACGAATCGACCGTGACAGGCCGACTAGGACTTGCTGCAGCCAGTTGGCAAAAGCCTTGAAGTTGCCTTGGACTTGTTCGAACGCGAGGCAGTTCGGTCTGGTCTGGCATAGTCGGACGAGCGGAGATTCAGCATTGCAGACGTCGTAGTTGAAGCTAAGATGCAACTCGCCGTCGCGGTCCCGCTTTCACGTTCGCCAGTGACTCGCCTGGGAACAACGATCACGTGTGGTGATTGGCGCTCGCGTCGCGTCGTACGCCCGCTCCTCGCTACGTGCTGTACTGCTGGGTACTCAGCACTGTGCGTGGGACAGTAGGATTTTGCTCGAGGAGTTTTGGAGGGGGATGGGCAGTGCTTTTGGATTGTTGGAAGCGGGAGACAAGCGTGGGTTGGGGGAGCGAAGTTGCACTGCGGTGGCTTCTGCTGTCATCGGATAGTTGGGTGACGATGGACATGGAAGCCCCAGAGCATGGTACCTGGGGTGCTCGAGAATCTCTGACCTTTCCATCTGTCTGCGGTTGAGACTGCGAGGGCAGAGAGGTTTCCAAAGGCTGACCCCCCTGTCTCAGGTGCCGGCGCGTTTAGCGACGTATCCCGCTCCCGTAATTTGGGATGCACAGCAGGTGTTAGCCGATCGCGGAGAACACAATACATATCGCCGTCCTGCGCGCGTTATCCTGTTTCCCGCGGGGTGCGCTTTGCCTGGGAAGAGCATGGAACGAGAGATGCTGAGGTGCTGCTGGACCGGGAACATCGAGCGGGGCTATCGAGTCTGCGAGCGTGAAGGGGAAAGGGTCATGGGAGCAGCCCAACTCTGCACGTCAATCGCGCGTTGCATCGGTTTGGCTGGGCTCTTAGCATCCCCGGGCTCTTGGGCGCGCCGTGCGGCAACTTGCAATTGACTCTCGTGCGAACTCGCCACCTCCCAAATATGTGCGCCCTATAAGAACCCCCCGACGGGCCCCGCCCCCCCGGTCGCCAGTTTGGCTACCGCTTCTTCCATTCCTTCTTTCCGCTCACGTATTCCCCCTTCCCGCTGTCCCCCAGCATGCCTGCCCCGCTCCCGATCTACCCCTCGTTCTCTCTCGTTATAACCCAGGCTTATCTCACTGTGACTCCGCCCAGGAAGACAGGGCTGGTCCTCCCGTCACGGTATCACCCCTACCAAAGGCCTGTGTGCAATCTGGACGATGATTTGTTGATGGTGCACGCTGCCGACGTCCGTTTCTCGTCCAGACGACTGACTGACATCCCTATAGACGACAGTTGACTACCGGTTTTCTCCCCCGCCGAGGCTGCCTCCGCCACCGTCCGTCTCGTTCCATCCCGTACGCTTTGGTGCTTATGTACATATGAATCAATGTACTGACCCGCTCTTGAAGACCCACCAGCCGCCATCGCTCAATGCTGCGCTTGTAGGTGACGATGAAGACGAAGACATGGAAGACGATGGAGCAGAGTCCGATGAGGCGAGCGACGAATCGCACTTTATTGCTGTCTACAATCTCGAGACCGCCGTCCGTGGCCGCCAGCAGGATGACCTCCGTCGTCGGCCGAGCCTGACCACTATCGTCCTCGTGCGACTCGCTGCTCGCTACTCCCCTTTTTCATACCTGCTGACCGTACCCGCTCTCGCAGGACCTTGCTCTTCTTCTGAAGCAAAAATATCAGAGCTTGCGCCCATCTGGATCGGGCAACCGCAAGTGATCCCCGCCATCCTCTCATCTCAACACCGCTTCATTTCGTTCAACTTTCTTGGTTGTCGCTCTTGAACTTCTTGCTCTTGCTCTCTTTTCATTCTTGCACTTTCGCTTCGCTCTCACACAATCCACCAGCCCCTATCCTATCCTCAACCGCAGGTCGAACCTGACCTAGTCTTCCCCTGCCTTAACTTGATTCTTTTGATGCTCCGTCTGTATCATAGTCGAACCGCGATGCGTTCATTTGGTTTCTGAAAAATCCCACCCCCAATTACGTCATAGCCCAACTAAAACCAAAGGAGGTGAATGATCCTAGCTATTCCAGCCGTGTCCCGTCTGTCCACAGCTTAAACTTTACAGTACTGCCATACCTTGTCGCGACCTTGCGCTGTTCACTCGTTTATATGAACCATGACGACGTCGTACCTAGACCCACCACTGCATCGGGGAATGCCAATATCATGCGCGTTGTTCATGCTCCTGCGTCATCCGCACGCTCGTGTCCGTGTCACCATCAATTGAGACCAGGAATGGGAAGAGCGTGGTTGAGCGGGTATGGTCATGACGGGCACGTACAGCTGACAAACACAAATATAGGAAGATCCGGAATACTACGATACTAGACATGACGCTCTGTCTGTGGGCGGCGGAAGAAAGATGTGAGGTGGAGACGGGTCGGAGTGAGGGCCAGAAAAGGGGTCTAGCAGTTGCAGCCGTAGGACTGCGATGCCTCCGAGTCGATTCTGATGGGGTCGGGGTAGTCGACGTAACTGGGGTGGTTACTAGTCAGCGGTGACCGGCATGAGGGATAGCGAGGGAGAAAGAACGTGCACGCACAGCTGCTCCTCGGCCTCCTGCTGCAGTGCGTTCTTCGCAACGGTCTGGAAGGCCTGCTCGACGTTGATGGCCTCCTTGGCAGACGTCTCAAAGTAAGGGATGTTGCCCTTCGATTGGCACCACGTCATGGCACGCTTCTGCGTTACCTGCTCACAGCGTTAGTTTCTCCAGGACCCCTAGGACTCCGGCGGCGAGGATAGGAAGGACGCACCTGTCGCTTGGAGTCCTCCATGTCGATCTTGTTGCCGAGGACGACGAAGGGAAAGTTCTCCGGATCATGCGGACTTGCCTGAATGAGGAACTCATCGCGCCAGCTGTCAAGCGTCTCGAAGGACTTTGCACTGTTGACATCGTAGACGAGGACGCAGCAGTCTGCGCCGCGGTAGAAGGCGACACCGAGCGATTGGAAACGCTCCTGGCCGGCGGTGTCCCAGAGCTAGCGGTGCGAACACAGGGGCCAGAATGGAGTGATAAGAAACACGGGCTGTGATAACGGAAAGAGTGGCGGACCTGCATGGTGACCAATCGGTCGTCGACCATGACTTCCTTGGTCAGGCTGGGTGAAAGTGTTGGAAGCGAAGGAAACGGTATGGAAGGACAGGAACCAAGATACGAACAAGTCCGCGCCGATGGTAGCCTTGTACTGGTTGCTAAAGCGCTTGTTGACATACTGATTCATGAGGGAGGTCTTGCCGACTCTAGAGTAGGTGTCACGAGAGGGGGGTGAGGGGAACGAGGGAGAGCATTACCCGCTGTCGCCGAGGATGATAACCTGTAGAGAAGTTGGCGGGCGGCATGGGCGTCGTAAAGAGAAATCATACCTTGAGGAGGACGCGGCCCATTGGAGTGGAAGAGGGACTGAGGACGCGAGAACGGGGATGAGGACAGTGGCCTATGCGAAGAAGCAGGCTGAGCCGGATACGCGAGAGTCAGGCGCGACGGCGACTGCCGGCCGGGACGCCAGACAGGCTCAAGCTCAGGCGGCGCTATCGGCGCGTCTAGGACACTCACTGGCACCGCGACAAAGCCCATGTCCTCCGCCCACCATGGCAGAACCAGCATGGCAGGAGATCCTTCGCCTCAGGCTCGCCGAACGCAACGCAAACGAGTCCGCATACGCCTCTATCATCGAACAGTGTCCGTCTTATGGCCCCTCCATCTCTTTTCATCTCACCTCTTACCCCAGATCGCCGTCTTGCCCAGCAGACAAAGCTCCTCAAGGAGCGCAACGCGTCCCTCCTTCGTGCCGTCTCATCAGTCAAGCAGAATCCCAGTAGCTCGACCGTCTTCGTCCCAGGCACATCTGAAGAGTCCGTCGCCCTCCCCTTCCCCTCCGGTCTCACACTCATCTACATTGGACCCTATTGCATAGAAACCCAGTACGACAAGCGTACATCGCCTCCCTAGAATCCCAGATCTCCTCCCTCCGCGATGAACTTGCGACCGTATACAAGACCCAGGGTCAGAATGCACAGCGCCTGCTCGCCATGAACGAAACTCTGCGAGAAAAGGAGGAATTATCGCGCGTCGATTCGGAAGCACTGCGGAAAGCACGAGAAGACATCGCGAATCTCAAGCGCAAGGTCGATCAGCACACGGAACTCATGGAGGAGAAGGATCGGGCGGCACAGGTGCGTCACTCTCTTGAGGCGACATCCAACCACTGCTCTGACTTTTTCGACAGCTCTTACATGACGAGATCGCAACGCTGCAGCTAGAGCTCGGCCAGATCGAGAAGCGCAATCAGGGCCTCACGAAGGACAACGCGACACTCCTCCAACGCTGGCTAGACGCGAAGCAGACAGAAGTGAATCAGATGAACGAAGCGAACGACTTCTACGAGGACATGCGTACCAAGCACCAAGCTGTCCTCAATTGGCGCGACGGCTCCGAGGCCTCAAGAAACGGGGGCGCAGATTCGCACAGCGCATCTCAGGTGTCGGGAAACGGGAGCGAGGCAGGGGAAGAGAGTGCGACGGGGAAGAAGAATGGGACCATGTCTCCACAACAGAAGGGCGTGAGTCTGACACCGAATGGCTGATGGTCGACGACGGCGAGTAGACTGCGCGTCCTCGTCCTCGGTCTTCGTCATTCTATCAAGTACTGCCGTCCCCTGCTCTCTTCACATCTATCGTATACCCTGCGCTCTCCTTTGGATATCCTCCCTAACGGTTTCTGCCGATGGAACTAATCTGCCTCTGCTTAGAAGGCCTGTTTTCGCACGTTTCATAGATCATGGGATGGCGTATGTTTAGATGCGTGCGGAACGGCGCCTGCGCCGGGGTCTATGGAATAAAAAGGTATACATTCCCCTCTCAGAAGGCGACGCATGCATACCGCCTCTCGACGCAAGCACCCTCTCGACATCGTATACGTAGCTCCGATGGCATCCAACTGACGAAATCCTTCCTGGCGCTGGCACGCTTTATAAACGCTTGCTTTTGGTTTGAAATCCTTTTCACGCTCACCTATCCCACCCGCCAGGGTTTTAGCCAGTCTAGCCCTACCGCCTCCTTCGGGAAAGTCAGGACAGCACACTACTATCTCTAACCCTCCATGCGGACCCCGGCCTTGCAACTCTCGCTTCTGGCCGCAACGCTCTCGCCGACGCTCATCCAGGCATCCCCGCTCCCTTTCTCCCCGCCTTTTTCGCCTTCCGCTGAGGCTGCATCCTCGCCGAGACCCTCGTTCGCTTCTAGCAAGTACGGCGGGCCCGTACCTCCTTCGCGGCGCGCAGCACCTGTTGGACGGGCCCTCGGCCTGGGATTTGTGGGCGTCGAAGCACGGGATAGCGGGATTGCGTCGCCGGGTCCACATAATGACGATCTCGTTTTAGGGCATCTGAAGTCGTACGTCTTTCCGAGATTCCTTCGTCACCGTACTCAATGTCAAGGCATTCCCAGCGGTGACAGGTCTTTCACCGGCGTCGGCATCTTTAGCCCCGGAGGTGACCAGCTTATCGGCCTTCCCGGTGGAGATCCTCCATCCTCACCACCCAGGGACGACCCGCAAACTGCTTCGCCGCCGCCCGCCGTCCATGCCGTCCAACCCTCCGATAGCAGCGGCTGCGATGAGCCGCCGCCGCCTCAGCAGGGAAACGTGAACCTTTCGCAGCCGCCGCCGCCCCCACCAGATGACTGTCCGTGCAGAAATTCACCCCCGCCGTCTTCACCTGCGGACGACCCGCCTCCTGCAGATGATCCGGCTGCGCTGCCGCCACCAAACCAAGATCTCGCCAATCCTGCACATGACGACCCGCCTCCCTCTCATGATAACTCTCAACCCCCACCTCAGGACGATCCCGAGTCCGACTGGCCGACACTCGACAACGGCACTCCGGACGGCGGATGCGACGACAATGGGCCGGTCGCGGACCCACAAGGAAACCTCGATGCAACAGAGCCCTCGCCTGATAATCCGGATTCGTGCGACGACCCCGACGAGCCACCGCATCATGCGGGTAACGTCAATGCGGCGCAGCCTGCGAGTGGCTCGGGCGACGAGAACGGCTCACAGCCGGACTACGCGGGGCCGGCAGCAGGCAATCTCAACGCTGTTCAGCCAGGAGCTGCAGATTCATGCGATGACGGTGGGACGGGCGGCGGGACGTTTGGCGGCGGGACGGGTTCAACGGACCTCGGCCTACCAGGTGATGTCACTGGTGGACACCATGGGGCGAATGGTGGACCCAGTGCCGCGAACACGGGGGATCCCACCGGTGGCATCTTAACGGACGGCTTCCACCCTCTGATTGATCTCCTCTCGAATGACGACGACACATCTGCATCTGGGTGAGTGCTATAGCCTGTGTGTGCTTGCGCCGTGTTTATGTATCTGAGCAGGGGCCCGCCGAGAATCAGCTCTGAGCCAGGAAGGACGACGATCAAGGGCGACGACGCGTTTATCAATGCCTTGAGCGACGACGGTGGTATTGGTGGTCTCAGGTCTGTCTTCTTCATATGCGACTTGTCGTGTCCATTGACGGGTTCCGCAGCTCTCTGGTTATTCGCAACCTAGACGATACCGATTTCGACGCGACTCCAAGGAATAAATTCATCGCTCGCAATTCTTTCACTGGTCCTGCAGGTTCCGCCGCCGGTGGCGATGTTGATAGCATAGGAGGCCTTATCAACATACTCTCGAACAATGCTGGCGATGGCGGAATCTCACAGTCTGGCGGTGCGACCTCGGGAGCATCGATTCCCCCGCCACCAACACCGGGCAATGGCGCGGGTATGTCATCGTACTCCGGACTCGGAGGCCCTGCGGATGGCGGCTCGGTTGGTGCATATGACGGGCCGTGGGGCGAGCTCGGACTCGATCTTGTCGACATTGGGTCCGGTAACGCAGGACAGGGTGGCGGCGCTGCGTCAGGAAGCTCTATAGCTGGCCTGTAAGCGTCATTCCTCTTGTGTCTATGTACCAGTGCATTGATGTTTTCCCGTGCAGCATTCCCGGCACGACCGGGGCCATTCCTGGTACGACCGGCGTTGTCCCCGGCACCACTGGAGTGAACCACGGCACGACTGGGAATGCCCTCATCCTCGGCAAGCTGCGTCGCTCTATGCTGGACATCGGGCGCTTCGGTCGCCGCGTGTTTAGCCCGACCAGCCCATTTGCGAAGGCGAGCATGCAGCGGCCAGGATTCCCACAAGTTGACGACGACTTGCCGTCCAGTAAGTGTTAGTCTGTCCCTCACGGAAGGATGGAGAGGATGATTGGGCCTGTAGATGCACCGTCAGGGCTCGAACTGCAAACGCGGGGAATTGCGCCCAGGACCAGCGCGGATAATGCTGAGCTATCGAATCCGCCGCGCTTGAGGGGCTCGACGCCGATGGGGAACTGGTGGATGGATTGAAGCGCTGGCTTCACGTGTTTATACCTCGTAGGAATCAACTTATACCCAGGTTTACTCAGGATGCCGAGGGCGGTGGCACACCTTGGCGGGGAAAACAAGAGTAATATGAAGAACGTGCGTCGGCATGAGTGGAGCTTGAGGCCGAGGGTTTGCATCGAACCACCAACATCACACCTGTCCTGTCCAGCATGCCTTGCGACTATCGATCGTACAAACTGTTCTGGCACTGCACATCATGGCCTCACGGAAGAGTGCAAGTATACGATACACGACCTGGATATTCACTGGGTATAAGCTCACCGCTGCTTTTCTCTCCATCGTGCTGTCGTCATACGTAGCGTCGCTTGTGCTGCCCCCGGCCCTTGAAATGTGCTTCCGGCGTGGTTGACTACTTGGACCCAGCTTGGGACCCAAGCTCATTCACGAATATATCATCCACCAGCCTGTCCAAAGCAGGTACCATACTATGCCAGCATGTTTGCACAACCTTCCCAAGATTCACATCTGGTTTCGAGCATGGTCTTTGGAAAAAGCTGTCCATGAGAGCGGAATTGCTGACCTATACGCTCCTCGTCCTGCCCTGGGCTATGCATGAGCACGTACAAGGGTTACCAACAAACGAGGCGGGTACGTCTCGCATATAACTTTCCGACGACCCCTTTGACTAGACGTACGCAAGACTCTGATTCCCTACCTTCGTTAACCCATCAGCTAACGTCCGAGACCATCTCATTCGCTATGCAGCTATCCTTATGTGCCGTGAGTGAAGAGGGCTTCGGGTTGTATCAGTCTCACCGTGCCTGATTTTGAATGTAGTCCTGCAGTCAGCAGATGAAGGCTGCGGACGGGTACAGGCTACCTTCCTTCATCTCGAGCACCTATAACCCGCGGAAAGGTGTGCATATGACTAATGACCCGGGACTTTGCATAGTGAGTTCTCCCTTCCCAGCGATACATCATTCCACCGCATGGACTACTTGCCGTCTAGGTCTGCCATACAAGACCTAAGCACTGTGACTCGTTGAAGATACATGACTATTGCAGCAAAAAGCGCGCCGCAAAGGCAGCCTTGAGCAAAACTCGCGAAGAGCGGGATGCTAGCGACCGCTCAACGCCGAGCCCGACTGTGGTACCGGGTATTGTAGAGATTCCGAAGTCCGATGCTCGTTTTGAGAGTAGTAAGCACCTCCTGTACCGCCATGAATGCGTTCGCTGACTCCGAGATTGTGCAGTATCAAAGCAATTTAGGACATCATGGAGGCACAAGAGAGCAGTTCCGACGGTGCGAGCAGTGTACGAAGTTACCAGCACGTCCTCAGCCATTGCCGCGTACAAAGTGTATCGGTAGGTTTGGTTGTCGAAGGTAGCCAGAAGCGAGAACCCAACTGTTAACCCTGCTTCTTAGACAGTCGCTCGAAACCAGAGAAAGCTTCAGATCGAGGGGCTTGGCGGAAGGAAACGAACAGAGAAGGTGGCATGGGTGCGTTCGAGTAGTCTGGTCAGGTAGTCGACAGTTGACAGGCCGCTCACTGCCCTTTAGGACAAAGCGGAGGTGTTTACTCGGGGATCCGGGACATATCGAACTGTGCACAGATCCTGAATGCTCGCTATGCAACATCATTCGTCATTCGTACGATATGACGCACATAGGGTTTGCATTTGGGGCGAGGTGAGTCCCCAAAAATGTTTCCTGGAGATAACCTTACGTCAAGAGCAGGTTCGGACGGGGTATCTATACTTCTTCGACATCATCCAAGTCCGATTTTCCGTACACAAGGAATGACGGACCGGCGATCACATCTTCCTTCAAAGCAATGCTCCTGAACAAAGTCGCAGCCGGCATAGGCTTCAAAACCCTTAACTACACGCCGAATTTCCTAGCGCCGCCTCCGGGCTACGATTCTGTCAGTACTTGCCACGCGACACGGGATGTGTCCCTGACCTGTACCTGAGCAGGTCATTGGCGAAGCCGGGAGCACCCTCAACCACGACGAGCTAGTCATCTACCGTAGTGACGCAATCATACCGAGTTATCTTGTCGTGTATAATTGAGGGCCGTATGTAGATCTTGATGACTGCCTATGCCGTACGCGTGGCCGGGAGTCTAGCCGCTATCCTGCACAATGTATAGGAATCGGTACCGGGTCCCAGTCTACACCAGTCAGTAGCTAAAAGCCACCCAGTGGAGGGGGGACATTGTTGGGCTATGGAAACGGATACTTATATAGAACAGTCCAGAAGAGCTTGCCGCTGGCGGGCTAGTGCCATGATAGCGGGGCACTCGCCCCTGGTCGAGTTGACGAGCCGGGAAAGCACATAAGTACATCGGAGACTCTTTGGAATGGGTAAGAGAAGCCGTAATCGTGCAGTGCGAAAAGGAGAACGAGAGGGGAGGGATGGTTAGCACAAACTATAAAGCGAGAGGCACAGGACTCGGTAAAGAGGAACAATAAGAAGGTAATAAACCCTACTTGTAGCTTTGCGGGCGGTCGCAGCGGAGAGGGGAGAGCAGGGACGAGAGAGAGAATATAAGACTGGGTTGAGAGGGAAGAAACTGCGATGGGAGACTCGATACAGTGGCTGCACGACCAAAAAGTAGGGGATAAAAATTACAGCGTTGAGTTCGGAGAAGACATTCTGCTAGAAGTCATCATTAACTTAACTGGTGAAGCCCAATCAGGCACCCTGCTGCATATCCGTGGGTTGCTGGCCAGCGGCGGCAGCCTGCTGGTAGTAGTCTAGACGAGGGGTCAGTTCAGAAGTGGAATAAAGCGTGGCCGGCACGCACTCCAGTACTGCTGGTAGTAGCTCGGGTCAACATTCGCCCACTGATTCTGGGCAGCTGCGGCAGCCGCGGCTTCACCAGGCGTGGAACCTGCAGCGGCCGCAGCTTGCGGCATGCCGGGCGCGGCACCGGCCGGGGTCGCACCGTAACCAAAGCCATACTGGCCATACGTATTCGGAGTGGGCATACCATACACCGGCTAAAAAAATCCCTCCGTCAGTATCGCCTGGATGATCAGACGGATATGGCACACCATATTTCCATACGGTGATGGCGGGACAGGAGACACGGGCGTGACGCCACCCGGACCGCTATCTCTGTCCTTGCCCCAACTGCACTTGATCGGACGTCCATGGACCATTTGTCCTTGCAGCTGAACGATTGCCATAGCCGCGTGTTCGTGGGTGTCCAGCTTGACGAACGCGAAGCCGCGGTCGGCCTGCATGCGGACTTCGGATAGGTAGCCGATCGATTGGAAGAGAGGGATGAGATCAGCCTGAGTGCAGTAAGGGACGAGGTTGCCGACATAGACGGTGGTGTTGTACGCGGGAGTCTGCTGGACGACTGACTCGTACGCAAGAGGACCACCCTGGAAATTCATTGGGGCCGGAGAGCCGCCACCAGTGCCAGCGCTCACACCGCCGCTACTTCCAGGAGGAGCACCCTGCGTCTTCTGGTTAGCCCAGTTGACGCGAATGGCACGCGATCCAAGCCATTCGCCGTTCATGGTCGCGATGGCCTGCTCGGCGTCGGTCTTGTCCCGGAAGGCGAGGAAACCATACCCGCGCGATTTGCCAGAGTTCATATCCCACATCACCCGGGCATCAGAGAGCGTTCCGAAAGCGCTGAAAGCCTTCGCAAGGACATCGTCGTTGACCTCCGGAGAAAGATCGCCCACGAATACGTGGAAGTGGTTCGTAGTGTCCTCCTTGTTTTGGTTGCCCTGGTAAGCCCAGTTGACGCGGATTTCGGTATCAAAGATCTTGCGGCCGTTGAGGGTCTGCAGAGCAGTCTCGGCGGCACGCATGTCCATGTACTCAACGAAACCGTAGTTGAGGCCGCCATGCTGGTAATTACGGTCGGGGATGATTTTGACGTGCTGCACATGCCCCGCGACGGCGAAGATCTCGGTGAGCATGTACTCGGTCACCCGAGGGCTCAGGTTCCCGACGTACAGGTGGGCTCGCCGCTGCTTAGGTGAACATATCGAGCCGAGAGGACAGGAGGAAGGCGGAGAAAGAGAAGCACAGATTTAGAGCGATGTGGGCGTTCAGGTGTTAAGACTCACCGGTGCCTGAGCAGGGCTTCCCATTCCCATATTCATGTTGGCTGTACGGAAGGGATGCGATCTGAGCGATCGTTGAGCAGTAGCGTTGAGAAACGAGCGGATGTGCGGACTGGGATGGGATCGATAAGTCTTGTCGGGGAGCACGTAAGGACGTGAATCGGATGTGGGAACTGAAAGGAGACCCGAGAGACTGGATGCGATGAGACTTGAGAAGAGAAGAGAGACGAAAGGAAAGAGACAGGCAGGCAGAGAGGAGAGAGACGAATAAAAATCGAAAAATCGATGTGACGCTCAGACCGGGCAGCCCGAGGCGCGTCAAAATCGACCTAGCCGTGGCTGACGGCATCAGCCGACATCCCACCCACGGTATCGGAGTCCGCCTCGCTCCGCGTCATCCAAGCCCGGACCAGTGCATATCAAGTCTCAGAGCAATAGCAGAATGGCATACACACTAACTAATTACTTGTCTGTAGGTACCTTCAAGAGCACCCCTCCACCGTTCCCTGACGCAGGAATATACGACACATTCTTGTTCGTCGACAATGACGCAACAATCGCCTTTGCGGCCTCAATCTTCCTTAGTGCCACGAACGCCTCACCAGCCTTATCCAGTGCGCGCGAGATGGTCTGTGCCGCCTCGGCCTCACCCTCGGCGCGAATAACGGCTGCCTGACGCTCTTGCTCTGCCTTCTCGACAATGAACTTGGCGCGTTCGGCATCTATGTTTCCGTTAGTGCGTGCACCGTTGCATTTAACCTTCAATTACCCTGCTGAGCAATCTGCTTCGCCTCGACAGCTTGGGTAAATTCCTACGGAGCCTCAGCAAGAGGTTAACATGTTCGCTCAACAAACAACTCGCCTTGCCGAAGGTCAGATGCGTGATGGACACATCTTCCAGCTTGATGTTAAATTCGCCCGCACGGTTGAGGAGATCTTCACGTATACGAGATGAGACCTGTGGTGGCGTAGGTCGTGAGCGAAGGTCTGACAGGAACACTGCATGGGAGACGAACCACTTCACGCTGGGTAATGAGCTCTGCTGCATCGAATTGAGCCACGATGCTCTTCAGAACTTCGTTTCCGATAGAAGGGAGCACGCGTTCGTCATAATCAAGACCAAGGCTTTGGTAGATTTTAGGGAGGTGTTCAATGTCGGGTCGCGAAAGTACGCGGAGCGTAATAGTGACCATTTGCAGATCTTTGGAACCGGTTGTTGTTGAGATATTCTGCGAAAGGTATCAGTATGGCAATTTGGGCATCGAAAGGGCACGAACCCTCGGCTTCGTGCGGCAATCGAAGAGAATTGCACGTTGGAGCCATGGAACGAGTAGGTGTGTTCCTTCACCACTAGCCTGGGAGTCGCACAAAGTCATGTAGCAGACCTTTCGGGTGATCTGCGTGCCACGAACCTGGTCCTTCACACCGGAAAACCTGTCGAACATAACCGCCCGAAACCCTCCAGGAACATCGTACAAGCTCGCCTGTACGCCGAGCGCAACAACAACGGCTCCCACTAAATGCAGTTTTAGTCGTCATTAAGCAGCGTTCACGGCACGATTCCGACTGACAAGCGATACGCTCAAGGCGGGGGACGAAAGCCATGGTGGTAAGGAGCGGAGACTGCCGTACGCGCCGAGGCCATTACACGGTCAGCAGCTCGCCGCCATGTTGCCAGGCGCGTCACCTCGGCTTCCCACGTGCGCTCCCACCATCCTCTGTAACATCGCTGATGTCTGGGCCGGGAGACGGGCCGATCCTCATGTTGCTACAAAATGTCGTATATGCAACGATATATACAAGAAAGTTGCACATGGAATCAATCACTTTAATAGGAGCTCTCCTCCAGCGTTCGGTGTCCCGTTTTCCATCCTCGCAGAATGACTCCCGAATTGCATCGCTCTCTTTTTCCGTATACTCGCTTCGAGCAGGCCTAACTTCCGGGCCGCGAGCCGCAGTAGCATCTTGTCACCAAGCCCCACGTCCAGACGCGGATCCATCTTGAAGTTCACTGGGAGGCCAGCGAGGAACGCGACAACGTCTAGCGAGAGGAACGGATGGCGCGTCTCTTTGCCGTGCGAGGAGATGACACGGTCGTCGCGACCCATGTTACGGGACGGTATTCGGTCGATTTCGAGCTGAAGCTGTACGATGTCAAGCTGAGAGTCTAGCACGCCGCAGGTTTAAGTCCAACGCCCACCTCGTCCACCACGCCTTGCCACCCACCAGTCTTGTACGCGGCGCGATGCCGACCATATCCTCCGAGTAACTCATCTATAATCCCTTAAAGCCTAACTGATAATCAAGGCATTAATGAGCAACGACAGACCAGAGCCAAGGCCGTTAAGTAAGACTTTTGCGGGGCTCTTATACGGCTGGTACGGGTGCGACGTGTTGTCCCGCACCTGTCCGACCCCTCGTGCAGCAAAGAAAAGTGCCATGGCCAAACTCTGTTACAGGGTTAGACTATCGCATAGGGTATGCCAATACCTACCAGGTCCATTACTGTTCGCCGTGGCCACATGAAAGCCTCAACCTCCTCACGCGCGACTTGAGCCTCAGCAAATGGTACATTGATCTCGACCTTCAGCGCCAATCAATCGCTTCGAGGAACTCAACCAGATAGCCGACAAGCACGCACGAAATTCCACTGTCGTTCAGGACATAATCTTCTCAGCTCTTCAACCTGTTGCAAACCTGTCTCTCGATCGGGGACCAGATAATCGGCTTCCTGATCGCTACGGTTCGCAGCTAGATTGTCCTTTTCCGCTATCATCAACGCTCTTCGTTCTCTCTTCGGCATGCCGCCGACATTTCCTTGTCTCTTAACCTGTATCTTCCGTGGATTCTCGAAAGCAACATTCAGCAGGTCGATAGGCTCGTCTAAGGGTACGTGTCTGGCAGCGCAAACTAAGCCCAGAGGACGACGACAGTAAGAACCTGCGCACCTATGCGCCAGAAATGTAATCACCGTCGAGTCTATACCACCACTGAATAGGACGGCAAGTCTCGCCTGTTGAGCGGGCGACGTTCTTTAACCCGCGTGAGAAGACTTCAAAATCGGCCTGAGAAGAACTTACTGGCCCTTGTCCAAACTTACGTTCTTGGGTATATTTTCTATGCGAAGTCTGACGCTCCTGTCAAGACGGCTGATGAGGCCGTCGACAGCAGACGAAAGCTGAGGGGGTATCTCGTCTAATGACGTCACGAAGGGTCTTTCGGACTCCGATGGCAACGTGCGATTGACTCTCGCAGGTATCGCCTGCAGACAATGAGAGCCAGTGCGACGCTGCACGCAAATAAACTCACGAAGCGAAGACCTTCGAGACTTTTCGATTCGGACTCCGGCAGCCGAAGGTGTTCCTTCAGGCAAGAAGCGAATGCGCACTCAGGCTAAAGATGAGTTCGGTCAGAGGCCACGGACGCAGGAGACACTTGTCTCACGTCCGTGGCACCAAGCAGTGCACCAAGGTCGAGCTCGTAAAAACAATGGGTATCAAGCTCGGCTACTTCATAACCGACTCGCTCTCCTGCGGATGCCGAGGAGAGAAAGAAGTATGGTGCCTGCTTAGTTGGGGCATGCATGAGTAAGGACCGTCGGCCCAGTGGATCTCGACCGAAGAATAAGCGTCTTGATCCATTCTGTAAATTAGGAGCATCACTACTAGGCCCTAGACGAACGAGATCGACCCACATGAAAGTAAGCGAGGGCGTATCTGTGCGCCTTTTCTGTGAGCGTAGTCTAGAAACAGACAGGGCCGCATATGCTCACGGTCCCTCGACCTTGCCAAGAATCGTTGGAATGAGCGCAGGATCTGGGAGTGCTCCCAGTGCCGCAAACAGCCTTGCGCCATCGTTCTCACGTATGCTTATCTGCGGGTACATCGGGCTCTCACCAGGATTGGAAACATAAGTGGGCCACTCAAGCACTCACGTCGAGTCCTTCGAAGACCTAAGGAAAGAGTCCTGGTCAGGATAGGCCCGCACTAACCAACCTACAGACACAAACTAGCCTCTCCATTCCAACAGAGTGTATCGCCAGTAGTCGGATTAATATGTGGCTGAACAATCAGGGCGTCTCCGCGAAGCAGGAGCTCGGACGAATAGCAGTAAACAGAGAGATCCCGCCCGTCAGGACCAGAAAGATTTATCGTATGGGTTCTTTGCGCGTCGGGACCTGGATGATGTGATCGTCTTCTCGCAACTCTGAGTGGGGCAGTCCAAGCACGGTAACATACCTCGGGCGGCATTTGCAGCCTGCAGTGCTTCCCGTAAAACTTGAAATCTATAAGTAGTCTCGGAAACTCCATTGGCACATCGATTGTGCCACGAAATGGAGATTACGACACCACACATGGAAGCAAGAAGAGATGCGAAGATGGAGGTTCCTCCCGAATATCTTTTCGGACCGGGCCGACCATGCCGCTCGGCCTTGTGCAGATCTTCGCTGTCAGCGAGAACCGCAACGCGCGTCCTATCCACATCGTCATCCTCAGCTCCTCACAGGCCTCATTCCTTGGTAATACTGAGCAGCTAAGCCGCACAAGATGCAGATCCGAGGAAAGAGGCACACAATGCTACAGTGAGATACAGTTTGGTTGGTCTGCTGCATATACAAATACGTCTTGCTAATCTACGAAGCATCATCGTCTATCACTTTTCGAGATCTCCAAAGCCTCTGTCGCCACTCCCAAAGGAACGGAGGCTTAGGCGGAGTACGTCGACGCAGACACGTTACCGCCACGGCCGGTCCAGTTGATGTCTGGTGGAGTCGTGAGCATGCCAAGCTACGAAAAGAGACTGCGTTACGTACGGATGTCCTCGCCAGCCTTGAGCCTGGCGTTTTCCTTACCAGGCAAGACACGGAAGGTGTGTGCACCGAAGAAGTCGCGCTGACCTTGGATGAGGTTCGCAGGTACGATCTCGCTGCGGTAGCCATCGAAGAAGGCGAGGGCAGTGCTGAAGGCCGGCGTCGGGATACCCCAAAGGACCGCCTGAGCAATAACACGACGCCAGCCGGGCTGCGCCTTGGTGATAGCTACGAATCCTCAGCTATCTAATAAAATAAGAGGTCGATATAACAGCATACCATCCTTAAAGAAACTATGGAAGAGGAGGGACTCGAGCTCAGGGGTGTTGGTGAACGCCTCGGTGATGTCCTTCAGGAAGACAGACTGGATGGGGTTGTCAGAATATGAGGACCACCACCAGTCATGCAACTCACCTTAATGATGCATCCACCACGCCACATGCGAGCAATGCCGGCGTAGTTCAAGTTCCAGCCCTGTTCCTTAGCAGTCTCACGCATAAGCATGAAGCCCTGCGTGTAGGACATGATCTTAGAGGCGTATAGGGCTTGCTCAAGGTCATCAATGAACTGCTTCTTGTCGCCACGGAAGGGCTCCTTCTTCGGGGCAGCGAGAACCTTGCTTGCACGTGTGCGCTCTGCCTTGATAGAGGAGAGGCAGCGGGCGAAGACGGCTTCGCCGATGAGAGTGACTAAACAGATTCTGGTCAGCCATTAGGATTGTCAGGGTGGGTGAAGAAACCCACCAGGAACACCGGTATCGAGCGCGTTGATCGCGGTCCACTTGCCGGTACCCTTCTGGCCAGCCTGGTCGAGGATCTTGGTCACGATAGGCTCGCCATCGTCGTCCTTGAAACGAAGGATTTGGGAAGTGATCTCGATGAGGAAGGAGTCGAGAACACCCTTGTTCCAACGGTCGAAAATGTCGGCAATCTCGTCTTCGTGTAAGTCAAGGCCGCGCTTAAGGATATCGTATGCCTCAGCGATGAGCTGCATGTCACCGTACTCGATACCTGGGCAATGACGTCATAAATATTCCAAGATCCCGAAGTGTGAGAACACCAGACAAACCGTTGTGAACCATCTTGACGTAGTGGCCTGCGCCGGTCTGACCAACCCAGTCGCAGCATGGCTCGCCATACGCCTGAGCGGCTGTCTTCTGGAAAATCTCCTTGATGTGGGGCCAAGCGGCTTCAGAACCGCCGGGCATGAGAGAAGGACCATAGCGAGCGCCCTCCTCGCCACCAGAAACACCGGACCCAACGAAGAGAAGACCCTTCGCCTCGAGCTCCTGGGTACGGCGAATAGAGTCGGGATAGTGGGAATTACCGCCGTCGATGACGATGTCTCCCGGCTCGAGGTAAGGCAGGAGCTGCTCGATGAATTGATCGACAGCAGCACCAGCCTTCACAAGGAGGATGATCTTGCGCGGACGCTTGAGCTTGGCGCAGAGCTCTTGCACGGAGTGGGCGCCCTGAATCTTCGTACCTGAAAGAGGAAATCGGTCGATGAAAGGATCGACGAGAAGAAAGGATGTGACTCGCACCCTTGGCCTCATTCGCGAGGAAGTAATCGACCTTGCTGGTCGTACGGTTGTAGGCAACAACAGTGAAGCCCTTGTCGTTCATATTAAGGATAAGATTTTGGCCCTTGAATCACGCAGAGCGTTAGGGAGAAATGTCGAAGCAATGAGTAGGATACGCGTACCATGACGGCCAAGCCGATGAGACCGATATCGCCGCTGGGCGTATCGATCGAGCATTAGGTAGAGAACGGGAATGAGAGGGCGAAGACATACGTAGGTTCGGACATTGTGCTGAGAATGGATTTAAGACGGCGGAGGACTGTGGCAGAGGAGAGGGGAGACGAGGACAGACTCGGAGATCGATGGTGATTTATATGCAGGTGTCCGGACCGAGAGCCGCGCAGCTGGACCTGCGGCGTGCGTACCGTCGTCACTCCTCCGAGAGCTGGCGGACCCATCGTTGTGCCCCAAAATAATCAATGAGGAATCCCGTACCCGCGCGCGCGAGGATGCCACGATTTCCCTCTGCCACGCTCCTCGTCCTTTTGCAGGACAATCTTACACTCTTCGAAACAAAACGACAGGCACCTGTTTCGGCCATCCTCCTTCGGCTTCGGAAACGTCCGCATCAGGCGCTCGTGGGCCTGCTAGGTCCATTGTAGCGCTGTAGTACCTATTAGTCTGCCTCCACGTTCGTGTCCCTCGCTGCTCTTGCCTGCTACAGCCGCATGGCAGTTGCCACGTCTGTCCCCGCCATCACTTCTGCCTCTGTTCCGTAGGGCTGGCCGCCTCTCCGTACTCTCCTTCATTTTCTGCACAATCTCTTTCGACAACATCCCTCGCACATCACTATGGCCGCTATCGTACATCAAGGATGGGTCCTCAAGAAGCGCCGCAAGAAGATGCAGGGTGAGGGTATACGCTCTGCACCTCTTCTCAGGCCCTCTGAGCTCTTGTCAGGCTTCGCTCGCCGTTACTTCACCCTTTACGATTCCGGAGTTCTATCCTATTCATTCGAGCCTGCGAAGCCGCATCGAGATCAAATCCAGCTGCAGCAGGCGACCATATCCACAGCGCGCAATTCGAGAGATATCCATGTCGACTCTAATACCGCTACCTTTCACATGAAATGCCTCGGTATGGAAGATTTTGATGTCTGGATGTCTGCATTCCGGTCAGCATCTTGTTCTACGATCTCGAGCACCCTTCTTCGTTCAACCTTGACTTTAGTCAATTTGTCGCGTACTCGAACGATCCGCGCTCTCTCGGACGCAAGTCGTCAATGAGTCGAGCACAGTCGCGTATGGGCCAGGTCACAAAGACCTCAGTCCTGGTGGACGAGATGGGCGTGGTCAGTTTTATTAAACGCCTTCCGTCCCATACGCCGAAAATGCTTCCAGACGATTGAGAACTTGGAGCACGCTATCCAGGATTGGCGTTCTGGCGAGTCTTTGCATAGGACTGGGTCGAAGTCGAGAGATAAATCAAGAGAGGGTTCATCAAAGTTTGGCCTCTTTGGAAAGAAGTGTGCGTTTGCTTATATTGCCGCCTTGATCTTCACAAACTTTGCCCCTTGCAGCGCACCAGTACCCTCAAAGCCACCCTTCGACCCCCACTGATGAGAAAGAGAGCCAGCTCGGTGACGTGTATGACCGTGTTATTGACTCATTAAACGCGCTGAAGATGGAACACGCCGCTCTTGCCAAACTTATTGCCTCACTGTCCTCCGTGGATCTTGTCGGCTCGCCGGCCCTCCCCTCAGTGCTACCTTCAACCTTGGAAGAGGGAGAGCGAGCCCCCACACCGAAGAGTGTACTTCCACCTTCGTATCGCGCGTCCATGTCAGGCTCCGTCAGCGATAGCGCAAGCGAGTGGTTTGACGCCCCCGATGGGGCAGAGGTTCATGAGTTGGATACGGAGCAGGACTCGCAGACTCCAGAGGGAGGAGCCAGCCATATGACCCGCACAAACAGTCAAACGAGTGTTTCTTGGGTTTTAGAAGTGGCAGAGACGGAGGGTTCCGATACGGAAGACGAGGAAGAGTCACCGCTTAAGTTGGATGTTGTCCACGAGCCATTCATACCTTCGCATCAGATTGTCAGGCGTACTCAACTGCCAAGCGGTCCGGTTGGAGACGAGGGAAGCATATTCAGCGTCCTGAAGAAAAACATCGGGAAGGCAAGACGTATCCTAGCCCAGGCTTTCGTTCCGGCTAAACTAGCTTTTCTCAGGATCTGTCCAACATTGCTCTGCCGGTCACATTCAACGAGCCCCTTACCCTTCTTCAACGTGCTGCCGAGGAGGTTGAATACTATGATCTCCTCACACAGGCTGCACGCGCCGAGGATCCGGTCGAGCGCATGTGCTTAATCGCCGCATTTGCTGTGTCTGCATACGCACACACGCGCCACCGGTCTAGCAGGAAGGGATTGTGCGTGTTCGCGTGCTTGCTATTTGGCTTCATACTAATCACACGTCAGCAATCCGTTGCTTGCTGAGACGTTTGAGGAACCGAGACTGAAGTTCATCTCGGAGAAAGTTTCGCATCGCCCGGTTGTTTTCGCGTACCACGCCGAGGGAGAGGGATGGGAAGCATTTGCCACTTCTTCAGGCAAGACAAAGTTCTGGGGTGCGTGGCATCTCGTCTTAGTGATATTGTGAAGCCGATATACCCGTCAGGCAAAAGCCTTGAGATTATACCCACCGGCAACAACCACGTCAAGATCGGTACCGACCATTTTGAGTGGTGCGTGTGTAGTGCCTTTGCTATCGCACAAACGTACTCATAACTTTCTCAGGAAACGTCCCTCATCCTTCATGCGTAATCTCATGATGGGTACAAAGTATCTTGAGCACACAGGAAAGATGACCATCGAGAACATGATTACCAAAGCCCGTTGTGTTGTCGAGTTCAAGGAGAATGGCTATTGGGAATTAACAAATCAGGTCGTCGGCACCGTGTACTCTCCATCTGGGAAGGCCCAGTGCACGCTGGAGGGCAATTGGGACCAGTCGCTTTCGCGCAAGATCGACGCGAACCATTTATTCGTTCTTTGGAGGATCATACCATTCCCTAAGCTCGCAGCCGCGCAGTACGGCTTTACCCAATGGGCGATGACGCTCAATGAGATTACCCCTGATCTCGTCGGCAACCTTCCTCCGACTGACTCTCGCTATCGGCCGGACGTACGCGCTCTCGAGGAGGGTCGTCTCGACGACTCTGAAAGAGAGAAGGAGCGTCTAGAAGAAGCTCAACGCGAGCGTCGCCGTGAAGGCCGCGAGCGCGAGCCACGTTGGTTCCGCCAGGAGGGCGACGAGTGGTTTTATAAGGGCGGGTACTGGGAACAGCGCGCGAAGGGCTGGAAGGATGTCGAACCGTTGTGGTAGGTGCGTGCAGCGCGTTTGTTTGCTGCATGAAGACACAGTTACCGGACGCGGGACTGATAGCATCTCCGCAATACTTGCTTAATATTCAATACACAGGTACTGTTAGTATACCCTTCATACACACCTGCCACTATACATTCTCATTAATATGTCAATGCTCTTCACACTCATGTAAGCAGTTAAGCATTGCTGCCTGTACAATGGCCAAGAATGGTTGCAGCTGTTCTACCGGTCCGTGCTCTGTATCATTGAACAATCACATGACCGTATAATTCCAACAAAGGCCGACGCGGCCGACGAAGCCGAGAGGAGAAACGCACCAATCATCTGCCAGAATTTTGCAGAGTTAACTTGAATAAACTCGTCCCCGCACACACAGTTGAGCGGTCTGTGACTTCTACTACTATGTCTGTCGCCCCGGTGCTGAGGCGGTCACTATCCTTTCGGGTTCTGTCTAGGTCGCTGGCCACGCACGCTAATGTTGTCACAGACAAAGATTGCTCTTCTATTACCCCGCCTTATGCTCAGCTTCTGGAGAACTTAGATCATGTCCGGAGACAACTTGGGAACAGGCCGTTGACACTGGCGGAAAAGATCCTCTACAGTCACCTATACAAGCCAGAGGACATAGGGAATGCAGAGATCGTGCGAGGGGCATCCTACCTGCAGCTTCGTCCGGAACGTGTAGCAATGCAAGATGCCTCGGCTCAGTATGTAGTGCTTTGGCTTCCAAATTACCGATACCGATATTGATCCGCATAGGATGGCCTTGTAAGCCATTACCTCATGTACCTGTGCATGCAGGGTTTTGAATGGTGACGACAGACTGCAGTTTATGAGTGCCGGCCTCTCGCGAACTGCCGTACCTTCGAGCATTCATTGCGACCACTTAATACAAGCTTCAACAGGTGCAGATGCCGACCTAGCGGTGTGTAACATCATCCTAAATAAGCGGGCGCATCATGACCTTGTCATTTAGCGTGCCCTCGACTCGAACCAGGAGGTCTTCGAATTCTTGGAGAGTGCGGCCAGGAAATATGGCATTGAGTTTTGGAAGCCAGGTTCTGGCATCATCCACCAGATCGTTTTGGAGAACTATGCTGCACCTGGAATGCTGATGTGAGCAGTCTACACGTCCTCCATGCAAGCGCTGACATCGTGCAGGTTGGGTACAGGTGCAAATTGCTTTGACATCGCTTTCGTGCTGGACTTGATATCGATGCTTCAGATTCTCACACACCGAATGCCGGAGGTCTTGGTATGCTCGCCATTGGTGTGGGTGGTGCAGATGCTGTCGACGCGATGACCGGAACACCATGGGAGCTCAAGGCGCCTCGAGTCGTCGGTGCGTGCGGCGTCGTCGTGTCATGCTTCTACACCCACTTCTTCATTCAAAGGCATCCGTCTTACCGGAAAGTTGAGCGACTGGGTGACGCCGAAAGACCTCATTCTACACGTCGCTGGCAAGCTAACTGTGAAGGTCTGCACACCGTGCTTCTTCTGAATATTTATCTTATGGCCGCGGTTAGGGTGGGACAGGTCACATTCTCGAATACTATGGCCCTGGAGTCTTCAACCAATCATGTACAGGTAAGGTACCGGATAACCTGATCTTGGTTTCACGCTTAACGTGTTCAGGTTTGGCCACAGTCGCAAATATGGGTGCCGAGGTCGGTGCTACAACATCTACTTTCCCCTACACCCCTCGCATGCGCGCATATCTCGAGGCAACGCGCCGAGGACCTGTCGCAAGAGCCGCGGACGAAGCTGCTGCTAAGGGCTTCTTGTCAGCGGACGAAGGAGCCGAGTACGATGAACACATCGATATTGTGAGACGCTACCTTTACAAGCCTAACAGTCAGCTGAATGCATCCAGAACCTCTCAGATCTCGAGCCGACTATCAACGGACCTTTCACACCGGATCTTGCCACGCCTTTGTCGAAGTTCGGCTCGTTCGTGAAAAAACAGGGATGGAACGACGAACTCTCTGCGGCTCTCATTGGCTCATGCACAAACAGTTCATATGAGGACATGGTATGCTACATTGCTTTCGTTATCGGAATTTCATTCATTTTTTTCAGACACGTGCGGCTGATCTTGCACGGCAAGCCAAAGCTGCTGGATTAAAGTCAAAGGTACTGTGCTTGACTTTAGTCATGACATCGTCTAAGTCTGCGTTCGAACAAGGTTCCTTTCCTCTGCACACCCGGCTCTGAACAGATTCGTGCCACAATGCAAAGGGACGGCCTCACTACCGCCCTGGAGGATGTCGGGGCCCTCGTTCTTGCCAATGCTTGCGGGCCCTGCATTGGTCAGGTATGCCTGGCTTAGAATGATGTTACAGCCCCCTTTCTCACCCGGCTCCTTGTCAGTGGAAACGCGATGACCACAAAGAGAACGAGAACGGTTCGTGATAGCTTTCGAGTATAATACGATCAATTGACGCATAGTTTAGCTATCTTGACCTCATTTAACCGGTAACCCTCTATTTTGTTCCTTTCATCTCTTTTTAACATTCCTGACAGCAACTTCAAGGCTCGCAATGATGGCAATCGCCGCACCATGAATTTCCTTGCATCTCCGACAACTGTAACGGCCATGGCCTTCTCCGGAAAGCTGTCTTTTAATCCTATGACGGATTCGATCTCGCTTCCCTCTGGCGGATCATTCAAGTTCTCTCCGCCTGCCGGTCAAGATCTGCCGTCCGCAGGCTTCGCTGTAGGGAACACAGCGTTCTACCCGCCTCCGACGCCGGAGCCGCAAGCTGAGACCGAAGTTGTCATCAAGCCAGACTCACAGCGTCTGGAGCTCCTAGAACCCTTCCCTAGCCCATTTGATAACAACCCGCGTGGTCTAGAGCTGCCGGCGCTTAAGGTGCTTCTGCGGGTGAAGGGCAAGTGCACTACCGACCATATCTCTGCGGCAGGGCCGTGGCTCGTCAGTGGACCTGGTTACCTCTTTTTTATATGCGATTCACCAGCAACCGTAGAAATACAAGGGACATTTGACCAATATATCGGAGAACCTCCGTAAGTAAACATTTTTAACTCCGATCTGCATTGTATCTAACGCGCACGCCCCTTACGTGCTAGTTATCACAGTACGTATCAAAATGTCCTAGCCTTTCGTCCTTCTAAGGCTCCGTCGTCAGGCGACGAACGACGAGGGTGGTGAAGTTAACGTGGCTTTTGACCATGATCATGATGCATCCCAGTCTAAGACTGACACCATTCCCGGTGTGGCCAAGCGATTCAAGGCTCGTAACTGCCCCTGGGCTCTCATTGTAGACGAGAATTATGGAGAAGGTAGCGCTCGTGAGCACGCTGCTTTGCAACCCCGGTTCTATGGTGCGTAGATTCTGTCAAGTAACCGTTGCAGATTACTAACTATCTGTCAGGATGTGCGATGATCATCGCACGTTCGTTTGCTCGGATTCATGAGACGAATCTCAAAGTACGCGGTTCTGATCGAGTCCGAGGCGCCAGGGCTGACCCTGAACTGCAGAAACAAGGCGTACTCCCGCTCTGGTTCGCTGATAAGAACGACTACGCTCGCATCGGCTCTGGCGACATTATCGAGACTGTTGGGCTCGTCGACCTTCTCGGTGGTGACTGTAATGCCCAGGTAAGGATTGACGTGAGAAAGCGCGACGGCTCGACCTTCCAGATCCCGACCAAGCACACTATGTCGAATGATCAGCTTAAGTGGCTCCGCGCTGGCTCTGCACTCAATCACATCCGCTCGCAGATGGCATCCTGATCCGATTCATCCTCCGTGAATATATATCCTGGAAAGTAGATTATATGGTTTATAATTGATCGCACTAGATACATAGCAGACAGCAGTGATCAAGATGGGGCGGGACCTGGAAGTTCAGCAGATGCAAGCGACTGTCCGAGGGCTTTGAGGCGCTGGCGGTGAAACATGGAGTCCCCAGAGTTATTTTTCAACCAACTGAGGGCGTTCTGGGCGACAGAGACCGCTTCGGGTGGAAGACCTGCAAGTTGAGCGACCTTCAAGCCGTGACTATCGCGATTGACACCGGGTCTTAGTCTGTGAGAATAAGCAAAACGCCCATCCTACAAGAAAATCATGAAGCACATGTGCAGTACAACCGGTGGTAAAATCGCTGACCTCAGTCTCGTCCACGTCAGTGCAGAAAAAACCAATGTCTTTAAACAGACCCTCGCCCTTATGGTCCGGTGTGTATCCCAGCATGTCAGTGAGCTCGTGGAAATGAGTTGCGAACAGTGTGCGGCATTGGTTCTTAGAGTAAAGGTGGTGCACGGTTGCGAAGGCGATAGCAAGCCCATCCTTTACCGTTGTGCCACGCCCCACCTCATCCATGATGACCTGCCGCTCATTAGCATTAGGCTAGTGCTGATATTCTTTAGATCATACCAGACTATTCGACGTAGCCCGCCGAAGGATTTCCGATGTCTCCAGCATCTCGACCATGAATGTGCTCCTATCGCGGAATAAATCGTCCTTTGCGCCGACACGGGAGTACAGACGGTCCACGACACCCATCGTGGCGCTGTCTGCTGGAACAAAAGAGCCTGTTTGCGCTAAAATCGCAATGAGAGCAGTTTGACGTAGAAGTGTGGATTTTCCGGCCATGTTGGGACCCGTGATGATATGTAGGCGTGAATCCGGGGAGAAATAAACGGTGTTTGGTGTAAAAACACGCCCCGATGTGAGCAAGCCGAGCTCCACTGTAGGGTGACGGCCGTTGACGACGTGAAAAGACAGACTAGCGAATGTCAAGTAGAAGGTACACAGAGTGAAGCCGGGACGTACTCTTCTGTCAGCGTGGGCCGAACAAGCTGCATCTCGTTGGCTAGGGTGGCGAAACCTAACGCGACGTCTAGCTCATCCATAATTCGAGCGTTACGACGTAAGACGGCTTCGTGTGAGACAACCTGAGAATGTGCGTCAACTGCTTCTGATAGTGCACGTAGCGGGCTGGAATTACCAGGGATCGAAGGGTCTCAAATGCATGCTTCTCCGCATAGACGAGCTCTTGAACAGTTTCGGCAATTTGAGCGCCGAGTCGCGACCATTCCTGTAGACATAAGCTGGTATCCGGAGAAGAGAACTGGGAAACGAACGCCATTGAAGAAGCTTGCAGTCGAGTTGCTTTCTGCGATGAGGACGAAGGATGCCGTAGACGCCTTGACGAGGGAAGCATGACGCTTCTTGGCAATATGAACGTGAACGCCATGCTGAAGAGATGACCGAAGAGTGAGGGAAGGTGCCGCTAGTGTAGGTACGTAAGCGAGGTAGTAAGGGTTCGTAGCACGAAAACTCACAATATGCGGTCTTGAACATCTGTTCCATCTCGTGCTTCCTCAAGGTTAGTTCCTCAAGTTTTTGGTGAAGTCTCGTTAGCTCTTCTGAGAAGCTAGGAAAGCAGTAACTCAGTAGCACGAGGTTGAATCAATGTCACAGCGTACTCTGGGTGTACGGTAAAGCGCAGATTGTTTTGCAATTTAAAGTCGGCATTCAGGTCAACATTATCAAGGGCAGACGCGTCAGGACCGTCTTCGTCCGTCGGCTCTTCGTCTTCAACAAGGTCCTTTACAGGGATCGCAGATTTAATCTTGACGTCAAGATCCTCTACACTGTCGAGACGCCCAACTAGTGCGACAAGATTCGCCCAGTCTTCCGCTATGAACTCGCTGCGTTCTTTAGCCTCCATTATCCTCTCAAGGTTGATGCGCTCCTTGAGAGTCTTCCAGATCGCAATCGTCGAGCTAATAATCAAGAGGTCACTCGCGTCGCCGCGGCCAAGAGTGAATTTCTGCACGACGCGGGTGAGGTCGCCATTGCCATGAAGAAGTTGGACTAGATCTTCCCGCAAGTGAACGCGAGAATGAAAGAGGGAAACAAGAGATTGCCGAGATTTTATCTCAAGTAAGGAAGTACTCGGAGAACCTTTAAATTGTAAGTGGGAGTCAATACGCACAGATGGTATTACTTACACAGCCAGCGAGCAAGCAAACGAGTCCCACCACTCGTCACTGTCCTCTTGATGACGCTGAGTAGGCTGCCCGTGACACCGCCCTCGCGCATACCCTCTCGAATCTCCAGGGCTTTGATTGTGTGCGAGTCAATCTGCATACGGGCCTCGGTTTCTTCCCGACTGGGTGTCGAGAGTTTGGGGGCATTCTCGAGAAGGTTTGCATGGAGGTATGTCGTCAGGAGCTCAACGGCTGCCGTTTCTTGTGCTGAGAGGGAGACAACTGTCTTCGACGGCTCAGGCTCTGATCCGTGGAACAGTGCATCAGGAAAATCGGTCGCATCGGGAGTCGAGACGTGCAGGGAGGCCGGCGTTGGTTCAATGTGGGAGACAAAGCAGCCTTCCTCTGCGATTGGGGAGAAAACCGGATGCGAAACGTCTCCTTTGATATCTAATGGAAGAACGACCTCCTTAGGACCAATCCGCACAAGCTCGTCTCGGAGGTTGTCAGCTGTAGTTAAACGCGTGAAGAATTCGCCTGTCGAGACGTCGATCCACGCCATACCCACCGGCAGCGCAGCCGATGCGACATCGGGGGATTGGTTCGGCGAAGGCGCGATGGATAGCAGGTAATTATTCTCATATTGATTCAGGAAAGGCTCGTCGATGAGAGTTCCGGGCGTGATGACGCGCACAACGCGGCGTTCGAAAGTAGGTTTTTGACCAAAGGGCGTCGGGCGTATGAATTCCTCACAGAGCGCGACAAAGCACCGTTTCTGCTGTACGAGGGTCTTGAGGTGCTTGTGCAAATGCACCAGCGGAAAGCCACACATGTGTATGCGTTGTCGGCTGAAGACACGCGATGTGAGCTTAATGTTCAACATTTGGGAGATCTCGACTGCTTGATCAAAATAAGACTAAAGAGAGAACTGTGAACTGAGTCAAAACATCGCACGGCAATTCTTACCTCGTAGAACTGTCCAACCCGTGTGAGCAGCAGACAGTGTGGGAACTTGGCAAGGTTGCTTAAAATCTCAACGGCGAGCTGGGTCTTTGGAAGGTTATCGGGTTTGACATCTACCGTTGCAAGGTGCTATAAGAATCTAGTCCGACCGACTTAATAATCGTCTCACTATTAGCACCAGTGAGTGCTTCCACGACCGCCGTCGAAGTATCCTCGCAGTCAGCTTGTTCTTCATGGACGGCGGCAACCCTCACATCTGTGGGTGGGTTTGCGTGAATCATGATAGAGCTGTCTAATCAGTATATACCTTCGTCGACTTGAGCTTTTGTCCGCTCTCGTTTTTGCCTTGTAGGGACATCTACACGCACGAGTGCATCATTCAGCAACTGAGCATGGATAAGTACGGAACGTGTACCCCCAGCACCCTCAATGCTGTCATCTACTACGACCTTTCTACGCCGGCCCTTGCCTTTCACGGGGAGCGACTCAACTACGTCGTCAGGCTGAGTAGAAAAATCAAGCGTATTGCTGAGGATAGACTCTGGCAAACTGCTAGTTGCCTCCGCGCCGGAACTTGTGTTGACATCGCCAAAGTTGGATTCAAGCGAATCCTTTCTTCTAGTTTGCCGACTTGCGCGTGCGACAGACACATCTCCCGAGCCAGTAGGGTTTACTTACAATAGAGCTGTCAACGCATGTAGCTCGCACACGGACATCCTAGGCGTACATAGACTAGCTTGTTCCTCGGGTACAGCAGCCGCCTTCTTACCGAGACCACCCTCCCAGTTGCCTAGTGGCGTTCCTGTTGCGCTTGGATGCGATTTAACAAGCTCCGAGTACTTTTTCTTCGTGATGGCCGGTAAGGGTGGTAGAGGCTTGTCCAGTGGCGCCTCCTCGACGCATGTGCGTGCTGAGACGCGTAATTTACGCGCGAAGATAGAAGTGTAAATGCAGTATTCATGTATGGCGCGTCGTCGAGAGGAGCAAGCGGCAGGCGAAAGCATATAGGACGCGTCGTGTACGCGTCGCGGAACGAGCAAGACGGATTGCGAGGCTGTAGGTCACGTCGTCGCGTGGAGGCGGAGTTTCAATGGGCCATCAAATGCGGTCGAATGCGGCGACTGGATGCTGCCAGCGCTGTTCGCCGCGTCGCTTGCTTGCACCTCGCGCAACGCAGCTGTACCGTCCGCCACACCAATCATGTCGTTCGCAGGAAGACGTAGGGGAAATAAGGTCAAAAAGGGTGTTCAGTTCACCGTCATGGTCGTCGGTACGTGTTTGCCACTTCCACTACCTTGGCGTTGCGCTGATTGTCGCGCGCCTGTTGTTCGTTTGTGTGCGTCGCTGCTGCTGTAGGTGCGTCGGGCACTGGACGTACGACGTTCGTGAACACACTTTGCGAGTCGGAGGTGCTGTCGCACAAGGTGTCGGATAACCCTGACCTCGCGCACGTTGAGGAGGGCATCAAGATCAAACCAGTCAACGTCGGTACGCTGTTCCCGCAGCGAGTGTTTTTGTGTACCCCTTACAGACCTCTGCGCAGAACTCGAAGAGGATGGCGTCCGCATTGCCCTCACCATTGTCGACACGCCCGGCTTCGGTGACAATATTGACAACGAGTTTGCGTGCGTCGTCGCTCGGATGGGTGTGAATGCGGGCAGACGAACTGACGGTTGCTGCGCAGCTTCCAAGAGATCGTTGGCTACCTCGAGCGTCAATACGACGACATTCTTGCAGAGGAGTCGCGTATTAAGCGTAACCCGCGCTTCAGGGACAACCGTGTTCACGCTCTGCTCTATTTCATCCCCCCAACGGGTCATGCGTGCGTGCATTGTAACGGTTCCATAGGTGAAGGGGCGCTTGACATGCCTTCCGCAGGCTCCGCGAGATGGACATTGAGCTCATGCGCCGCCTTTCACCGCGTGTCAACGTTATTCCCGTCGTCGGTAAGGCTGACTCACTGACCCCCTCTGAGCTCAAGGGCTTCAAGAAGCGGGCAAGTTGTCCCGTACTTTCCGTCCCCTTTAGGGCTGACGGGCTCTTCAGATCATGGAGGACATTGAGCACTATGACATCCCAATCTACAACTTCCCGTACGACGTCGAGGAGGACGACGAGGATACGATTCAGGACAATAGCGAGCTCCGTGTACGATTAGTCTGTGCTTCCTTTCCTGTTTTTTTGCTCAATGTCGTCTTTGCAGTCTCTCCTCCCCTTCGCCATCGTCGGTTCTGAGGAAGAGGTCGAGATTGATGGCCAACCCGTCCGCGCGCGTATCTACCCTTGGGGTATCGTCGAGGTCGATAACCCTAAGCACTCGGACTTCAGCCGCCTGCGTGGCGCGCTCCTCAAGTGTGTCCATGTCCTTGGCGTGTTGTAAATCCGGGGAGTGCGGTGCTCACGTGTTCGCATGCTTTAGCACGCACCTTGCAGATCTTAAGTCATTGACGCATGACGTGCTCTACGAGACGTACCGTACCGAGAAGCTCTCACGCACAGTCCACGCCGACACACAGTACGTGTGAATGGCCGTTGTGGCGCAAATTATAGCTGACAGCCTAACGACAGCGACTCTTCGATTCTGCCCGAGGAACTGGCGACGCAGTCCGTCCGGCTCAAGGAAGAGCAGCTCCGTCGGGAGGAAGAGAAGGTAAGATCCTAAGTTGGGAACGATGATGCGAGGCAGCGGCTAACGGATGAACGCGTAACAGTTGCGCGAGATCGAGCTCAAAGTCCAGCGGGAGATCAACGAGAAGCGCCAGGAGCTGCTGGCGAAGGAGGAGTCGCTTCGGAACCTGGAGAGCCGCCTGGCGGCGCAGGGCTCGCAGAACGAGTTCCGGGAGTAATTCCAACCTTGTTCGTAGGATGCGGAAAACGAGCGGGAGGATGGGAGAGAGTGTGTGCTCGCGCGTATATACCCCGCACACGCGCCTTTGATGTGTCGGCCGCTAGTGTGATGTCCTTCTAATATTATCTCTGGATACTGAGAGCGAGTCGGTCGGTGCCATTGTTGTTGTTTTGTTTTGTGTCCTGGGTGTGCTGTTGGATGAAGAAGAGAGATGAACGGAAGTAGGGCCGGGATGATGCCCGATCGGGGATTGTGGTTGTAGTTCTAGCGTCAAGCGCACCCGTGCTCGCTCTAAGAGCTTCTCCCGCCTCTCGCCTGCTCTCCGCTTCTTCGTATCGACCACCCGCGCGTCGCTGTCTTCGCGACCCCCGCTCCTTTTTCGCGTCCTTCCTGACTCCCACCTCGACAAGTCTGGGCGCGCGCGGCCTACTTTGGTTGCGGCACAGACGTTCGGACCGGTCTGCAGCGCACTTGGAGCCGCTGTCGTCGGTGTGCACAGATGCTGAGCGACACTCGGACATCGCTCGTCCTCGATGCAAGCGGAGACTGGCAGACTACTCGTCCACACATGACAGACCGAACTTCAACCACGTCGCCCACTTCCGCATCAGCGGCAGCGCCTGCGCCATCTCTCCCGCCATCAACTTCGCCATTCCTGCGTCGCCGTTCTGCCGTCATTCGTCTTCCGCCTCCTTCCGTCCCTCCTCCTTCCGAACCTATCCCCCAGCTGCCTGTCCTCGATACCCAAAGCACCGCAGTTCAAGATCAGGGCTCGCCTCTGCTCATGGACGACCTGCCCAACATGCCCGCCGGTCTGAGTGCTGCCTCGACCTTCTTCACCCGCCCGGCTGCGTCCCCCAGGCTTGCTGCCGTCGCAGCCTTTTCACAAGCACAGGCGCGCCAACTATTCACCGTCCAGCCCCAGATTCCCCCATCCCCTCCGCAGCAATATACCGAGCCCCCGTCCGCACCCGTGGGTGCTCACGATATTGTCCCTGATCGCCTGTTGTTGTCTCCGAATGACCCAACGGCCCGCAACGGCTCAGAGACGCGTCCGTCCTCGCGCAGGGCCCTTACGAAGGCCCTCGAGCTTGCACGCGAGGCCGTTAAGCTCGACTCGACGAATGACGATCCATATGGTGCTATCGTCGCTTACGGCAAGAGCGTCGCGCTGCTCAGCAGGGTCATGGAGCGCGTCATGCGGGGCGAAGATAGCACGGACTCGCGACGCAGGGGTGGGCGCCGGAGAAGCGTCGTGGCCCAGGAAGAGGAGGTTAGGCGGCTCAAGGCTATCGTGCGTACTGTCTGTGTGGACCGCGCATAACCGGTTGGTTGACATCTATGCAGCACGACACCTACGCGGATCGGATGAACATCCTCAGCCTCATATACGACATCCCTACACATCCGCAGTCCCCCACGTCACTCTACCCGTCAACATCCGTATCTGCATCCAACTCGTCTGCATCTACGCGTCCCTCGTCCCCTTCCTCTCCCATCTCCGACGCGGCTCCTCCATTACCACAGGATTTGGATGAGTCGGACCTCGGCGACCGACGATTCTCGCAGGAGACTGCACGATACGACGCCGAAGAGATATTTGCGAATGGGTTCACGTCCGACCGTGGTAAGCTGTCCCGCTTCCGTGTACGCCCCGGCCTCCTTCCTTATTGTTGACATTGAAGGGCCAGGGCATCCTTATACTCATCCCTTTGCGACGTCCTCACGTTCGTCTGTCAACGACGACCTTACTCCCGTGGACGCGCCTCTATCCCAGTCTGCGCCACCTCCCGTGTCTGCATTCCGCGTCTCAAACATCTCCCGATTGTCCGTCCGACCGCGAGCCGGCTCTAATCTCCCACCTCCCGTCCCGCCACCACAGAACGCGCCTCCGCCTGCTCCCGATCGTGCACCTCTGGCACATCAGGTACCCCCGACACCAACGCAACATCTAAATATTGTGACGACACGTCCACGCGGCTCGTCGACAAGTAGCCATGTACGGAATTTGTCAGGAAGCAAGCTCGAATCGCTCAAAGAATACGAGGAAAGCCCGCTACACACCGCGCAGCAGCAGCATTTCAACCAAGCAGCTTTAGAGCCCGAAGGCCCACCGAGGACACGAACCAACGAAGTGCCTTTCACGCCGCGGGACCCAAATCGCGACTCACATCCACTACCCCCGTTGCCGACGTCCCCCAAATCGGAACGTTCGTCATCCGACATGCCGACGCCACGGACACAGACTGTCCCCCTGGACGGCCCGCCCCGGCTGCAGAACGCACTGCCGGTAGACACGTCACTATCACGACTGATCAACACGTCAACAACGATGGGCACGATTTCTATGCGAAGGTCCAAGACCTCGGCACCCCCTTCCTCTGGCGGCTCGCCCCAGCTGCCAGATGCAGTGCCGCCGTCGGCGTTGCGCATGCCGTCGAGCACCACGGGCTTACCACCTGTGTCTGGCGGACACCCTGGCTACAGCCGCAGCCGCTCGACCTCGCAGCCCGGTCACCGACCAAACCTGGCTGGTTTGCCGCCGCCATCGCAGCTCGACGCGAGTGCTATCGCACGCCCGACGTCCTCGATGCTCGCATCGCAGACGTCGCGCAAGACGTCGCTCTCCACGAGCATCAAGGCGGCGTCACCACCGCACATACAGGTCGTGAACGGGACACTCTCGCCACCACCACCGACGACGCCATCGCTCTCGCTCGTCACGCAGCTCGTCCCGCCACCACCGATCCCGCACTCGAACCTCCCGACCACGCCGACGTCGCCGCTGCCGCCCATGCCACCGAGCGACGCGATCCGCAAGCCGTACCACATGATGGGCCTCCTCCGGCACACCATGACGTCCAGGTCGGGCGGGTACGTCACGCGCCGGCTACACGTCCCACAGGAGGTGTGGTCGCAGGGTGGCGCGAAACTGCAGAACGTGCCGGAGAAGGTGCGCGTCGTCGAGTTCTTGTGTGCCGCGCTCGAGGAGCTGCATCGCGCGTCGGGCGACGCGTTCGGCCCGGGGAACGTCAGCACCGGGCTCGGGCTCGGCATCGGGTCCATTGGCAAGAAGGAAGGCGACGTGTGGAACCTCAAGCTGGACGAGTTCCTGCGGGTATGTGACGATATCGTGTCAGACTTTGGGAAGAGACTGGGCGTCGGGGAGGGATTCGTGATTAAGAAGAGTTCCGTGCGTGATTTTGAGTGGAATGTGTGGCGAAGTCATTGACGGAGAGCTGCGCAGGTGGCAGCGTGGGGCGGAAAGCTGACACGCCAATTTGATAAACTCACGAACCAGAAGAAGTGCGTCCCGAATATTTTCTTTTGAAACTCCTTTTCTCTGACGGACGTTTCGGCAGCCTCGACTCACCGGCAGCGTATGTGCAAGCGCTCAATCGGCTCTTCCAATCCACACAGCTCCTCGACGAACACTGCAAGGCAGTCTCGATGCAACCCCCCGCGCCTTCCTACGCTGCCCTGCCAAGAGAGTGCCGCTTGTCTGCCGAAAGCAAGCTCAAGCGATCCTCCGAGTTCTTTGCCTCTGTTGTCCTTACGTTCGTTATCCGTGACCTCGCGCAGCTCCTTGACAAGTACGTCAAGAAGTGCGAGAAATGGCTCGCGGAATAGTGTGTAGCGGCGGGGGCGGCGGTGTCCCATTTGTACTTTCTATTTCTTACGTCCCCGCCCCGACGGGTTTCCCGGATGTTTCATGCCTTTTCTTTTTTGCATCCCCTTTTCGACCTGTGGTATGGGATTGGATGGAGGCTCCGATCTCGTGTTTGTCGTACACCAGTCTTGTATTACAACAGCTCCCTCGTGCTCCTGCCAGCGCTCTGTGGATATATCCCATCATCTGTTCTCTGTTTGTCCCATCTTTCTCGCGCGCCTCGTCCTCCCGATTGTCACCTTTGGCCTGTCTGGTCTTCCCGTACATATGATCGACCTACTACGCCTGTTAATCATCGGCGCTCGCCCATGGCACATACCCGGCTTCAACTTTAGACTCGGGAACGCTCCATAGCTTGCCTCTCATGACCGAACTCGCTGATGATCTGCATCATTTCACTGGTAGAGTAATCCGCGTGACACTCGGCCCGGCCCGGCTCCTGGCATGCCCAGACGTAGCGCGCCAGACAATAGACTTGCGTGCTTTAACGCGGAAGGACCATAGAAGGAGAGTAGCAGAGGGCTATCTATGGCTATGTACAGTATGGCGCAGAGCGGGAATTCTACAATATTTGGAAAGTACGGTACGGCGGAAAGTGCTATTACGATAGATGCTATAATGTATCCAAAATGTACGCTAGGATTAGCAGATGGATTGTATGCAGAAGCCCTTGCGAAAGTCCGAGGTGCAATGAGACGGAAGGAGACCATGCAGTAGTGTAGCGTGCAAGGGGGCTATTGAAAGAAGGGCGTTGTCCGAGGCGACTGAAAGACGTAGGCGAGGTTGCCAAGCACACGGAGGCGGATGCCTAGAAGGGCAGGGCCAGTGTAACCATTAACTCCAGCATTGGTAGCTGCGGACCGAACACGCTGGGAGAATCAGACGTACCGTAGCTGAAGCGCGAGCCATCGTCGGCCTCTTCGTCAGAATCCGCGAACGGGCTGAGCTCCCGAAACTCGTGCAACGCCTCTGGAGACGTATCACCAGCGCAACGCAGGCGCGCACAGTCAGGACCGTTGTCAGTCAAAAAAAAGCAGAACGCGCGAAATGCTTACGGCCTAGCACCGTTCGTTGCGGGCCCATCCGGCGCTGTATCTCGTCCTGCTGGTACCGTGGGCTGCGCCGGTGCGAGCGGGCGCGTGGCGAGAGGACGTCAACACCGCGGGTTTCGGCATCCCCACCTGGGCTGCGCGCATGGTCGATCCGCCTCCGCTGGCCCGAACGCACTACCCAATTACCTGGTCAGTACACCCACGGGCGCGGATTGCCCGGTGGCACATAATACTGACCATCAAACGGACCCTCATCTTCCGACCCCGGCTCGCGTTTCGGCTCGATATCTGCGCGCATACGCTTCGCGCCAGAGACAGTCGGGACCTCGATGGCGGCAGCGCCCTTCTTACCCTTGCCCTTAACCTTTTCCTTCGTCGTGGTGGTAGCATCGGGCTGCGTGGCAGGGTCCACGTGCTGCGCTTGTTCCTGTGCGTTCTTGGAGAGGAAGTCCTGACGGTACTTGCACATCTTCTCGCCGTAAGCTTTCTCGTCCTGCGTGTCAACGTTCTCAGTCTCAAACTCAGCAGGTGAAAGCGCAACGAGGCGCGGGATGCCCTTCTGCGATGTGCCAGGCGTGTCGTCGAACGGGTTCGGGGTGGTGCCCTCGTAATAGCGGAAGGCAAGCCAGAGAAACGCCCGGGCACGAGAGGCGGAGGAGAAGTGGACAGGCATGAAGAAGTCGAGGAAATCGACATCGTGCCGGCCGAAGTGCTCATGCACGAGGTACTGTAGGGTAGAAAGAGAACCGGTGTGAGGTTAGCGAATGCGACAAGTGGCGCCGGAGCGGGCTGGACTAACGGTAAAGTGGTTCGAAAGAACGAAAAGGAGGTTTACGATGCTTGTTGAAGGCGTCACCCCTTCGGCCTTACGGCGGAGGGTGCATGGGTGAGCGTTCTGTCGGTGACGCGCCACTCAGGCATACGAGAGCAGCACTCACGATCTTAGTTCGGAGCTCCACGGGAGTAACGGGAATGTGGTCGGCCTCGTCAGGCAGATGGCAAGCCTTAAGAATATTCTTTATGCGCGGGGCATCTTGCAAGTTTGGGTCTACTTTCTGTAGCGAGGGAACGGGATGGTACGTCCGGAGGTTGGTGCGCATCTCAGGGAGGACTGATAGTACGGGGAACGCGCGACCTCTAAGAGAGCGAGTAGAGTGAGACAGAGACAGACGGGCGCACAGGTCATGGTGGTATTGATCCTTCCGACATTGGCAAGTAGAGCGACCTTGCCGAAGTCAGAGGCGAAGTCGGCTGAGTCCTGCATCTTCTCTCTGAGAGCCTTGGCGGTCCTCGGCGACTGAATGAGCGCACGGACGTAAACATCACGAAATGTACACCTTTCTGGAGGAGAAAGGGAGGGGTCGGTGAAGACTTTGTCCTCGTTATCGAAGATATGGGAGAGGAAATCAAACTGGATGTCACGTCGGGAGAGGGGGCGACCTTCGTTCGCTTTGATGGCAAACGCCTTCCGCCTGGGAGCGCGTGAGTAAATAAAGAGCTGATGAAGATGCAGAAGAACGAAATACCTTGGGGCCTTCTGGGCGGCCATGGGAAGAGGGAGAGAGGGGCGGACGAGCGGCAAGTCACATCGCTCTCATGCAGTTTATAACGTAGCGGACAGCTCTCAGTCTCGCCAAAACGGGTCACTTCGCGCGCCTGCCGACGGCGACAACACCTCACTCCACCTCTGTCAGTCTCCATCTCGTCTTAGTCCTTGGCGCTCAGCTTCCAATCATCTGCCCATCGCGACCGTCTGCCGCGATTTTCTTCCATATCATTTCCGGCTGGTTTCCCTTTCCTCTTACCCACCTGCCCGAATGTGTCCACCATCATCATGATCCCCGTCAGCATCGCCGCCCTATGTCTCTACCACTGCTTGGCCTTCTCTCTCTCCTGGCCCTTCTTGCCTCTTACGATCTGGCGCGGGGACGGCCTTCTCTTCTTCTTCAGGGCTTCGGGATGCTAAGTACCCTGCTGGTTTCTTAAGGCCTCTGAGATGCCTTTCTTTTTTCCTCTGGCACGCGTTCTCTTTCTTGCCGTTCTTCTACCTCAATCCTTTGCGATCATCGAGCAGATTCCCTTCGCGACGGCTGGCCAGTCGACGGTGGTTTTGTCTGCGCACTGGACCCAGGTTCAAGTTCTGCTACCTCAGCCTGACGGATCCTTACTTCTCTCATCTGCTATCCAGTCGAGCATTGCGAACGACTTTGTGCTCGTCAATCTTCCTCGTATGTTCCAGAAAATACGATGGGATATTCTCACTATTGACGTATGTCTGTAGTGGGCACTACCTCCGTGACCTGTAATGGGCTTAAACAGTCGAACGGGTCAATCGGTGTTTACTGTTTGGATTGCGGTCCTGCCACACCGACGGCTAAGGTTTTTAACACAAGTGTAACCGTGGATGGTCTGATTGAGGTGAGAAGAATTTTTACTACGCATTGAGCTTGCGTCTCATCGCTGTGACGACACTGTCATCATGACAGGCTGGCTTGTTCACGCTCGTGTCTCTAGACCCCTTCGCGATGCACAACCTAACAATCATTAATTATCCCGCAACACCCTCCACCCTCACTCTCACCCGGTTTTTTGTCGCTATAAACGGTGAGCATCGCATGCTACAGTATATTTACCATAGGCGCCAAACACTCAGTAGACAGCAATCCCGCAACCTCGAGCCAACCGACAACGACCAACCCCAATCCCACAGGAGTGTCTCCGACGCGTGGTGGTGGTGGTGGTGGTGGCACAGGCGGCAGTGGTACGGATACTCCCGACAATACCTCATCCTCCAGTGGCATCTCCACTCTACGCGTCGTTGCTGCCATCCTGATCTCTGTCCTCGGCTCCATTGCGCTTGCCTTCGGCGTATTCATATTCTACATTATCTACATCCGCCGCCGTCGTTCCGCACAGCCCCTACCCACCACCGCGCCATCCCCACCAATGCAAGCTACTGCGGCGCGCGCGACAGTACTGACGATGGACACCCCCGTGATTACGCCAAGAAATTCAGCTGTCCTCCGTAGGATCTTCCTTGCAAGTCCGCGTCCAGCGAGGACGACATCGCCGCCACGGGTGCCACCTATTGTCCCCTTACCCCCAATGCCGACGAACTCGCAGCAGCGCAGGGCGGTCGTCTCGCTTCCAGCACCGGTGAAACGCCCGCTGTCCATGATATTATTGCCCCCTCTTGTGCCAAGCCCACGCAAGTCACGGCGCGAACGATCGCTTCCGTTACTACCGAAAATGGATCCCGAACCCGACGTAATGCCTGGGTTAGGATCGTCATCGCTCTTCTCCGTGGTGTCCGAGGTCGGTGTGCCCGAGAGCGATTCCTCGTCGGCGAGAGCCCCCTCATCCTTCGGTACACTCGCATTGGCTGAAGCGACCAGACCGCTGGAGTGTCAGGGGTCTGCAGGAGACCCGGTACTGCCGCGAGACCTACTATCACCACCGGGCCGCATGCCCTCCCCGTCCCTATACTCGATAGGGCGGTCGTCAATGGCAGCTTCACGGGGAGAGGGCAATCTGCGATTGAGCGGGTGTGCGTTTCACATTTGGCATTCCGTCTGTCTCCCGGAAGCTGACGAGACGTTACAGTATATCCGGAAACGCTTTACAGCTCAGAGTAAGCATTTCCTTCTCAGCAGGAGATCAAGCCCCGCTGCATTCTTCTCTGCCAATGTTTTAGACGGGCGTCTTTGTTTCTCGTGCTTTTATATTGGGATAGTTCGGAATTTGTACACATATCCTTGTATCTATATATTTCAAATCCTGCTTCACGTGCTTGTCTTGCACCTACACTCCTTCCACCGCGGTTGCCGGCAGGCTGCATGTCTTTGTATCATAGTACACAACAACGGCCAGTGTAGCGATTATATTTTCACCCTTCGGTGGTTACCGTCTTCCACCTTTGCCCCTCGAGTGATCAGACAGCAAACATAAGAGGCTCCTTAATGACCTAGCCCCAACAATCTGCCGTGTGCATTGCTGTATCAAATCCCAACATTTCCCAGCATGCAGCGGATGAAGAGCAGGGTCCCTGTTTAGGGACTACAGTCAATTACCATCAGCTTGTACACCATCACCAAGTTACACAGTAAAATGATTCTCTTTCTCCCATCCACTTTTCCAAGTAGTAACTATACAGCATAATATTGCTGCTATAGGCTGCTCCAGAAAAGAATTGAAGTGCATAGGAAGAGTGGTTGGCGAGCAAGTGCGGAAATGGTCGGCAACTTCTGGGTATTCAGACTCGCACCGGTGTACAACGGCAGTTGATACAAAATGTGATATTTATGCAAATGTGTAGCAAGAATAATTCAGAGGGATATTTCCCATTGCTCTGTGCAAAACATCGGGCGGAAGGTCTTGTTGGTGTGAAACCGATGCAGTCTCTCGGAGGGATGTGTTGAAGTCGAAAAATCGTTGCCAAAAAAGTGCTGCCAATAATAATCACGTGAGTCCGTTGACCGACATCACCGGGTACTAGTGACTTCTACCCAAGCGCGTGCCTAGGCTAAAACATAAAAATTTCGCTGCTGATCTATAGGAGCTGAGATTGACGAGTAAGAAGAGGAGATTACTGAGGAGGAGCTCAAGAATGACGAAGGGGAGGGAGAAAGTGAAGAACTTTGACGGAGTGGGATCGTGTTGACTTCATTCATCCGTTCTGATCTTAGTCCTGATTATCTTGGTTATCTGGTCTTATCAGGGCTATCAGTGTTGTACAACTTGGTGGTACTCGCACTTCGCGCCTTCCTCACATAATTACACTTGAAAAATTTGAGTGAGGAGGGCACGAGTGGAGGTCACTATACTCGGCTCAAATTTCGCTGTACAAGTTGACGGTGATGGACTGTACCCCAAGCACTTGAACGACGAATACAATATTTGCCTTCGCGCGGCGACTGTTCCATGAGAACTGGCCGTGTCCGTCACCATGTCGTGACGACTTCGTCATTCTCTTGAGTTAATCTTCGCGGACAACATCTGAACCCTCAGCTGGATATCTGAACAAACACGTACCGTAATTACTATGGCATTCTATGGCTGCTACGATGACATAGGACAAACTAAACGCGACGGTGGCTACGCTACAATACCCGAACGAGAGACGTAGTCAGGGTGGAAATGAACGAGAAGAGGAGTCTATTGCGCGATGGCGGCCGTCATCACGCACCTAGATACGTTCAAGTGCTTAAGCTCTTGACCGTCAGACCCATCCAGATACCCATCTCCGGCTTGCCCTCCACCATAGGCGGCATAGCGTTCGCCGGCTTGCGCGCAATCTTAAGGTCCTTGGCATTCGGCGGAAGGTGGAACTCAAAGTTCTCCAGGAGTGCAACCGAGATAGCCTGCATCGTGAGAATACCGAACCTCCAGCCGATGCAGCTCTGGACGCCAGCAGCTATGACACGAAACCATCAGCGAACTCGAATAGGAACATTCTGTGAGTAGACATACAGAAAGTCATACTATGAAATACCGGTCAGCCAAGCACGGGGTAGACAAGAAGATACTAAACTCACATATTACCATGCATACCGACGGCCGTCATCTTCGTTTGCTCGTCACCCAAGAAGCGCTCCGGTCGCCACTCGGCAGCGTCAGGACCCCAGACGTCCGGATTCCTTGATCACCCACCTCGGGTCAATCGGTATAATGATACAGACAAAGCCATCTACTGACCTGTTGTACGCAGCAACGGAAAGGTCGATGAGCTGGCCCTTCTTCACTGGAATTTCCGTGATCATCTTGCCGGACTTGCCAACGACAGGAACAGCGAGCGGAATAACGTCATCCTGAGAGGCCGCACGCTTAAGGTGCCAAACAATGGGGTGAAGACGAAGCGCCTCCTGTAGAACAGTGAATAAACTGCATGCAAGGGGCTCTTTGAAGGCAACGTGCCTTAATGGTCGCATTCAAAATCGCCATACCCTCCAGATCCGATGCCGAGAAGTCCGTCGCGCCACGCTGGCTGACCTTAGCACGGGCGGTAACGATCTCCTCTCGAATGCGCTCCTGGTACTCCGGATACTTCGCGAGCTCCCAGAGCCACCAAGTCAAGGAGAGGGCAGTCGTTTCGTGGCCGGCGAACAGGATGGTGCTATAATTGCCGGGGTTGCTTCGTAAAATGGAGCGGGATAGAAAACAAAGCAGGCGTACGAGATTTGGTCAAGAACCTCGAATTCGGCAAGCTTCATACGCGGGCTCTCAGCCTCGTTCGCGCGGATGAGAACGCTCATCATGTCCTTGCTGTCAAGCTTAGCTTGACTGTTCGGAAGGATGACATTCCGGGCGTATTTGCGCATGAACTCGTTGAACTGGCGGAAACGCGTATACTCGCGGCTCGGCATGTAGCGCACGAAGAGGAGGATCGGGATCGGAACATAGCGCCAGAGGGTACGGAATACTAGGTTCCATGCGTGCGGGTACATGGTCGAGTCAAGGCTTTAAGACCATACGTCAGTGAGAGAAGGGAAATAGTAACGAAACGTTGCGAACAAAATACCGTCATATGCCTCATGCAAGGGGCTATGCGAATTGTCCAGAGCACCGACGTCGAGAGCGAAGCCAGCTACAGTACGAAAACAGATGTTCTCAGCAAGATCGCAAGCACCGCGCCAAAAAGAAAAGCTTACCGTCAGAGATGATGTCTAATGTCGCACGAGCAAGCCAGGGGTAAATGTTAAACGTCGCCTCGACTGCGCTGTTAGGGAATTCCCCTTCCTTCAGTTTGGTAGCCAACTATTATAAATAAAAAATCAGTTTAACGGCGGACTACCGAGCACGGTCGATGTACGCACCTTCGCAGAGTACTGCAGAAGCATAGGAAGGAAGGACTTGAGCTGCGAGGTCGAGAAAGAAGGGTTCATAATCCTGCGATGACGCTGGTGCACATCACCTAAGATGAAAGAATGAGCCGGAAACTCATTTCTCTCGTAAGTACGAAACTTACCGTGAGCTGAGCCAATACCGCCCGGCCCAAGCATCATCTTCTCATCGGTGCGGTAGTCGTTCGGCTTGAAGAACCTGTAGCCTGACGTCTGGAAAATGTACTGGAACGCCTTCGCGTCCGCCAGCATCAAGTGGTCCTCCTGTTGCGGGGGTGGAGGTAAGTAACTTGGCGTACAAGGAGAAACAAAATCGCACCCCCAAAATCCCTTTGATCCTCCAAGCACCACCAAACTCTTTCATCCACGGGAACTCGTTGTCCCCAACCTCATTCTCGTAGCGGATGTTGCTCAAGTTTCCTGCCCCCCCAACGTATCAGCTATGCACGACAAATCATAGACAGGGTTTGGGATCTCACCAAGCCAAACGGAAGGCGACGAAGGGCCGCGAATGTCCTTGAGGGAACGGAAGTTGCGCTTCAACAGCAACCAACCAATAAGGAAGACAAACGCAGAGAGCGCATAGAAAAATGACTGTAAGAAAGTGGGCATGGCTGTAGCTTGCGCCGTGGGCCCTGAATTGTCGCAGGCGCTTAATAGGGCTCGAGTTTATATGAGAGAGTGCCATGAGCGACGTCGAACGGTGTAGCCGGTGATTCTCGGGGTACGGCGCAATGCAAGATCAGTGATTTGCGCGGCGCTCCGGACGCGACTGTTTGGCGTCCGTGTAGCTAAGCATGGCTCCGACTCGAAATATTGACGACGCAACCCCTGACTTGTATCTGATGCTGATGTCGGACTGCGTGTTCACCGCCTTTCACAGCGATATCGTCAATAATCCCAATGCAGTATGGCTCACATCCTACTGCATGTCTGCCACCGTAGTGATTCTGCATGGACGTGCGACGTCGCCGCGGTAGCTCCTTGCAGGAGAAACCGGGAAGGTATGATAGAATTCGTGGGGTATATGACGATGTTGGATGGTCGAGTAGCTATAGAACGACGAGAGAGCAGCCCTGGGGGTGCGGACGGCCGAAGGGAACGAGCCTGCGACGCATCATTTGGTGAAGGGCCTGGACCAGAAACCAGCCAGCTCGCCGGACCCACATCTGCCTGGGCGGGCCTTATTTTGAAGACCCGTCGCACCGATCACCCGGAACAGCTCCTTAATGGAGTCCAATTCATACTGCCGCCGACTCGGCAACGCTTGTTCCCTGCGTAACATAGAGGCTCCGCTGGTATATACACGCGGTAGCGAAATAAAAAAAGGAACCTTGAAACAAGGCTGCGTTGAGCGCAAAGTAGGAACATCGAGTTGTCAGCCCCTGGCCCAGGAACAAGCTTTTCAAGCAAGCTGCGGTGATGTAGGAGATAAGCCGAAACGAAGCGAAGCTTGATATTGTAATAGCCCTCGACACTGAGCAACTCACCGTCGGTAATGTTGGCTGCTAACGGCGCACACGACTACAAAGCTTATGGCAGATCCTACGAGCAAGCGGTCTTAAATGGCCTAACGTGCGCTATTTGAATGATATCCAATCGTCCGGCGAGCTAATCTCTACTCCACCGAGACAAGATCACCTCTCAACGACGAGTCTTGAAGGGTGAGGCGCACGCTCCGGCCCAATAGGGTCCAAATGAATCACCGTACCTCTCCGGTCTACGCGCGCCATTCGAGAGTTCTAAGACTCCACGCGTCATATCACCCTCGCTATAATAAACCCGTTGCAAACCTACATGCCAGCAGTCCAAGGACGGATGCTAGTTCAATGACTTCGACCACAAGCACGGCCTCGAAAAGCCGCCTCGGTTGAAAATGCGGCTGGACGCGACCTCGGCCCAGCGAGGGGAAAGCCGCGATGGGACTTGTCATTTATGCTGCGATCGCCAACAGGCGGCGCTCTCCGGCATCACGTCGCAGCCCCCCTAATCAGGCTTGTCGCCGAGCTGAACCGGCCTGTACCGTTGCGACTGCTGATCGAGCTCCGCATAACATATCTCCGTTTGCAAGCGGGCACGAGAAATCACCTCGGGTCTCTGGGACCATTCAAGTTCCAGCCCCTTGGATATACCGATGCCACGATAGTGCGCCGAGCACGTCGGGCCCTGCATCGGTGAAATCCAACGGACGTATAGCGTTTAACAGTACACCTAGCTAAGGTGGGCTCAAAAGCCCGCTTCTAGATCCAGAAACAAACAGCTGCGAGTGCTAGGACAGCGTTCCGAAGGCCATGCAATTAAATGCTGCTGAATGATCCTTGGGGAGTGGGAAGGACGAGCCTGGTTGGATCTATCTAAGATTCGTGCGCACCGGCTCTCGGGACGAAGTCTAGGACCGCCTGGAGAGCTCCAGCTGCGTTCGATGGTATCATCCTCCGAGATCGGCGTACTCGAAGCCAGTCATGGCTCCACTGGCACTGTCAGCTTGAACGAACTGCTGCCCTCGCAACGTATCGAGCCAACCTGAGATTATGACTCCTTGCAGGCTCGTGCCAGTGGCCCTCCCAGCCAGAAAATTCCAGCGCTAACGAGCAGTCGATGCGGTTTGTCGTAGATGCTTACTAGCCCTGCTCAACACAACGACTTGGATCCAGATATATGCCCTACGCACAAAAGAACACGTCCTATGCTGTTGGCAATACAGCAGATGCTTCAGTCATGCTGGCGGATTTGGGGGGTTGTCATACCAGAGATCTGGTTCAAACGTCAATTGTCAGGGTCTATCCAAGGCCGATAACTGAAGTTCGGCCATTGAACAGAAATAGTGATTCGCTGACAGAAACCCGTCGTTCGTGCGCGAGCTGACAGACACTGGTAAGCAACTCAGAAGCGACGCGTATCCAACCCGGTAAGTATGTGTACTGTGTGGGCAGTAGGTGGTAAGCGGGGAGTCCAGGAAGAAGTCACTGACCCACTCCGGGGAGTGCCCGAAACTTGCACCTCGATATGGGGAACTTGCTGCGCTCGCAAAATTACAGCGTAAGGCCACGGCTGTTCTGTGACCGGTGTAGGTGCGTCATCATACATGTGGAAGGCACACTTACCGTTGGACAATCTGAATCCTATTCATGGCCCCTCGCCGGCGTCGTCTAAGAGCGAGAAAATGCGGATACCGCCCGAACGGCAAGCAGAAGTAATGTGAGCTTCACCTTCAGGTTTGCATCTCGCTAATCGGCGGTACCTCCTTGTCTTGTACGCCGACCACGTTACCGGACATTCCGGCCACCATTCTTATCCCATCGCCACGCATGCTCTCTTCAGGGCCATTCGACTCGAGCGACGAAGCGTGACAGCCTGCAAAGCGTCTGTCGGCTCCCGCAGTTTAGCCTGTGCACACACCCCAGAATGAACACAAGTACGGCACGACGATGGTCTGGATAGACGTTTGAGTCATGGGTTTGAGAAGGAGGCTCTGTCACGGTTGCCAAGATAAGGGATACCTTCCATTGAGGCACATGCAATAACAGCAATGGGTGAAGCAACGCCAATTTCACTTTCCTCGCATTCAGGCAAGACGCGGAACAGGCGAGCACTCCAGCCGGGCATACAAACTCACGAAGCGACTTGCAATGCCGCGAGGAAAGCTTGATAGAAGAGAAGGTCCGAATAATGAAGAGCGAAGCGAAGACAACAGCCAGTACGTGCACAACGGCGCTTACAGTGTCAGCACTCTGGCTCTTAAAAGCAGTGCCGTTCACATACCGGTCTCATAGAGATATTATAAGCATTGGGGAAAGGAATAGGACAGGGTTTACGGGACCCGGGCTGCGAGTAGTAAACGGCGGTACGCGAACTCGGGCGTGTGAATGATTACTAAACGGCAAACGTTCCTCGGGCTGTTCAATCAATTCCGCTACTTCGTTCAGTCGGCCAAATATCACACGAATTACGGCTTCGCTCGTGCAGGCTACGCATCAGCAAGCGCTGGTAATAACGATGAGCTCCACTGGGCACAGGATTCAGCGAGAAAGACAGGACGGTACCGTGCCAGTGGTGAACAAGCTCAAATCATCTCTTGAGCATAAGCTTATTGTCCACGCTCACGGTCACATGCTAGCTTTCTTTGTATCTTTTCTCTCGTCTTCCGCACGACGCAAAATGCATTACTGCAAAACATCCCCCAAAACTCATCCTTGATACTGCCGGGTGCAATGTGTGTGCCGACATGAAATACAAGCTGCTGGGGATATAGCCGATTTTGCCGGCGCCTAGACGCTCTGACAATTGACATTGTACTAATGCGGAAGCGACCTGTGCACTGGCAAGTCAAATCGTATGGCGACAGCCGCGCTCCTCGTAGCTCTAAGAAAAGAAACTTATCGAGAATAAGACAACAGTATTCATACGAGCGCATTCCAAGAGCAAGCAAGGCTGAGCGGGCTCAGATCATCGGTGAAAGTCCATGACGCCGTCAATTGGCCTCCCGCTCAGGCTACGGCAGGGACCGCAGGCCGGGCGCCGCTAAAGCTCAGTCCTGTGTCTGTAATTTGCCGATCCACTGATATCATGTTTTGGATATGTCATGATTCTCATATTTGGGCCAAATCCAGCGGCTTGTCGACCGGTACTGTAGAAGCAGTGGGGTTCAAGTTGTATTGTGGCGCTCATGCTGACGCCCGTGTTTTCCATTTCCATAAGCGAGATGCCAGCGAAGCTGGAACACACTGATCACGGACATATGAAGTTAAACTTATGCTCATCTGCCATTCAACATAGTAGACAGGAAAACCGAGAGGGGTATACGATAGTGTACAAGTCTCGCTGTGGAGTAATGTCCGGAAGCCGGCCATTTGTATAGCAGGACAAAAATACGGTTAAGCAGGGAATTTCTGTCCCACAATCTTCTCACTGAGCTCCCAAAGCTTCTTAGCGTTCTCCTACAACCCAAACTGCGGTTATGTTATGCATAAGGACAGCAGAAGTCGAACATACCTTGTTGAGAGCGTAAGGCGCAGCCACCTCGTTTGCGACCTTGCAGTCGGTCAGATAGGACCCACTCTTGTCTGCACGGAATAATCAACCAGAAAACCATTCAGCACAAGCCGCAGAGACGTACCGGCGATCGACGGATCGAAGCCAGCAATGAAGTAGCTATTCAAACGGGACGTTATTAGAGCGATGTGGCAGAAAGAAATCAAAAATAGAGACGCTCACTTCGCAACACATTCGGAGGTAGAGCGCAGCCAGTTGCCCTTCGGCGTTCCGTCAGGATTGAAGTGGTCCGGGAACTTCTGGAAGTCCTCCTTCGTCATGTTCCTCCCCAGCCCGGTGTGAGATCCTCCAGGCTGCATGAACGACCTTAGGATATTGCAGCGGAAAAACAGAAAAGAATCAGAAGCGCACGTGGCAGGAGAATGCGACTAAGTTCCTGTCCTTGAAGCGTTCGGCTAGCTCAACAGCGAAGAGAATGTTCGCCGTCTTGCTCTGGCCACTAATTAGATAACGGGGTCAGCCGAACCCGGGTGAGAAGAAATCTCGATGTACTATGCCTGGAATTTGTTGTAAGCCTTGCCGTCCTCAAAATTGTAGTCCTATCACATGGTTGAGCTTGGCAGCACATTAACGCGTCATTGCAACCTACATCAAAGCGGATTTGGCCCCAGAAATGACCAACAGAGGAAACCGAGAGAACGCGAGGTGAAGGCGACTCGAGCAACTTTGGTATAATAAGGTTTGTGAAGAGGAAGTTGCCGATATGGTTAGTTCCGAATTGAGTCTCGAGGCCGTCCTCGGTCTTCCCCCAGGGCGTACCCATCTACACAGATGGCGTTCATCACCTTTATTCCACATAGAAAGCAACCCCAAGGAGATATTCACAACTGCTGCATTGAGGATCAGGACGTCGACAGGGCTAGAGTACCTGAGAACCTCGTCGGCTGCCTTGCGGACGGATTTCTGTGAGCCGAGATCGATAATGAGCTCTTTCATGTCTGCATTAGGAGTTTCCTTCTTGATCGCATCAGCAGTTTCCTGGATCCTACCAGGCGGCGACAAAGAAGAGTTAATGTGGTGTGCTTTGCCCCTCACCCAGCCGTACGTACGTGCTCTGGCTACGGCCAGCAAGGACAACTTTCGCGCCCATCTTGGCAGCGACACGCGCAGCCTCTGCGCCAAAGCCCTTCGGCGTAACGCCCGTAATCAGAACTAGGGGCATAATAGATACATTTTATACCGAAAGGAGGATGTATAGACGCGGAACGTACCAGTCTTCCCCGCGATCTTGTCGCTCAGAGCCTGTGCGACACTCTCGGCCGTCGGCTTACCATCGGTAGAAGACATATTTTCAGTGATGCCGGTTAGCTCGTAGTTGCAACAATGGGAGCCGGTGGTTAGTTTCAAGGCACATTTCAAGCAGACTTTTATACTCTCATTTGCCCAGTAACTGATTGTATGTAGATCTCTACATCCAGCAGACAGCGTGCCGAACGCATACGCGTCCTATCAGTCAGATTCTCGATGTGTCAGCCATGTACACAGACATTTCTAGAACTTTGGGAAGAAGACGGAAGGCGGGATTGGCAGCTCAGGGCTGGGTATGTGCGCATCCCAACAGTGGACAGCGGACTACATCAGATCGCAACAGTACTTGTGTCACGCACTGAATAGCCTGTCAACAGCGCATTGAATAGCCAACCGATAACGCATTGAATAGCTTGCCGGTAACACATTGAATAGCCCGCCAGTAGCATATTGGATAACTGTTAAGTACGGTAGCGCATCGTACGAGCTCGAGACCTATTGTGCTCAGAGAGTCCACGCTGATCCATAGAATATTAGTGCAGCTACCTAGAGACAAGGTCACGAGAATCGTCTGCCTGCGGTGTGTTCAAAACTCACCGCTAGCGCTGGCGCGAACCGCCAAAAAATGTTCTTTCGTCACTTCGGATATCTCGACCTCTGCTGTCTGCCGAGACCGAGGCCGAGGTCCATGCAGGGCCCATAATCTACTGCCTCCGGGTCTGCCGCACCGTGCCTCTCGTCATTCTTCCTGAAAACCACCGATACCACCCAGTGTACACCAGAGCGGCGACGTCGACATTAAAGGGTTATGAAAGTAGCGGCGCGTTCTTGATGAGGTCGACGGTGGGCTACAGGAGGACTAAATGGAGACCCGTTTAATCAGGAAATCATTGTAGAGCCGTATAAAGCAGGAGCCAGAGGGGGGAACCTCTTCCAATCTACCAGAAAACGGCTGCAGAAGCTAGGCGAAGGTATGCCCGTCGCTATCCGCCATGTTCTATATTTGCAAATCGTCTGTAGAGTGAGGCTTTCGAAGGACATATGTTAGGCAGATGAGGCAGGGGCTGAGGCCATGAGCGCGTCTTGCGTGCGCTTCCCCACATTAATTCTAGCGCCAAATAATTCTAGCGCCAAAATTCGCAGGCTCCGGCCATGGCCACCTCCAGCTCGAATTCAGAGAGTGCCCGCATGTAACCCCCAAAGTAACGGTTTTGTACTGGACAATGACAGCCCACGTAGACTACAATGTAAGGACTGCGACTACAGTAAATCTGTACAGTCCTCGTGGCAGGAAGAAATCTAGTAGCCGAACGGCACGTACGAACGGTGGGCAAGAGGAAAGCAAGGTAATTCAGCGCGGACGATTAGTCGCTGAGATACCGGCCAAATCCACGCGTGTCATGCCAGACGGTCTTTGGTAAATGGGCGTATGCCCAGAAGCCGCCATTTTCGTCCTCACGCAGAAGACCCATAGTGTTCCTCGACCCACCGGGTGCCGCACCCTCCAAGCGCACAGCCCAAACACACTCCACCTTCCCACCCGACGTATTTCCTCCCGCATGCGCCTTATCGTCAGGCAGCGCACGGGAGAAGTCCAGTGTTGTAACCTTCAGAGCAGCGACGTTTGTTGCGAGGTTAAATTTACCCCACGGCTTGAAGAAGACCTTCGGTTTATCCACGTTTGCAAGCTGCCATCGCAGCCATGGCTCGACGGCCTCCTTCTTGGTCTGTGACTGCAGCGCGTCGCGAAGGTGCAACGCGAGCTCTCCCAGAGGAAGTTTGGAGATGGATGAAGTGGGGATGGTAGGCGTGACGACCAGGAGCGTAGTGTTGCGCAGGTACGGCTGTCGAGGCTTGCTGAAAAGCGATTGCATGGTAGCGGTATAAAGTAGGTTAAACGGAGCACTCGACGTTGAGGAAGGGTGGGTGGCCTATGGCATAGGAGAGTCAGCTGGCGGGAAACAGGCAGCTAGACATACTCCAACCTTGAGCATATAAGCGATGATAGCATCGCCAGTAGATACAAAGCGGTTGGTCGAGGCGCCATACCGATTCCGTATATCCTCCATCGCCACCTCCTTGATCCGTGCCACTTCTGAGCGAGGGAAATATACATTGCGGTTTTCCCAGGTGACGCGGAATAGAGACTCCCAAACAGATAGAATGAGCAGTATAATCCCGCCCAGCGTCGTAAGAACTTGCCAGTACGCAGGAGCAGGGACGATCTCGTTTGCCTTCGGGGCATAATCTGCGAAGGGATCGGTGAAGTCAAGGGGAGGAGGGGCTTGGCCGGTTTTGAGGACGGCGCAGAGAGCTCTAATGATAGTCATGTAGCCGAGCGCATCGCAGAGGATATGAGGGACTGTGAGTCCTACGATGGAACCATCGTCAAACGTGGTAACGTGAAGATGGACTATAGGTCGGTCGGTCGTAAGCAGCTCATCAACAGACTTGGGGCCGAAAGGATGGAAGAGGTGACTGGGATCCTCTGCTGGGGGGGCGCACGACAAAGTGTCGGTCGATGGCGGGTATGCGTAGTGAGAGCGAAGTGAGCCGGCTATGTGGAGCGAAGCGAAACTTCCTGAGATAGAGGGTTCGTTAGGAATGTGAAACTGCCACTGCTTCGTCTATAATTCGATGAAATGGAGCCACCCTGGAGTGCATGCACGCGGATGCCTTACCTGTGGATCTCGCCTCAGCCGGGAGACGAGAATCGGCCATGCAGCAATGAGTATCCTCCAGGCGCTTTCGATCTTGCTGGGGTCGATAGTCTTGTCGAGAACCCAACCCCCGGCAATAATGACCTCAGTAACGTAGTTGACGTCGAAAACACCTGCTGGATGTATCGTGCTCGCCATAGAGCCCGATGTGCGGACAGACGTGTGAGGTGAAGGGGATTCGGATTTCCTCCCGAAATTTCTGAGAAGGGCTATAAGAATCGCTGCCTCCTTCGGGTTTGATGTGTACAGTCATCTTCAAACAGCTCCCTGCAGTTTTTTCATCGCGCGAGGCGCAGCTACGGTACCCGGGGGTGCCGGTTCCAACGGGCAAAGAAAAGACGCGTAGCTATGACACGCGGCCCAAACGGTCTGATTCTTCGCGACGCCACCGCATCAGGTCCTCCGGACCGCGTGCAAAAGTGATAGCTCTCTCCCCACTCCACGCTACTTGAATCACGAGCAACAGTCATCGTAGACTTTCTGTCCTGGAACACTGCATTACTGTCATTGAGTCACTGGAGAAAACGGCGCAGAATATCGGATCAGCATAGCAATCGGTCTATGCCACAATTTATGTAGAAGATAGTCTGCTGGATACACGCTTTCACATGCTGGCGTGATCCGGAATCGCCGCCAGTCTCTCCTCGTATGTACCTGCTTAATATCTGCCATCCACCCTGGCATTTGCCAATCCCGAGCGTCCCACTGCCTGGACGTTTGTGTCGCAGAAGCAACTCTGCCACTGTTGTCCTGTGTTGGGGTCAGCTTTCATCTCGTCGCAACCGTCGGCGTCACATTCAATGGGCTGGCCGGGCCTGCGCTGATTAAAGGTATGACCAAAGCGCTGTAGCGCCTCACGCGGCGGAGGGGATCGCTACAGCCGATGGGCCTCGGGATACTTGCATTGTCTGCACTCCCGTTGTCAGAAGCTATTCCTGAAATGCAATAGGACACGGCATGCAAGTCTTGATTCTCTTGTTCTCCTTACACATATATCTACCTATTGCTCGCTGCAATGGCCTGAGCCACCTTCCGTCGGTAGACGTCTTCCTGGCCAGATCGCGCCAGTGCCACGCAGCGAGCAATGACACCAGGTGGATCGCCGAGGCTGTTTTGTCACGCGGCCGGGATCGCAAGCCGTTGGTGATGTGGCAGCTGTAACTATACAAACGGCCATTACGGGTTTGATGGATGCCAGTGCTATCTGATGACGGCTGGTCCTGTATGCGGCGGATGGTGGCGCGCGACGAGACTTGTCTGTCATGTACTTGGGATTTACAGGGGCGTTCGATTCAATTGTCGGAGAATAGTCCACCTCAGCTGGGATGGTGAATTCCATTCAGATCGTGACTGGTGAGACTTGCATATCGCATGAGGTCGCAATTGACAGCTTTCCAGAAGATGCTGGAGTATGCCGACGGGCCAAGTACAGCGCCTAGATCCCGGTTCCCGACGGACGTCGGAATATTAAATCGCTATGATTAAGAACAGTGAGAAGGGTGCAGCTAACCGGGCTTCTCCAAATCCTAAAGGCGGTTGAGAATCGGGGGAGGAGGTTGGGGCGCTCAGTGAGGTGTGTGTGTCAATGATGGGTGTGTGGATCCTTGAGAGGGGCGGCTGTCCTCCGTCACGTTCTCCAGGTCCTTCAAGGTGAACTTTCCATTCCCTTTCCTCTGCTAACTCTCCTGTTCTACAGTGTGGGACTCCCGAGTCATGCTCATGGACAGCGCATTAAAAACCCCTGTGGGGAAAAGCTTGCTGTCTCGCACGCTCGCCCGAACAACCCCGATCCCTATGCCTGAGTATGCGACAGGGTCCGCTCGTCCGCTCGAGCGAGATGAGTTGATGGCGTGGTATCGCTACTGTCTTGGTTGCGCGCGCGCGAGTTCATCTGAAGAAGAGATAATTATACGAGTAAAGGAGCGATGTGGGAATCATACCTCACGATATCCCTTGAAGCCTCGCCATACAGTTAGAACCTCGAGGGCCCGTTCTCGTCCGCAGACAGCCAGAAGGCTATCAGCCCAAGTGTACATGGACAGGACACATGCAACACCGAGCCATACACAAAGGTAAGCCTCAACCTCGCCACCACACCTTGCTCACGTCACTTCAGGCAAATCGTAGCCATCGCTGCAGCGCTGCAACCGCTAGATGGGTCGTTCGGAGACGGGTATGACTATATCTGCCCACAGCGTGAAGCACAGGCCGCTGTCTCCGCCGCACTCAAGGCCGCTGCATGCAGGTTGGACTTCACGGAGAGCGATCTACAACACTTCCTGCGTGCGCTCGAGGACCACTCATATACGGACGTGAACTTTCTCGCAAGCATCGTGGATGCGTTTGTGCGTGCGTGGAGGCGGCAGCACGCTTACACGTATAAAGCTGAGGCGACAGAACATTTTGTGGAGCCGTATGAGAAGGAGGAGGAGAAAGAGAGGTTGGGCGGAAGGGATGTTGACTTTGAGCATGAGGTGATGCAGCGCGCGCGTTCAAGTCGGTACAGGTGACCTATCCAATCTCAAGTTGCACGCGAACAGCAGGAGATGTTTGTCTGTATGGAATGAGAAGATGAAGACACAAAACATGACACACGGCCTCAATGCTTACTTCAAGCCCGTTCCACCAAAGGCTCCGCCTCCTAAGCCTAATGCCACAGCCCCTATCCTCCATCAACAACCTCTGTTGTCCATAACGGCAGCGACGGTAGAAGATGTGCAACGCCCGAGCGGTCCAGGTGCGTCTGTCATCTTTTTAGTACAGGCCTTGCCCTAAGAATAACTGATCTTACCGGTTGTTAAACTGGTCATTGTTCCAGCACTCTGGGAGCTTGCGAAAGCTATATCCGACCTGCCTATGAACGTGCCCGAAGCAAAGGAAGGGGACGTTCTATATGCGCTCACAATCGGCAGTGCATACGACATCAAGGACGGTGACGACCCATGGGAAGTTCTCGACCGCATGCTGAATCGGGTCTTCGGGTTCTCCAAGACAGCGGAGGAAATCTCGGTGCTGGTGAGACGAGGGGGGTATAGTATGCAGTTCGTGGTTGAAACGATGTGTGTTTTTGTCGAGCGGTACCGGATCGACCCTTGGCTCCTCGAGGGAGAGGTGCGTCGAATGTGAGACGCCATTGTACTTCTGACATGTACCCATGAACTGGATCCTTGCCCGAATCAAACCATACTGCCATGGGACCCTGATATCCCGCCCGATGATGTGCGCACACCCTCTCTGATCCTGGCGCGTCCCCTATCCCCAGCTGGCCACAGAAGCACATCCTCCCCAGATCTGATGAACGCCGACGACGCGTCCACTCAGACCTGGGGGACCTCTGCATGCATCCACAAACAAGCCCGCAATGCACCTACAAGCTGTCAGCAAAACGCAGAGTGCCAGGGGTTGCATCTCCAACTCCCGCCAGAGCAATCGGCGAACACGGCGTACCCGTTTCTACTCCACGTCGCCGCTGGAACAAAGCGTGATGTTTCACAAAGGCAGGGGTGGTATATACATTTCATGCTGGATATACGCACTGTGAAAAGCCGGCGGACAAACACTTAAGATCTGCAAGACTGGATCGCACTGGAGCGTGGGAACACGGAGTTGGCCATTAAGCGCGACTATGGCTGGAATTGACTAAGGGCATTGTAGGTTTTATGCACCTTAGTTGTACAGCGACATCTTGCGGTGTATAGACAAGCATTTGGCCGAACTCGAGATGGTGAGCTGGACTAACGTTCAGTGGAATCCCATGGGCGCGCATTTTGCACGCTACGAGCGGGCGGCACGCGGATATCGCGGGCGCTGTGCCCCGGAAACGCCTTTTTCACCTATAGATCATCTCGTCACTGCGCGGAGCTCTATGGCGGTTATAATGGAGAGTAGAAGGTGGAATAGAGCAAAAAGGTAGGTTACAACAGACAACAATGGCAGGAGTCCGACAACACCCTTATCCAGCCAGGTCGTCGATAGTCAAGCAAACACAACGAAACAATGTGATCGAAGAAGAGGTTGCAGTTCGAGCGCATTCTATCTCACCCTTGTGTCCACCTGGTCCTGACCATGCCGTCCTAAAGTGAATAGATCATCGTGCGTACCTTCGTCCATGCGTAAACCGCGATTGCAGGCACGAAGAAGCAATAAGCGTTGAGCACTTCATGCGTCTTCCGTACGCGCAGAGGCAAATCGACCGCTCCTTCTTCCTTTCCTTCCTCGGCAAACGTCCCACGCGCGTGGAATCGCTCCATGAAGCGATCCTTCTGTCGCCAGAGCTCGCGCAGCCAGAGCTCGAAAGCCTGCGCGTCACCGGGTGGAACCTCAAGCTCGGGGAATACACCGCTAGTTGGGGCCGAGACTGAACCGATGGGGATAGAGGAGACAGGATAACGTCGGATGTGCATGTGGATTGCTGGCGGCGCCGTGCCGGCAAGGAAAACGGAGCGGAGGGTATAGTATTCTTGGCCGTTGCCCTGTGGTGGGATTCCTGAAAACTGTTCGACAAACGCGGAAGTCGAGCGCAAAACAGAGCGTACCAGGGTATGCCATGGTTATGTCGATGAGATGGAGGGAAGGGATACGCGGTGAGAGCGCACGCAAGCTATAGAGCAGCCCGGTCGAGCGTGGCAAAAGCATGTGCGTCATATCAGGCTGCACCGGAATATTGGTGAGGAACGTTTGGCTGGATGAACAGACAAAAACAGGCGCACTATCCCGAGTTTCTCAGCGTAACGTTTTGAGGCAGGACGCGTATTAGGGCTGACGAGCGTGCCCTCGGGGTAGAGAATAAATGTGAGTGGTGTATCGGCCTTCTCTGCACTGCGCGCCACGCGCGCAAGCTCGTTTACAAGGTAGACACGGTCAGAGGCCCAAGAACGTGCTAGGAAGATAAACTGGAAGAATTGCATGCCCTGAGTCGATGTCAAGCGGCGGCGTCAGCGCACGTGCTCTACATACAAAGCCGAGAGACGTACCCAGCCCAAGACAGGAATATACTTGAGATTCTTCTTGAGAACGATGAGGACGTCACGGTGCATGCCCGCGAAGTAAGCCAGACACCAGGCGTACCACCAATCTGGGTACGCCTAAAGGACGTAAGGAGCATGCTAAAGATCCCGGGGGAAGGGGCGAACCTGGTGGTTTGCGATGAGAACCGATTTCTGAGGGAGATTAAGACCAACAACGTTCTTATTGCGGTCGAGAATGAGTATGTTGTCCATTTCCTCGTCCGTAAACGCGCCAGGGCCGTGGCGTTCGAATGTGATATGCATGCGCGTGGGAGCGAACCATTGGCACATGAGGACTAACGGGGACAAGAACGAGGAAGGGACTCAGAGGAGGTAGAAGACATAGGCGGCAGGAAAGTTACCGAGGAGAGTTCCAAAGCCTCCTTTGGATACGCGGATGCCAGCTTGATACCAGCGGCGAGTAAAGTCGAAAGGGAGAAAGTAGAGCGGGAGGAGGAAGAGGAACTGGGAGCCATTGATCATTAGACAGCCGATTGTCCAGGCGGCGAGGAAAGCGAAGGCGCTGACTGAGCGGGTCCATGAGATGCTGGGACGCTGCTGGATGGGGACCGTGTGCTCGGTCGAGTGGACGACCATGGAGGGCGGTCGAAAACGCGTGTGATGACTTGCTGCACGATATCTGCGCGTTTTCCGAGGCCTTCCCGTGCCACCGCCAATATTGTATTGCAAGCATTCTCGTTATCCCCCCATTCGTCGAAGATGCTCGAGCCATTTCTGCCGTGGATACTCATGGATTTAGGAAGTCGGGGTTGGGGCAGTCTCGCGCTGTACGACAGAGCGTGCACTGGAGCCGGCCGTTGTAAGTTGCGGCGCCAACGCTCAACATCTGGTGTGGGACCCTCCTCCTACCTGGTGTAGCCCTCCTGCCCTCCTGCCTTCCTTCAAACACCTCTGACTGTCTTGGAATTCGACCGGTACCGGGCAGAATGCCATCGGCGACGAAAAGAAATGGGAGGCGGGACAGCGTTATTTGTTTGGCCGCTGGTCAACAACCCTTCCGACTACACATTCCACGACCTCAATTTCCTACGCTAGAAAATCTCATCTCCGCTCTTCGAACACATATAACAATTGCCAAGAATCTCATGCGGGGCGTCCATAAGCGAGTTCTAGTGGATATACACACAAGGACCGGGAGAAGCTGAGAACAGGTCTAGGAACGAGACCCACTTCGGTGGCTGAGCGCTCCTACAGTTCGCACCCTTCCCGACACCAATGGGTATTCAAGCTTCTAGTATATGTATTTAGTCTAATGTCCACTATGGGGCCCTCTCCCCCTGGACAGTAAATAATACACAAACAAACAAGAACGAGGTTATCGGCACTGCTTTCCGGCCGGCGCCGTAGTCTGAGTTTGACGCAGATTTGACGCAGCCACAGCTGCGGAACGTGGAAGCCGCAATCCTATCAGCATCAGTGTCAGCTAACACCATGGCAGTCTTGGAATGTACAGCAATTCGCCTAGACATCGGCATATATCACTGACCAATTACGTTACATCGGCTACAGATGTAGTACGTACTGTAGGTTACCGCGCCTTGGCGCGGCGAGCTCGCCTGTGGTGGTATACAAATAAAGCTATATGTATCGGATTCTACACCATACTCGCATCCGGCCATCATCGGCCTCATCCCGGCGGTGTGCATCTCTATCCCTGGACACCCAATCTATCCGTCTACTGAATCCACCCGCGCGCCTTGAAGTCGTGCAAAGAGTCGGCAATCGTTTCTGCTGCGGTATGCATCTTGAAGCCGTAGACACGTCCGAACTGCTCCATCGAATATGTGATCCTATGCTTCCTGCCCTTTGTCGCTCCAGGCTTGCGCTTAGGCACACCCTCGCACGGCTTCGGGTCGAGGCTGTTCGCGATGTCAACTTCAGAGAAAGTGAGCTGAGGCAGGATGGAAATGGCAAATGACGAAAACATACGAATGTCCTGCGGGAAGTATGCACCCGCCGTGATCAGGCAACGCGTGCCACCAGCTTGTGGTAGTTCAGCGGCACGGACGTGGATCTCTGCGACATCGCGGGCATGAACGAAGTTGAGAGACATCTTGTCGTACTGGTGGTCCGGGAGTTTTCCAGTCACGATGTCATACAAGACCTTCATTGAAAGGTTGAGCTTGTCCACAGACTGAACTTCCTGAAGCGGCGGACCGAACAGCTACCGGTGCTTTAGGAATGCCGAAAATGGTACGTAGGAAGACTGGAGCGCACGAATGGAGGGTTAATCGTAGCCATGTCCCACGACGGCTTGTTCTTCTCGACGAATTCCCATGCAGCTACAGAGGCAATCGTCAGCGATCTATTGCGACCACACGATGAGACTTAGACGCGGATCGATACACACCCCTCTCCGAGAGCGTCTTCGCCGCGCTGTATATCGTCATGCCACCGGCCTCGCCGCCCTTCTCATTGACTAGGTTGACTGCCTGGTCATTCCAATCCGCCTCGGTAAACTCGCGTGGGGCATCGATGAACATCGTCCAGATAGACACGCAAGATGAAGTGAGGATAAATCGCTTAACAGATGGCGCGTGCACAAGGATAGAGTCAAGAATGCTGACAGTGCCCTGAACGGCCGGGTCAATGATATCCGAGGGATTCGTAGAGCTGAAATCGGCGGGAGCGGCGGTGTGGGCAACGATGTCAACACCCTTCACTGCCTCATCGAACGCACCAGGCTATCAAACTATCAAGACCCAGACACCCAAGAAGTGCCAGCGGTGACACGCACGACGGTGATATCTATAACCTCAACCAGCTCGAACTTGTCGTCGTACTTGGCGAACAGTTCCTTGAGATGCTGTCCAGCTCTCTCAATACTACGCACGGTTCCGCGGACGCTGTAGCCATGTTCGAGGAACGCATTTGCGACCCAGCATCCAACGTAGCCGTTGACACCGGAAATGAGAACCGTGGCGGGAGCAGGAGCAGCAGGCATGGTAGGCTGGGGTCAGGGAGATGTGGCTGGGTGCTATCCAGTCCCGGGGATGAAATAGATCATCTACCTCCGTTGACGGTCGGCGACTTCGATGTATATGGGCGCCGACAGCGTCAGGTACTGCACAAGCGTTACAACATTGCCGATACGATTGGGCGTTTGAGAAACCTTTCCACCCGCAGTCGTCGGCCCTAAAAGTGGAAGTGTGCTCATCAATCCTAGCGATTTCTGACGATGGTAACGCCGCTAGTCGGTGTCCGGTGATGATCTGCGGCAGCACCGGTCATCGCCGGTCAGATGGTCACGCCCTCTCCGTGACTATTTAACTCACAGTAAGTAATGATGCGCAGACCTTCGGTCTGCAGTGAGCTGCGGCAGTCAACGACAACAAAGAAAGCTAACCGACATTGACCAGAAGCCGGTCAACCACGGGATCCCGAGGACCCAGATCAGGCCCTGGTTGTGACGGGCCTAGCGTTGGTTGATACGTTTTTCTCGTCGCATGTTTGCTTTGATAGAAAGTACTGACTATTATGAGAGACACAGAGCGGGGAAATTCCGACTGGAAAGGATGCGTTGGTAGAAAGTAGGTTGGGCCGGCGCGTGAGCGAGCTGACTCGGAGGCGTCGATGACGTCATCTCCTTGTTTATTAGCGCATTCATGTGGCTCGAGTTTTGCCTTCAACCGTCATCATCCCTGCCTCGCGATACTAGACATCGTCGCCCTTGCACAATTTCTGTCGGAGCCTCCGCCTCTCGTTTGCCTAAATATCCACTGGGAGGAACAGTACGAATTTTTCCCACGGGCGCCGCGAGTAACACTCATCCTGTTGACGTTCCGTAGATGTGCGTCGTCTTTTACTGTCCGTCATTCAATTGGCAATAGAATAGTAATTCACTTTTGTCGGGGATTGTGCGATTCGTCTCATCAACCCTGCTTAGGCTTGGCTAAAAGCGAGCATACTTGCTTTGTGGCATCTACGCCATCCGAGTTGTCAGCCTCTACACTTCACTGTAGAGTCTGCTGGATTAGTATCTACGCGTTCTGCTCAGGACCGGACCATCTCGATCCGTTGCATTCTCACCCCGTGCCTATCACGTGGTCTACCACTCCATGTACAGCGACGTCCCTGCGTCGCATAGAATCCCATGGCCGACCTGCATGAGAAGATCAGAAAGGAGTATGTTTCATGACTACGCTCACGCTTGCACTGCGGCGAGGGATTCCTGCTGCTTGACTTGCAGCGAGGTTTTTAAGTCGAATGCCACCACATCAACCACCACCCACAAGACGGGATTGCCCCTGCGTTGCACCGAGTCGCTCTGTCGATATACAGAGCCAAATCGGGATTGCAAGTCTTTTATAGCTCGGCTACTTCTATTTTGCGTCTACGTATTGCACTCACTGCGTATCAGACCATCAACAGAGGCACTCAAGTTCCCCTAGGAGAATATATCGATGCTCCATGATACTCTGTCGCTAATTGGCCACTGTTCGGTCACCAGCTCGTCTGTGAAAGGCTCGGTCCCGCGCTATGTATCAAAGGTATAGTGTGGGGTTTGACGCCGGCTCTGCTATGCGTTCGGGTTGCGGAAAACGCAAAATGCTGTCCAATATAGTGCCCCAGCTGAGCGCTCGAAAGTGGGGCTGATGCTCGAACGAGGTCCACGTTTTCGCTAACCCGATATTCATCGGGTAAGGTAGATCACAGCCGAATGAAGTCGGCAATAATCATTGACTAGCCGGCGGCCTAGATGGAATGAGCTGATAACGGTGCAGGGCTTGGATCTGCTGGAACTATTACTTTGAATGCTACTTGGTCTAGTGCGTTTTGCTCCGGCGCGAAACGCCTAAATACCTGTATGCATACATTCTATCGTTTTGAGTGAGTGTCTTTCCGTTCTCTATGGCCACCGAGGCGGCGAGGTTGGACTGGCAAAATCGCAGTGCGAGAAGACCGCTAAAACGCCAACGATGATCCTTCGGAAATTCATGTCAACAAGTCGTAAGTTCAGTCGAACGGCCTGTTTCCTGAACGCACTGCTACTGCTTTTCGGTTTCCATTTCAAGAGTGTCATCGATCTTCGTATTGCAGTCTTTTTAGTAATTCGGAAAATGGTGCGTCGAAGAGTGGACGTGTCATACGATAGTGCGAATGGACCATCTGGTTCCAGTCCAAGGAGGTCAATTTTCCATGCTTTCTTCCCGCGCACCCTCTCCATCTCGCCCTTAACTGAATTCTGGCATCGATATGAGCGATGTAATCAAGCTCTGTGGGCAACGAAGTGGTACTATGGTGAGAGCAAGCACTAATTTTCACAACGCTCTAAGGGGTACGGACTCGGGCTTCTTACGATTATCGCTACTTCGCCTTTCTAGATCCACTCTAGACTTCGCATAAGCATTCAATGCAGTCGATATTATGTGTATTGTTTCTATTTTTAGCTTACCGCTGTGAAGGTACTAATATTGATTGTCGAAGGAGTGTCACTATTTAATATTTAATAGTCGTTCACCCCGCCTGTCATATGTGGCGGCTTTGCGCTTCGCCTGTTAACTTGCTAAGCATGCTGAGTCCCCTTGCAGTTTCCAACGTACCATAGCGTATGCTCTGACCAACGCGATTTGACGGACGCGTTTCCATTCCGTGACGGCGTTTGCGGGCTCATCTCCAGTCGATCGCTGCCTGTGGCCGGGACAGCCGTCCTGAGAGTTGGTATACCTAGGACGCATCCTATTCATGATCAGGAGGTCGGATAGCATCATGATGAATGACCTGTATAGTTAAGTTTCCCATGGAACAACTGAGCAAGATGCGTTTGGCGAAACGGCATCTACGGCATCTCACTTCAAAGTTTAGGGGTACGATTGTAACCGTGCTTCAAGGTTCAACGAAGACAAGAATGCAGCATTGCATGGGTTCACCTGACGGAGAACAGTGCTTCCCGGGGGTTTGAGCCGGCTCTATAACCAACTGCAAATATTATACCGGATTGCAGAATAATAAAGAATACGGCTAGGCTTAGAACTAGGGCTAGGGAACGTCTAGAAAGTATCGACAGGAGTAGGCCTTTACTGCTTCTTAGCCAGCCTCTCCTTTTTGCGCAGTGCGCGCTTGCGAATGTCTTTGTGCATTGTGTGGAAGTAGTTGGAGATCGAGCGCTGAGGGAAAAGCCCCATGATCGCCTCAATGACGGCATGCGACCAATACGGTGCGCGGGAGCCCTGGACAAGACCATTGAGCGCGGAGCGGACGTAGTCTCGTGGCGTCGGGATCGTCATAGTAGATTTCCGGATCTTCGACATCGCAGAAACCTGCAAGAGGTGAAATGGAAGAAAATTTTGTGAAGGAACGGACATACAACGAAGTAGGTGTTCGCGTGCTCGACAATCACACCGTACGGGCCGAGTTCGGCAGAGAGGGCCTCCGAGAAGGTCCTCAAAAACGCCTTCGATGCCGAATAGGTCGCGAGCATGGGAGTCGGCTGTGCGCCGGCAAAGGAGCCAATGTTAATGATCACGCCGCGGCGCCTAGGCGCAGATCAGATACGGCAGAAGACAAGTACGAGGATGAAGACGCACCTGCTCGCCATTGAGGGCGCAACGTAAGATGTAATGCGTACGGTTGCGGTGCAGTTGATGGTAATGATATCCTCCATCTCCGCTGCGGAGGTATCAACGAAATCGACGGGCATTTCGTGCGACTTTCCAACGTTGTTCACTTGTGTGTTAGTATGTCAGAGACAGGACTAGGAGGATGCACACAGCGCGACATACCAAGGACACCGACCTCGCGGGCCTGCAGGGCCTCGCGGAGAGTGCCGAACTGTGCGTCAGACGCATGGGCGAAGTCGATCACGAAAATCTCAGTCTTGACCTTGCCGCTCGTGCTCGTTTCTATTAAGGGATCAAACAATGTCTGATATGAGCCATCAAAAATACGCACGGATCTCGCGCGCAACAGCTTCGAGCTTCTCGGCGCTACGAGCGGCAAGGAAAACATTGAAGCCGTGGGCGGCAAGCTGAAGGGCGAACTCGCGCCCAATACCGTCCGACGCGCCGGTTACGACTGCGAGACGTTTAGCACGAATGTTTATTAACTATGTCTAGAATATAACCCACCAGCCCACTCGTTCGGCTTGACACCCAGACGCTTCAGCTAAAGCGACTGTTCAGAACTTCGAGCGTAGAAAGGAAAAACTTGACGGACCGAACGGCCAGAAAGGAACGTGCTGGTGACGAAAGAGAGACTTTTGACGATGCCGAATGCAGTCACGGCGGCGCCAAGAGGCAGCAGTGAGAGCCCTACCAAGGGTGATTGATCCACTGGAGGAAGTACCGTGAGCCGGGGAAACTGGGATATGAAAAGGAGCCGCACAGAAGGAGTGAGCGTACTGGAGCGGAACTTGGAGGAGGGCCATGGCGGGGCTGCTGACGTGGATAAAAGATGCAACAGTACGGGCTAGAGTATTTGAGCGTGTGTTTGGCGCTCTGGTCTCTTTATATATAGCCAAATATGCGCTATGCAGGGAGAGATCGGCTGCTAGCGTGCTCGATCTATCCGTCGTTTACATGGAAGTTGTTCCGGTCGCGCACGGCAAACTTGTGGCGAACTGTATTCGAGCGTGATGTCGGAATAGATCTCGGCCGGTCACTCTTTTGTCACCCTCTAACTGCACCAGCAAAGCACTTGCGTGCTATGAGCAAATACGGCGACATTAGAAGGGTACGGGTAGTGTCCACACTCAGTCCAGAAGAGACGGTATTAGGACATCGGAGGACGAGCTCAACATAACGCTGGAACGCAGTTGGGGAGATGGACCTTTGAGCGCGAGCGGCTATTACCGGATTAGCATGTTGACATGGCGTTCAGCTCGCAGCCTGCCTAGGGTTTAAATAACAGAGACGCTTGCCGCAATGCACGAGGAAGAGAGGTTGCCAGCAGTCTTTGGCAAACCCGGTCAAGGCAACTAATCTGTGCTCCTGTCATTGTGGCACGTCCCAAAGAATTTACGACGTACTCTCACGCCTTCCTCGTTGATGTAGATGCACAGGGCTCTTAGTTCATCCCATAGCCTTTCACCGAGCATTTACTTGCAACCTCACAATTCAGAGGCCGTCTCGCTTGATGACACTCCGCGACACCGCGATCTGCCGTTTCTTGTTTATGCTCCAATCCCAAAAAAATATCCAGCATCCGAACGAGCACTCATTCTGCCTTGGGTTGCGGACAGGAGGGGAACTCATGGCAGAAAGAACCTGGTGACTGGGGACGTTACCATCAGTGACTGCTAGGTACGTACGAACAATCGCGGTACAGCGCTTTCGTGAAACCCGACCGGAACGCTCTTATGCAAACGACGGTGATCCTCGCACAACCCCCGCACGCAGCGCTTGGGCTCAGGGCGATCAAACCCTCGAGAACGGTGCAGATACGTGTGCTGCAGACGAAGATGCGACGAGTGGAGGAAGTGAAAACATACTTACTCTGCCCGAGTCTAAACCAAATGATTGAGCCTGATACCAGACCCGGTGTTTCAGCAAACATCAAATTGTAACCGTCTCGATATCACGGATCAGTAGATGCCGGACATACCTTCCACAAAAACTGGCAGCTTCAGCTCCGAGAAGGAGAGTCGATTTCGATTAGCTTGTCTCTTCCGGTGTGATGATGTATACCCGCTTCGCTATCCGTCCTACCGACGTCAGCACTTCCGCTCGGGACAAGCCCGACTTCCGGGTTTCCTGCCCCTCCTGGAAGGGCATATAGTCCAACCCGAAGTCATTATAATCCTGTCCTCGCCAGGCACCCCCGTGAGCAAAGGCAGTCACTCTGAGGATACAGATATACCGTGTAGTAATACCCGCGCGAATACGGGTATTGCAGCAGCGATCCAGTGGGCAGGTTCCTGTATAGGTACGACCTATCACCAGCCCGTCACTGGCAGGAACAATGGGCGCGCGCCTCTCGCCCTTGAAATATAGTATTGCGCCCTCCGAACAGTCTTTGATCGGAGCTTTCGGCGCAGTTGTTCACGCTGCGGCGGTAGCACTGTCTACTCTTTAAAACAGTTGCACGGAGCTGCAGTAGTTGTAAGATGTGTTGTATGCGACAGCCTCCCAATCATGGCTCCCGAACAATCGCTAAACGTTGTAACTTTCACGATTCTGTTTACTGCAGGCAGACTAGAACAACATCCCACAGACGTTGCATTGGCGTGACAGGAGATACATAACATCGGAAGGAACGGACAAGGAGTCCGCTCAGGCCGTATTTATCGTACAGCTGTTGAAGACTACTACAAAATTCGTCACAGTCCGAGCTCTGTCGTCTACTGCAAGCCTGGCGTATCCGAGATGCGGAAGATGAGCTTCACTCCGCTGACCTACAATTACCGATGTGAGTGAGGAATGCTCGTGGAAAAGAAAGCACGAGTAGAAGGGTACCTTTCCGTCGATCATGTACTGGAAAGCGTCGTTCACGCTCGCAATGCCATGGGGCATGACCTGGATCGGGGCCGGCCTGATCTTGCCTTGAGCGAGGAGGTCCGTGTTTAGCTTGGCCCACCCTGGACCATCAGGAATGAAGGACACCCCGGTGCTCTTACGCTGCCAGTGAAAGCAGATTGTCAGCTAGTTGGTGATCTCGGTCGCGCAGAACACTCACGTCGAGGATGAAATCATATGCAAGCGAGTGGATGGGCTGGATGTTGGGCCGAGGGGTGCCGTTGTACGGGACAATGATCGCGACCTTGCCGCCATCGTCCGAGAGCGCGTCCGAGATAAACTTGTCCGAGCCCCACTCGGATATACAGTCAACGGCATGCTTGAGCTTGCCGCCCGTTGCCTCCTTGATCTTCTTTGCCGCATCTGGGTCCCTATAGTCGAACACCTCGTCGGCGCCGAAACCGCGTACAAGATCGTAGTTTTTTGGGGAGCACGTCGCGTAGACCTTGAGGCCGCCGAGCCTGGCGAACTGCAGAACGAAGCATCCTACAGAGGACGACGCGCCGTAGACCAGAATAGGCGTCGGCTCAGCTGCGGCCGGCGCAGGAGGAGGGGTGAAGCGCAGGCTCTGATAGAGACACTGGTTCGCAGTATAGACGGCGATCGGGAGCTGAGCCGCGTCCTCAAAAGACCAGCTGTCCGGGATGGTCATGCAAAAGTCGGCCTTGGCGACAACATATTGCGCGTAGGAGCCATTTCCGCTACGGCCTAGGGCACATGCGGAGGTTAGAGGCATCAATATCGGTTTAAGACGGGTTTGCGGCTCACCTCCGGTGACTAGGGTCGCGACGCGCTCGCCAACCTTACGAGTGGCCTCGGCGCCCGGGCCAAGCTCCTCGACGATACCGGCAAAGTCGCAACCAGACACGTTCCCGGCCTTATGTGGAGGCTTGGCCGTCTTCCCTGATGGCAAGATCAGAGGCGATCGCACAGCGAAGAATGGAAGGTGGACGCACAATCGGTGGGGTTCAGCGACGCGGCGATGACCCTAACGAGCACCTGATTCTCGCCGGGCTTGGGCACGTCAACCTCCTTTACCTCGACAAAACCGCCACCCTCTCGAATGACGGCTGCGAGGTGCTTAGCCGGGGCCATGTTCTAGCTATTTGGAAACGAGACTGGAGGAAGAGGGAGGCGGTGTAAGGTGAACTAATGGCGGTGCCATGTTGGGGTTATATAGGCGGCCGAAACCCGTCTCGAGCCGTGGAAATGCGGAGGGGTGGCTGTCGGGCGTCTGAGTCCTAAAGGCGGTGATGGGAAAAGGGTTGGAGCCCAGCATCAAGAGCATATCCTGAGCCTTGAGTGCGGGCGGGGAGAGACCCAGCGAAGTCGGGGATGCTGGTCGGGATGGCCGATCAGCGTCGGTTGCAGCAATCAGGCCAGAGCAGGGAGAAAGGCCGGACCGACGGCGGCGACGGAAGGGAGCTCGGCCGAGAGGGCGAAGATGAAGCGCGACGGCGGTTGCCGAGTGCTCCGAAGGACTGCCCCCGATGCGCGCAGACAGGCATAGAACGCCGAGATTCCAAAGGTTGAACAGATCCAGAGTTGAAGCTTGAAGACTGCGAGATGCAGCAGGAGGCAGCGAAGTGTTAACGGAGGCCGGACTCGGGCGAAGCGGGCCGGAGGGGAGCTCTCGGCCGGTGCCGGCGAGGACGGCGCCCGTCTGGCGCATGTCGGGCGACGGGCAGGAGCTCATTGTCTCCGACGTCGTCGAGCCCTCGTCCGCGCCGTCTGCTCGTCGGTCTGCCCCAGTCTGTCCTTTCTCGGTTTGTTCTAAATGCCGTCCAAGCCGACGCCCACGAAGAATCTGTCCATGCTATCCCTCCGAAGGCGCGACTCTCGGAAACCGTCCTCGTTACCGCTTCAGCCGCAACCAATTTATCCGACCTCCACCGCCGGCCCTTCCTCCCGCAAGTCTCCCACCGTCCGCAAACTTCCCTTCAACGACGACGACGACGATGCCGGAGATGCAGACACTTCTCGTGCTGGCCATGGGGACGCCGAGGATGACACCGACGATCCCGACGCCCAGTACGCGTTTCCTACCGTCCCGAGTCCCTCTCCGCGCGTCGGCACGTCCCCAAGCACCTACGCTGCTCCTGGAGACCGATCCCACGCGCACTCGCCCTCCTCCTCCAGCCGTCGCTTCCCTGGCCCAGACTTTCGTTTCTCCACCGCCTCTTCTCAGTCCCAGGTCGAAACCCCGCCGCAGACTCCCATCGACTTCCATGTACCCCGTACCTTCATCGATCCCTCTTTTCCCGTCGTAGTCTCCGCTCCTATCCCTGGCGTGGAGACAATGGACGCTCTCGTCGACGGCATGAATGGCCTCGATACCGATGACTTCTTCGTCCCGTCTGCCGCCGTATCCTCTGCGCGTTCGTCGTCTCGCAAAGACAGATTTCATCCGCTGTATCAACCTCCGCTTCCCACCCCTCCACCAGGTATCACCCTTGGTGGCGCCCTTCCGAGGAAATCGCCCAGGTCTAGGCGTCGCAGCGATCCCGACGCAGCTGACACGCGCACGGCCGCGCCCCCTTCTCCTCGTCATCCGCCGCGCACCAACCGACCTCCGAATACCCGATCTATCTCCTCCAACACCATCATCCTCGACCCGTCCGTTTCTCCTCAGGCTTCTGTCAGCGCCCCCACTTCGCCAGACCCTCAGAAGTATGGCCCAAAGGCCGTGGCGCCCTCCATATCCGAGATCATCCGCAACTATGCGCCTCCTGAGCAGCAGGTCCGCTCGAGGCAGACCTCCGTCCGCACGTCTATTTACCACGGCAGTCAAGCATCCCACGGCGCCGTTGTCGAAGAACGCGATTCAGACCTGGATCCCGGCTCGGATCCGCTTGCCGACGTCGACGTACTCTCCCGCTCTTCCATAGATTCTATCGCAGAGGAGGTCCGCCGTACACTCCAAAACCAGAATGCGTCACCCGTCGTCGTCTCGCCGTACGCTCGTTCCCTGCCTTCGCGATACTCGGTTGTCTCGGACGGCGCCTATTCGCCGTCCGATGTCGCCGCCAAGCGCTCGTCTTTTTACTCGTCGCCAGCCGCCGTCGAGGCTCTTCCACCACCGATCGAGTTCCCTGCCGCGAAGCCCACACGGGAACAGAGTATCGCGCAATACCTCCGTTCTGCCCGACTTACGACGCTGCTCCAGCTCACACGCTCGCCTCACGCGTCGATAGACCATCCGCTTCAAGTCAGCCTTTCTGACCTCGGTAGTCCAACTGGCTTTCCGCTCGTCGTCTTTCTCGGTCTTGGCAGCGTGCGATACGTTATGGGCCTTTACGACGAGATGGCAGAGTGCCTCGGCATTCGGCTTATCACCATTGACCGGTGCGCATGCCTCTCGTTTGTCCGCGACAGCGCCATTCACGCATGTATTTCAGTTGGGGTCTTGGCAGGACGCAGACGCCGAAGAATAAGTCAGCGCGCGGGATCCCCGAGTGGGCTGGCGTCGTGGAGGAGGTCCTTGACCTGCTCGGGATTGAACAGTGCAGCGTCATGGCTCACTCCGCTGGCGCGCCCTACGCGCTCTCCTTCGCGAACAAAGTCCCAGGCCGAATACGTGGTGATGTGATGCTCCTTGCACCGTGGGTTGGCGGGGTCGACGCGGGTGCGCGCATACTTATCCTCACTTGATCGTGTCTGACAACAGATCGCAGCGGGCTATAAATGGCTTAAGTACGTTCCGAACGGAATCCTCAAAGCTGCTCAAGGAGCCGAGTGGAAGATCCAGGCATGGATGCTCGGCAAACCGCCGACGATCGCCTACCAGGGCATTGGCTACACTGCTGACCCGTCACCGTCCGACCCGACCCGGCGGCGACGGCGCGACAAGCAACCGGAGAAGGGCAGCACCGGCGCCGCGCGGCCTAGTACGGCGTCGAGTGGTTTCTCGGACTATGATGACCTGCGCGACTTCGACGGCAGGTTCAGCGACTCGCGAAGTACACTCAACGCGCGCAACAGCATGTCGCGCAACCGTTCGTTGTCTGAAGTGCGCAGGCAGCCTGTCATCTCGCGCAAATCCTCGCGCAGCTTTCTTGGTGGCATCCTCAAGACGTCCGTGCCCCCTTCTCCCAGCGAGAAGCCCGCGTCACCATCGTCCTCGGTCCGTGGGCTCAAGGCTCTACGTTCAATGGGATCTCTCCGCGGTAAACCGCAGCGGACGCTGTCGCATACATCCAATGCGCCGCCACAGGTCCCACAGCCGCTGAAGGTCGACGTCGGGCTCGGTCTCGACGGTACGGCGTGGCTCGACGAGGTCAAGGCGAAGTACGCGAGTGGGCCAGCGTCAGCCGTCGAGCAACGGCGGCCGTCTCCCCCGCGCGAGCACCGGCGCAAACGCTCGATCTCCCTTACGTCCTCCGTCAGCGTTCCGCCTGAAAGCCCCGCGATCGCTGCGTCGTCCGCGTATCAAGCCGCGCTCGGCAACGCGCTCATTGCCGCGAGTCATGCCGAAGCGTCGCGCGGGACGCATTCGGACCTCCTCCAGATCCTGAACCACGAGGGCGCAGCGTGGGGATTCTTGTATCACGCGTATCCACACGTCGTTCGGGTCTGGTACGGCGACCGAGACGAGAAGATCGCGGAGAATGCGGTGCGGTGGATGGAGAGGAATATGGGCGAAGGGCGTTGCGTAGTCAAAGTCGTCAGCGGCGCCGACCACGGGCTCATGTATCGGAGCAGCGTCGTGGTTGAGGCGCTGGAGAGCGCGAGGGAAGCGTGGGTCGGACCCGGTGTGTCCGCTCTTCTTGAGATGGGATGCATTTCTAACGTCTGGCAGTAGACCTGCACGCGGTATAGTGCGTGTCCTACCACCCGAAGGCTCCACACGCTCCTTTTGGACTCCCATTGTTCGTTTGTTCGTACTCATAGGTTGTTTGTTCGATACCCTTCCCACCTGTGCGATATCCCCCTCACCCCACATCTGGCTCTTTCGTGTCGTCCTCTCGCTGCACATCCTTAGCTTAGTCTCCATCCTTGACTCAGCGTATCTCACATTTCTGAGTAAAATGTACAATGTACCCCTTGCCAGCTCATCCTACGCGTAATATCCACACCCACATCCCGTTCCGTATTGTCCGCCTTACGTCGCGCCGTCGTTCGTTTTCTCGCACCTTTCCTTCAGATCTCGAGATAGAAGCTGTTTGGCTCGTTTTTTGGATTAGGAAGCACTACATCGTTAACTCTGGGCTCTTTTCTCTATCGGAACGTCCTTTTTTCGCTCCCATTGTGAATGCGCTACACGTTAGTAGGTTGGCCGGGAGTGCACCTCGGGGTATCTGGAGGATGCATGGCACACAACGCAGAATTAGAACAATCTTGCGTTTGGAACTATGCATCCGAAATGTATATTGCGTGGACATGAGGGCACGCGGAAAAGAGGAGTACCGCGGGTAGACGGTCACAGACCCTCCTAAGGATGCGGCTGTCGGACAAGCAAGATCGTGTAAATGCCGGTAAATTACAACTTCGACAGCGTAATCTGAGACTGCTAGCATGGCTGATGCGGTTTGCTCGCAGGCTGCCCGACTTCTAGGGTAGGGATGTTAGTTCGAAATTGCGTAAGTATCCTAGAGCAGATCTTGTCGTCCGGGTAGTCTCTGTAGACGAAAGTGCTATTGACCTTAAGGTACTCAAGGCTAGGCAGGCGTGTTGGCGTGAAGGGGATCCTTGAGCAAGGTATTCCCAGCCCATCAGATTCTAGCGGTCCGTTGTTAGCCCCAAGAAGCGCGAAGTAGAAGTGATCTACCCGCGGGGAGTGGAGTGTCCGGCGTGGCGCTCATTGCTAGCGGGAAGGAACCGTGGGCTGAATGTCAAGGCAGAGCATACGCACTCCCGTGAGGGAACCAAACAGTAGTGGCCATTCCGCCACAGAGAAATCCCGGGCTATACATGTACGCTTCCGGTTCGAGATATTTGAGGTTGGATACATCGAATGTTGTTGGTGCATGCTGTATCATGGGCACACCTTCTGAGTAACCTGGACCATGCGGAGCGCTTGGTCGCAAGGCTACGGGGTGATAATGATGGTCAGTTCGTCTCGTACAGAAGCAAGATAGGTCGAAAAACTAGCTGGATCTGATCTGTGCAGCTTCTCCCTAGGGAGGTCACCAGGCGGTCAACAAGACGGCCCGGTCAGTCTTCAGGATACCGTTCGAAGTCATCTCGCCGAGTCTTGTATATCTCACAAGGACTTGAATTTAAACGTGCGCTGAGAGGATAAGTGACGTAGGACAGGAACTGAAAAGTTGCACGCTCGCCGAATAGATCCACGATGCTGAGATCGGACAGCAATGGAAAGGGCATGGTCGCTTCCGGGATGTGGTATGGCATCTGCCCTTCTGCGCGAGTGAGCGTAGGTCCATGCAGGCAAGGAAGATCTACAAGAAAATATCCGAAGAGGGGGGTCGTGGCTCGTCGGAATCAAGGGGAAACTGTCGTCGGAGAGATGGTCCGACGCGAAGCTCGCGAGACCTGTAACATCGAAGGTATGCAGATGCGTTTCGAGACGAACGTTCAAAGGGCCAGGGAGTGAGGGGAGAACGATTGCTCCACGGTGAGTCATGAAGTTCCTCAGAGGAGCGGCATCATGCGTGCATAAGAGTGAGCTATGTAAGACGTAGTGAGGGGAGTGCATTGGAGTGCAGGGCGCAAGATGTCGTGGAAAGTATCAGGAGTAACGCGGATAATGTCGACCCACAGCCCAGGTTGTTCTGGAAGGACAGTACGGAGTTTGTGGCAGCCGTGTCCAACGACAATCCACCCGAGATGCTCCCTTCTCACGGTAGCAGTGTTGCAAGGCGAGCGGCCGTATACTCGCAAGTACGCTTATCATCTCCCAAAGAGTAGACATATATTTGTAGGAGGTAGGCATCCGTTTTATCGCTGTCTGAGCTGCGTCTTTATATCGGCCAATGTAGAGGTTTCTTCCCGCATGTTGCCCTGCAATGTCTTGTTCCCTTGGCCGTTCACGGCCAGGGGTCGATATCACGGGCGCGTTGCAAGTCAAGAGCTGACGGCCATGGAATAGTTCTTTGGCGTGCATCACAACACGGACACAAACATGGGCGTGCGACCTCTGTTCCATCTGCGTAGAAGGTCGAGGGGCAGAAATAGGGCGCAGACTTGGAATGTTACGGTTGCCTGAGAAGCTCGACATCACGGCTGCTGACTGAGAGTAACGAGGGTCGTAGACCAGATTTTCTTAAGCCTGTCAATGAGAACTTCAGGAAAGACCGTGCCGGTAGTTTGGGTGGAAGAACACGATAAGCACGGTCACCAGCTCTCGTTAGTTTGTGAGCGTGCGATAGGTAACGTGACTAAACCAGTCGCACCCACGGGACGTGACACACCGATATCTTGATCTTGTCCTTTCACTTTGGATCTCAGCAAATACTTGTCAAGGTAAGTAGTTAATCGACGGGAAGTTATCCCAGGCTTGTTGCACAGGCCACATGCATGTCACCGACATCATGATGGAAGCAAAATAGCATAGACATAAATGACCGACGTCTCGGCCGCGAGGTATCCAGTTGTTCGATCGTCCGAGGTAGATGTCCGTGTGGTGCCGTACAAAGATACCCATGTCACAGAACCGCGGCCGTACCGAGAAGCAGAATTTTGAGATGCCGTTAACAGCCCTACCTTCGTGAGCCATCCCTACTTGGTATAGCTGTTTCCAGTCCGCTGCCTCTTCTAGTAGTGTGAAGATGGCCACGGCTTTGGCGCCGGACGGCGAGCCTCCATGACGAGTACAGGATTGCCCAAGCTTCCGAGACGCCTGATTATGGCACCAAAAAAAAACGGGAGGCGGCAACCCCATCACGAGTGCTGTCTGGAAAGAAACTTCTCAAGAACGTTGTGAGGAATCGGCAACGGCTCTCTTCACCGACAAGTCCGTCAAGGAGCTTTGGGCTTATGACAGCACCTATCACCAGTCAGATTTGCTGCTGCAGCTCCTGCCTCGACCTGGTATACCTCAGGCCGCAGAGAGGTGCGTGCCCCAAAAGGCCACAGATCGACCTACGGAAGTCCGTCGGATCTTCACTACATCTGCCCACGCGCCTTCGCAAAGCTTCAGAGTCCGCACTCCATAACATCGGCTCGAACGCATGGGCCATGAAAACGATATGACTCTATTGGTGGGATCAACTGCACTCAAGCTTTGCGGATATATCGTTATGCAGTGAGCTGTACATATTCGACGATACGGACATCTGCTTTAGCTGTTCGAGGTCAGCATAGGCTCGTCTACGATAGTAATCGCTTACGCTGGGAGAGCTGTTTGGTCCTGGCGGTGTCATCCTGCTATCACGGACGAAGTACGCCACTGCAAAACACTTAGGGAAGCGTCAAAGCACGCTTTTTCCAGGCAGACATACTTCCCCTCCTCATTCAGCTACTCACAGAAGCTGATGATACTTTCAGGATAATGCGAGGAGTGATTGAAGCTGAACGCCACAAAGGCCAGTAAACGCGAGTAAATGTAGAAAGCTGTGCTGCCAAGGATTCAGGAGAGGACAGTGTTATCGCTTGTGTTGCACGGGGTCTTTCGGGAGAAATTGCTCGACACAAGTGACGCGCTTCTGGCAGAAATATGTGCTGGATCGGGTTGTGTACATGTGCCGCCAAGGGGAAAATAAACGCAGGGTTTACCGCCTAAGGTCTCCGTGGAATACTGGTCACCGAGCCATCATAAGGTGTCGGCGTAGAGAGAGAAGGTCGAAATGAGTTCAGCGAGATACGCTTATTTGACTGCGCGACTAGCTTCGACAAGGCGCCATTATGGCAGCGGACGAGGTAACGGCCTCAGTGATGACATGCTTAGTACAGAGAAATTTCAAACGGCGGCGGCGGACCTGGCCTGGCTGCCATGAAGATGAGGAAGTGACGAAAGAGATCAAGAGCATATTGGGGAAGGTGATATGGTTGGGAATCGTTTGCACTCGTGTGCCTACAAGCATGTGGGCGGCGTTGTTTGCTTCGATCCGCTGCCCACGGAACGCCTGCGCATTGCCGGGGATAGAAGGACTACGATTTCCGGACGCGGAGAAGCAGGGACGCCGCGGATTCTTCCCGCTAAAGTGTCCGCGCCCATGGCCGTCCTGACGGCTCAAGCGCTCACGTACCTCTCCACACTTTCACAACCAGCCTGTCCATGTTCAGGCCAGGAGGGATGACAGAGACTGGATTCGCCGGCATAAGTGGTAGCGGTAACTCATGCCCCTCCTCGTTGCTCCTCCAATTTCTTGACCATGAAGAGACTCGTGTCAAGGAAGCGCTCGACACAATTGGCAAGGCAGTTCTCCTCTGAGCGCGAAAGGCGCGCTGACGGAGCACCGGTGATGCACCTGTAGGGTGGCCATTGAAGTCATAGCCGGAGGCAAAAACGGGCGACGTACTTGTCCCAGCACATACTAGTGTGCTGGTGGATGCTGGCCTGCATGCGGGCCTTGGTCTGCTCGCGCAGGAGGAACTGCTCCATTTCTTTCTGGAAAGCAGGATGGCTGTCAACGACGGTGATAAGCAGGTCACAGAAGAGGCGAACTTTGGAAGCGTCGTCAAGCTGAAGGTTGTCCATGGTCGTGGAAGGAAGAGGATGAGTCGCGTGTTGACGCGTTGACGCGTCACGCGGCGGGCGCGCGCTCTGTATCTGCCACGCGTTGAGCGGGGAACCAAAAGCGCCGCGGATCCGTTGCCTCGAGGCTCGCGGAAAAAAGGCCTTGACAAGGTTCGCGCTGTGGCTTACGACCTGCCCTGAGAGCGCTCTTCGGACTCTTTCTGGCCGCTTCAACGGCTGCCTATCAACGGACGCGCCCCTGCTCTTCTGCACGGCCTTCGACGGGCTCAACAATCACGACGAGCAAAATAAGGCGCAGCCGACGCCGACGCGCTGACGTCAGCGAAGGCAAGCGCTTTCCGGAGCAGAGCCGGAGTGGGCGGTGAGCGTAAAATGGTCAACACGTGCGAGGAATTCTGGCTGATGGTGCCGTCGCAGTATCGGTCGTTCGCGTTGCCTCGTGTTTGAAAGGGTCTCTTCTGGCCGCCTCGTGGGCTTGAGAGCGTTCATATAAACCGGCGAATGGGCGTACTTTCCGTCCTTCTGCCGCCCTGGCCGTCTCCCTTGTGATCCCGTCCTCCACCATGGACAGAGCCCAGTAAGTGTCCTTCCTTACGATCATATGACCGCGCTCAGACGCGTCGCGTCTCGCGCTCCTCTCTATAGGGGTCAATATGTTTCTCGAAAGGCGCTTGCTATCAAGCGCGTCGACTCTGAGATTCTGACCCGTGCCGACGTCCAATTCGACCTTCTCCACTACATCTTTTCCGACCCTACCCGGGCCTTCACAGACGAGACACCCGGAAAGCCCCCAACCAAAGTCAATTTTTGTGACCTGTACGTCAACGCTCTCTATAATTCCTCAAAATGCTCGAAGATCATGCGCGACAAAATGCACGAGACCCCCGCGTTTGCCATCGAGTTCGCAAAGATATCCTTACTCACCAACGTTGGACGTATCAATACGACCATGGCCTGTACGCGCTCCCCTCGGCAATGATCACACGCTCGCACTCTAAGCTGCTCCCAGTCTTTCCAGAGATGAAGACCGCTTTACGAAGTTATCATCCAGTGCCCTCACTCCAGAAGACGGATGGTAACGTGCAAGACGCCCCACGTATCAAAAACTGTCTCAAAGCTGCTTTGCTCCCCTCCGAAGCGAAAGACCCGCCGGGCCCGCCCGCTAACATATCCGCCATCCAGGCCAAGCTGGTGCGGCACAGTTATGCCCTTGTCCTCGTGTTTACTTACGACGTTCGCTTCAACGTGGTAAGAAAAGCGGCCAGGTGCCGCCCACTAGCGTCGTAAACCTGATCTTTGTACTCACAAATAATTCTGCCGTAAGTCGTCCGTCTGATTTTTTACGTCGGCTGACAGGTGGGGTACAGGCAATTTCACCGACTCACTTCGATTCCCCGGTCGAGTTTATTGACCTGTTCCTGCCGACCAATATCTCATCCGCATGTCGGGCACGAGCATTTTTGTGGATGATCTTCCATTACCACGAGGGCTCGAGTATCCCGAATCCTTTTGGCGACGATTACTCGTTGCAGTACCCTGGCAAGGTACCTTGGCTCCAGCGGATGACGGTTGAGGAGCAACAGCTTGAGAACCGGGATCCACCAGAGGAAATTGAATGGGGGAAAAAGATGGCCCACCAACGTAGTCTCTTCCTTCAGGAACTCGTATCTGGCGGTGAGTCCGATAAGCGTCCGCGCATCGTCGCCAGTACATCGCAGAGTAAGTCACATCTGCTGTCACTCCACGTATGAGACATACCGACAATTTCGCAGCATTTACAGCAGATTTTCAGCCGATCAATACAACACGACGCGCACGAACCCAGCAGTACTACACCAATGAAGGCGGGAATAAGCAGGCAACGTTCCACCATTACATACCCCTGCAACATGTGAAGCCTAAACCCCATTACGAGGGCCCGCCTCGCGGTGAGACCACTTGGCTCGGGTGCAGGAACGTTTCTGATGCGGACGACAGCGAGCCTCCATGCCCCCCCTCGTGAGCCGGAGCCGCGGCATCGCAGGGCCGCCAGGCGCTCGATGTTACAACGTCAGTCGGCTATGTACCTGTCTATGCTTCGCGTGTGATGACCTCCCCACAGAGGCATGGCACCGCGTCCAGACTCTCGACGCACTGGCGGATTCAGACGACGAGGCTATCGACGACGAGGCGCTCCAGGATTACCGTGCGTTCTTCTGTCCCCCCGTCCGTGACGCATGACTCTCACCGACTTCTAGACCGACGTATGCGTATCTTACACTCACTAGCATCACGATTATGGCCTTACGATGTGCGGGATAGACGTTACCCCTCACCACGGTACACACCTCGCTCGAGTACCGATGCACATACTTAATGACTTGCCACTGCTACACCCCGGACACCACTTTGTTATTTCATCGTTTATCTTTGCAAAAATGGGTCTATGAATTGCAACGACGGCATTTGGTAAATATTGTTTTGTACTGCCCAAGGAGGCCAGCTCCTGTGCTGGAACAAGTTGATGATGACGGCGATTGAGTACTGTGCGTCCTTAGGGTGTCGGTAAAGGACCGGACATCGAGCCTGCCCGACAGAAACCGGAGACGAAGGAAGGGATGGAGAGAGGAAAAGAAATACAGGTGTCCTACAGTTTCGAGCCAGACCACGGTATAAGAGGGCCCTCGGTATGCGTGAACAGGGTCCAATCAAGTATGCTGCGGGTTTAAGATGAACGGAAAACGCAGAGCCTATGTAAAACAGGAAGTGAGAAACAAAGCCAGGAACATAAAAATAAGGCAGGGCGGGCGGGACCGACGGTGGGTAGATTAGGTCCAAAATAGAGTACACACACATTGAAGTGGGCGGTTATCAAATCAGAACCCACCCGGCAGCGCGAGGACAGGGTGAGTAAAGTCATCGTGCGGGCGACGCTGAAGTTCAGCGGGAGCACTGATGCGACGACGGGCTTTGAGCTCTTCGATCGCCACTGCGTTGGTGGTGGCAGGACGGTCATAATGCGAGCCGGAGGAAGTCCGCCGGCGCAAGGCGGACATCATGTCCAGACCCGTGCGCGTGCGAGAAGACAGGAGCGCGAGATTGGATTCGGTCAGCTGGACGGGAGACGTGCGCGCCATGCGCGGAACGACGGTTGTCGTGACGCTGATCGAAATTGGGTCGAGGGGCGGCGGGATACGACGAATGCGCGGAGGCGGAGGCATAAGCTCCACGAACGACTGCGCCACAGGAGATTTGGCAGGCGGAGCGACACGAGAGAAGGGGCGCGGAGTTGGGGGCTGGTTCAGGAAGACGCGCATGGGAGGCTTGGCGACTGGTGCAGGCACCGGATCCGCGTCGCCAGGAGGCGACACCGAGCGAAGGAAGGCCGGAAGCGGCGCGCGCGAACTGCGCGGCTTGTGCTGAACCATGGATCCGTGTCCATGCGAGGAAAGGTGAGCTGAAATTTGGTCCAGGGACGGGAGCGCAGGTGTGCGCGGCTTCTTGCCCGGCTCGCGACGGAAATCGACCTGCTCGACCCAGGGCGTGACCGCGCAATCGGAGCTATCGAGAGCTTCATAGACCGACAGAGGTGACTCGAGACCAGGTGAACGTCGAGTATAGTGAAAGATGGCAGGCGACTCGGGCGGCGTCTTGGGGACGAACGTAGCAGATGGAGACGGTGGCGCGTTGATCTTCGAGAGGAAGAGCGCGCGACGTTCGACTAAGCAACCGTCAGAATTTCGTACGCCATCACGGCACGCGCGTGACGCACTCTGCTTTGTCTTGTGGGCCTTAATGGCGATCTCTTTGCGAAGGTCTGGGGCGCGTTTCCCATTCACGGCCGAGTTCTGTTCCCTAGACGAAGCCAGGAGCCGCTGGAAGCGGTCGGGTTCAAGTCCTTGACCGCCCGGGTTGTTCTTCATACTGTCCGGACAAAGAGGAGAGTGTTGGCGCTGGAAGCGCGGGGACACGGCTGGCGGAGGAGAGAGGAGGTTCGAGCGGTAGCCATCGTCCACGAGAGTCACGGAAGGAGTGGGCGGCTGGGAGAAGGGAGAGAAGGGCTCAGGAGTGGGCTCCGAAGGGGGAGCAAACGAGATGGAAATCTCGGGAAGCAAGGACACCTGGTAATCCATGGTTTGGGTTAGGACTGAGGGAGAGGACGAATAGATATTCAAAGGATGCTGGCGGACGACGGGGTGAAGACGACTTTGGACGGGAAGAGAAGAATCGTAATTAAGGCGACCTGCACCAAATATCGTGAAGGGGGAAAAGGAAGCTAAAGCACTAGCACAGGAGGAGAAAGTCGCCCGTCGACCGACCAAGAAGGGTGAAAAATAAATGAGAGACAGGACCAGGAAGACGGGGCAGGGCGCGAGCAAAGGAGAGACCCGGTCTGCCCACGCGAGCGGGTTATATCCCAACAGTCGCCCACGGCTGTGATATCAACTTAATAACTGCGCTTCTCTCTTCCCCTTCCAGCCGAGGCACCGCTTCTTGTCCATGGTCCACCTAAGTTATCCATGGAATGTTCCCTTCTTTCGCCATCGCCAGGCCCAGTGTCCGTCGTCAAGCACTTCGTAGAATGCATAACCCAAGCTTAAGCTTCGGCCTCCCTTTTACTACATGTCCTGCTCCATTTCTCCCTTGCCTCCACCTCGCCTGCGATCGCCGCCTGCACAGGTCTCACATACGATGCGTACCAAACCCGCCAGGAGAATGCCGTGCTCCGTAGCACCATCTCTTGATCTCAACTCAAATGCCGTGGCGTCCCCAAGCGCCCGAGCCAACAAACATCTCTCGAACGTCCGTCTCGTCTCAACCATGACAGAACCAAAGTACGAATTCGCACGAGCTGTATGCCTCCGGTCTTCCATGTCCTTCCGTCTATATTTTATGACGTACAGTATGCCCACCTCGCGTGGTAATTTGTACGGCGTTTTGGCGCTTGTCACAGACCCTCGGCCTTGATAGCCTCCGCAAGCTTCTCCTTGAACAACTTCTCCGCGTCCGTCCACACACGTGCGCTCTGTCGCTCGGGAAAGCGCATGAGGGTCGGAAGAAGATCCGAACTATACTGCTCCGAAGCCTCCCTTGGCAGCAGGGTCGGCAAATGGTCAATGGAGATAACGCTCATTGGCGGATTTCCCTCTCTGTGAATAGGTCCAGGTCAAACTCCTGACGTATAATTTCTTAATGACGGCACTCACTCAACGTAAACGGGGACGGTGGGCTCGGAGAACGTTGTGTTCACGGAGTAGATAGGGATCGGGTTGTTCGGATTTGTCGTATCGCAACTCACATCTACGACAACGCTGAGTAACCGTGACGGCCCAGCGGCGTTTATCGTCTCTGGTGTAATGAAGGAGGGGATCTTTGACGTGAGGTAGATACAGTTGACAAAGATGTCGACGTCAAGGATCTCCTGGAATGGGCCACCTTTGGCCGTCTCTTCCAGGTCCCACTTGAGAATGTCGTCCCTACACCAAAGTTAGCGCAACGCACAGGACCACGAGAATATACCTGGACACACTCGTCTAGCCCGATCTTGCGCAGGAGATCGACGGCGCCGCGACCACAGCGTCCGAGCGCGCCGATGACAAGGGCCTTGCTTCCTTTGCCGCTACCGCCGAGTTTTGCTTTCACATCCTCGACCATGGCAGTCTCGTTCGGGTACGGCTCGAGGCGGCCAAGCCTTTGTCCCTTCTTTTGCGCAGCCAGAGCCAAGGCCCCTGCTGCAGCACCAGCAAATCCAGCATGAAAACCAAACGCAGCAACGCGACGACCGTTGTCGTCATTCAGGAACTCGAGATCGTAGAGTGTGCCACCGCCGTGGTGGAAGCGAGCGAGAACCTTGGACCAGCCTCCCTGCTGCTTATAGCAGTGCGCGAACTGAATATGTGTGTGCGGCAGGGGCTCGTCCGAGGCGGGCAGCTCCTTCAAACCGAGGATCGGGATGTTGCGCGGCGCGCTCGGCCAAGAATTATTGCCGACAAGCTTGGCACCGACCCTACAAAAGCCGTTGGAGCACGGCGTGCATACGACGGAGACAGCTTACGCCTCGTATTCTGCGTCGTCAAAGATGCGTTGCTCATCGCGCTCGACGAAGATTTCGAAACCCTGGTCGATTAGCTGCTTGGAAGTGGTGGGAGTCAACGCCGCACGGCGCTCAAACTCCTTCTTTTCGCAGCGAAGCCAGAAAGCTTTTCCAGACATGAGAGCGATGCAATGACAGTTGCAGCGAAGAGTGAACGAGTCGATCGAGTCATTTTGGACGCACCGTCACGGTAAAATCTCCTTCATCAAACGCTGATCTCTCTACGTCGATCACGTGGTCGTATCTTCGTTTTGAAATAGGCATGCGGCCACAGGCTTCACTGGCAAGCACGTCCTTTGGTATGTTCTGTGCACTACCCACACAGCAGCGTTCGTACCGGCTCCGTAAACGGGCTTACGAAGGCCTCAGCTCACTTGGTACCGGTCAATCCATCTGACAGGTATTGAGGGCTTACAGACAAACTGCATGCATAACATGTTATTCTACACTTGACATTAGACACGCCTCCCATTGTTCTCCTGCATGTGTATATACGGCCTAGACAACCCCATTAATGGTTGTCTGAAATCGTCGTTATATGTATGTCTGGTCACTAGTACTGCTGCACGCAACGGGAACGTTGTCTAGATCGAACGGCAACGTTGGCAGTTTCATGTATTCAGACGCATAAGTAGATACGACAGCTGCGCCTTTCCAACTGCGTGCTCGCCAGAAACACTGCCACAGTTTGACCGAGACAGACGAGGGGGAATGGCAACCACTGCAGACTTCCGCACAGCATGCCACCCCATCAACGTGCATGTCAATCGTACCGGAGTTTACAACCGCGTGAGGCGCGGGCCTCAAAGATATTTGTTCAACCTGACGCCTCGGTGCCACAAGGAATCTGCGCTTGGAGAAAAAGCATCATCAGTCCGTCAACCCGGAACGCCGCTCAACGTCTACCAAGAGGGCGGTACGGTTGGCTACGGAGTACTTTCCGGGAAGCTTTCTGACGGATAACTACCGTCTGGCCCTGCTGGGGAGGAGTGATAGCACCGTAAATCGCCAAGATACGACCGACGGGCGCTAAGGGACTGGATGGGAATTGGAGACGGAATGCTTGGAATGGCAAGCAGAAAGCTGAGGACGAGCTTGGAAACTGTTCACTCGGTACTGTACGCAAGCCTGCGAAAATCTGAATTGTTCGGTGCCAATGGAAAGGTGACGAATATTACTAACTAGCGCTCCGATGAAGGACGCTGGATACATCCTTTGGGTACAGTCGCGTCACAGTACACATATAAAGCAAGCATAGCCAGCTGCATTTCTGCATTCGGAAAGTGGAAGTGGCGTAAACCGGACACGTAATTGGGGCGAGTGTAGCCTACACGTCACCGAAGGGGCGGGTGGCATAGAGCTGACGAAGAGTATACCGACCATAGCACCCGGTATTACGTGTAGTCGTTGCCAGGCACTTTGAAGAGGAGCAGCGCTCCAAACATCGGCGATTGGAGTTCGGCGGAAGGCCCAAGCAACGAGAGCCTTCGCCGGGTAGACTGATAACCCGTTCTGGATCACGCGTGACGATGACATCAGGGCGGCGGCATTTAGGATGAATAAAAACAGAGAACAACTTCGGAGGTCCCATATATGTTGTTGTTCACAAAGGAGTGGACAAGAAGAGATGGTCGTGGTAGTTGACGTTCCGCGGTAGAGACTTGCACGTAAACTAGCCGGCGTCTGCCGGGTCATATTCCCATGACTTGCTCGAACGAGCGTACTTCATGTCTTCGACTTCCACCACTCCGCCTCCAGCTATCTCATCTAGTGTCGCATCTGGCACCCCCGATCTCTCTATAACACCAGAGAGGAGAGATGCAATCCCATACGACGACGAATACGTGAAGGTTCGTTCTCTTGGGACTGCCTTGACCGACAGGTCCATTTATCATCTTCCTTGCAGAGATGCCTGCGCGATGCAGAGGAACGGAAGCAAGAAGGCACAGAACACTTCCGCGCTTCGAGATGGGGGGAATCTATGGCAATGTACCGCAGCGCTCTCAGTCTGCTACCTAAACGGCGCGTTGAAGAGAGCAAGCGGGGAAAGGGCAAAGGCAAGGCGCGCGCCTCATCGCCTGATTCTGGCGAAGATGAAGATGAAGCAGCCGAGGGTGCTCCCGAAGAAGATCATCGGTCACACAGATCTTCCTCGGAGGAAGACGATTTGGGGACGCCGGTGAAAGAGCCGATCTCGCTGCTAGAGCAAGACTGCGCGAAGATGCGCGCAGTATTGAACGCGAATATTGGCGCGTGCTATCTAAAGCTGGTGCGCGGCACTTTTCCCAAGCATTATGTGCTGTAACACTTGAGCTTTCTAAAGGGGGAACATGCCGAGGCCGTCCAGGCATGCTCCGATGGTTCGTGGCGAGTCATCTACACAGTTTCGAACGCTAACACAGACCAATCATCTAGCGATCGTAGATGACCCTGCTTACACCAAAGCCATTCTTCGACGTGCGCAATGCAATGAGAAGATCGGGTCATGGGCAGCACTTGCCAGTGCACAAGACGGTGCGGCTTCACCGTTCTTCGCGGCGGATTACAAGTCTAACTGATCAACCGCGGTGATTAGATTATAATAAGCTAATGGAGCTCCTGCCCTCGGCTTCGAAGGAGACACGCGACGTCGAGCGTGCATTACGCCAGCTGAAGCCGCGTTTGGAAGCGGCGCAGAAGCGGGAGGTGGACGAGATGATGGGGAAGCTCAAGGGACTGGGTAACACCATCCTTGGTGAGAAGCTATCCTCACGAGCCGGTACCTCGTCTAATAGCCCAATACAGGGAAGTTCGGACTTTCGACAGACAACTTCAAATTCGAGCCTAACGACCAAGGCGGGTATTCCATGAACTTCGTTCGCTAACTGTGAGTTGTGCGATAGTCGCATTACGCCGGTGTATGATGTATGATTCGTTTCCGGCCAATTATTCACTCGAGATACGTTACCGCACTCCGCCTCTTCCCATAGAATGTCCATCTCCTTGGTGGCCAGACCTGCGACATCCCGAGTGGATGGAATGATGAAGATACCATGGCATGTGAAGAGCGTACTCACCCGCGCCCAGACGAAGCCGCTGACGAGAGCGAGCGGCACTGGACCATAATAGCGCGAGTCCCGCGAGTTGTCCGCATTGTCGCCCGCTACCCATACGTGGCCGCGCGGGACGACGACGTGCTCAGTCGAAGGCGCACGCATGCCCGTCGGGTCTACGCAGATGATATCACCTGGCAGCCCGATCACCCGCTTGCAGACTTGGAGGGCAGGGGCCGCGGGCGACTCGTAGACAATGAGGTCCCCGCGCTCGATGTTTGCGCGGCCGAGGGCAGCCATCAAGGGCTGGCGTAACTCGAGCACAACGTCGCCCTGTGCCTCGAAAGTGGGTAGCATAGAGGGACCGACCATCTAAGAGGTTATTCGTTAACCGGTGAAAAGTCTACGAGAAGGGAAATAATGCACCAGGCTCAAGCGCATTACATTGTCTACAAAGAGATGTCCGAGGCAAATGAGATTGAGGCCCTGTATAAGCTGAGCGGTGCGCAACATCTGGTAAGACATCCGCGCACGATGAATATTCCCTTGCCAAATGTCCGAGGATCTATCCCCTTGCCATAGTTCCTGAGGCGTCCGAAGAACGCTGACATCGAGCGGACGCCAACGTTGGTGAACGTCGCGTTGCCCGCGCCGGCGCGTCTTGCTGGTCGCTGGCGTATGAGGTTCCCACGCTTGCTTTTCCGCGATCGCCCATGTCTGCGTTCAAACGCAGAATCTCCTCGAAGCAGCCTCCGCTGCCCGTCGGCACGCGCGTCTCTCCGGCCTCCGCAGCGACGATCATCACGTCGACGGGCATCCCGTCTCTCGACGATGTCCTCGGCGGCGGGCTGCCGCTTTCCTGCTCGTTGCTAACGCTCGCGCCAGACCCGCACTCGGCGTACGGTGAGCTCGTACAAAAGTACTTCGTCGCGCAGGGCCTTGCTTCCGGACAGCGCGTCGTGATCGTCTGCCATGACGCGCGTGCGTTCGCGCTTGAATGTATGTGGCTGTCCGGCCCGTCCGTCGCATCGGCGGACAGGGACGAGGACGCACAGGAGGGTGCCGGCGAGAAGGTGAAGATCGCGTGGCGATACGAGAACATGAAGCGCGTGCAGACGACCGTGCAGAGTCCGTATGTGCGCTCTACGTACCGGTGCCCGGCTGACCGCCGCCACCGCCGCCGCCGTTGTCCAGATCTACGGACGAGTTCTGCCGCGCGCTCGACCTTACGTCCCGTATACCGAAGGCGGTTGTCGACGACGCGCTGAAGGACGGGAAGCTGCTGTGCTTAGATGTGCCGGAGATGCTCGATGATCCGTGGAAGAGCATACGCGACGCGCTGAACGACGCGGATGACGCGGTGCCGACGCGCGTCTGCATTCCGTCGCTCGGTGCCCCGGGATGGGGCGACTTGCGGCCCCAGGTGTGTACCGCTCTCTCCCTGCGCTGCTCTCGAGCACGGATTCCGACTGTCTAACGCTGTGCAGGACGTGCTCAGACTCGTCTACACTCTCCGGGCGTTCCTCCGGGCGCACCCTCTCGCGTGCGCGAGCGTCGCACTGCCGCCGCACATCTCAGACGCGCTCTGGGGTGGCCCCGGCTGGCTCAACAAACTCGCGTGGCTCGCAGACGGCTCGATCACGCTGACTACATTCGCCGGTACGTTCCAGGCTTCTGCCGGATGATCGCCACGCGGGGTAGCGGCCTGTTAATGCGCGGAACAGGCGAGCCGACGCTCGGTGCGCTGTTCGGCGGCGCTTACCACGGTCTCGTCCGGGTCCACAGCCTGCCCGGGCCGCACACGCTGCTCGCGCCGTCCGATCGCTTCTCGACGCTGCGCGGGCTCGGCGCGGGCGGCGTCGGGGGCGGTGAGAACAACTTGGCGTTCAAGTGCACGCGTCGGCGGCTGGCGATCGAGACGCTCCACCTCGATGTCGAGGGCGGCGTCGGCGAGCGGCGGACGAAGCCTGCGGAAGGAACGGCGGCTGGCGGGGCGCGTACGAAGGGTGCGGTCGAGATTGTGGCGGAACGTGGTGGCGGTGGCGGTGGCGACGGACGCGCTGCGGTGGAAGTTGAGATGGAAGGGGCAGAGAGATACGGGCGGAAAGAGATGAAAGGCGGAGAGACGACGGAGGGCGCAAAGACGAGCACAGACCGACGAAAGGCAAAAAAATCGGTGGCCTTCCGGTCGGAAAGGCCGGATGTGTACGATTTCTGAGGGGGCGATGTGGATGGAGCAATCAAGAGATCAGGATTGTTGGAGGACGTCTTCTGCAGACGGATATGATGGGCCGGGCGCGACGTGTTTCTGGAGCGCTGGGAGAGGATCTTATGAGGTATCATGCTCCCTGTTGACGACAGGGCGTCTGCGCTGGGCAGACACTCGTACTGCGATCTCGGGCGTGGGCGGAAAAGTCGGTATATACAGAAAGGCAGACCTCTGGGTCTCGTTCGGACGAAGATGCTGGGAATGCGACGCAACAAGCCGCTTCCTGCGCCTGTGCACGCCGGCCTTTCTGTCGATCTAAGAGACGTGTTCTGTGAGTACGGCCGGCGAGGATTGTTTACGTTGTTTGCTTGTGTTGTGTTTCTGGATCTGACATGAACCGTTTGTCTTTCTTCTGACCCAGTTCGCGTCCTGCCTTCCCCGCCCTTGCCGCCCTTGCCTCCGCCCGCGTCCCCGTCGCCGCCTGCGCCTCCGTCCGGCAGGCTCCCAGCACGAGATCCAAAGCCAGACTCCGCGCGTCCGCGGGTGCAGATGGAGGCCGCGCTCAGCCAACCCTATCCTTCTCGTACAACCCTGACAGCAACTCGCCTTTTGCCGTCTTCGCGTCTTGCCACCGCCGCCGCCGACGACGACGACCACCTCCCAGCAGACGACCTTGACAACAACGACGACCGCCTTTCCTCCATGCATCTCGATCCCGCCGCCTTCCCGCCTCCCGCCCTCTCCTCTGGCTCGTCTACTTCTACCCGCTCCTCTTCCGCCTACACCTCCAACGGCTCCACTCTCCCTTACGACGACCATGTCCGCGTCGCCTCTCTAGACGATCACGACGACCACTCCGCCCTCGGAACCATTGGCCTCGCCGTCTCCGAGGACGTCGCCCGCTCGTCTTCCTCAGACCCGGCTTCGTACCGCACCCCGATCGACCAGACCTCCCGCTGGTCTCAGTCTTACTCGGCCTCCATCCGCACCCGTTCCTCCCTCGTCCGATCAAATTCCATATCTCAGCAGCGCGAACCCGCTACCCAGGGTCCCCCGAACCATGCGCTACATTCCACCCCGAGCTACGACCTCAGCTGGCAACTCGTCGACGAGCGCGACGAGGCCGAGGTCTCGTCTGAAGACGAGACCGACGACCTCGACTTGGACGATGACGACGACCTCGACGACCTCGATCGCGAGGAGGAGCGCACCGCCGCCATCGTCATCGCGGAAGAGGGTCGGGGTCGCATCGTACGCGGGGACGGCGTCTCCACCGCCAAGCTGAGGGTCGAGCCGGGTGCGTACGCGTCCATCTACAACTTCTGACGCGTTCTGACGCGTCCGCAGGTACAACCCATCTCCTTGTAGGGTCTTCGAGCACGCCGAACCACATCCCGGCCTTCCTCACCAACACTCTGCCCGTGATTGCCTCGACGCTTCTCGCGCTTGACATCTCTTGCAACTTCTTAGGCGCCCTTCCGCCCGCCCTCGAGTCGTGCACAAACCTCGAGGAGCTGAACGTGTCCTCCAACCCGCTCCGCGCCCTGCCCATCTTTGTCTCCCATCTGACGTCTCTGCGCGTGCTCATCTCGGACTCGACCGGTCTCATCACACTGCCTTCCCAGCTCGGCGCGCTTGAGCACCTTCACACCCTCAGCATCCGCCGCAACAAAATGTACTCGCTGCCCGTCTGGCTCTGCCTTTTGCCATCACTCGAGACGCTCCTGGTCGATGGTAACCCTTTCCAGGGC
>MU273469.1:252718-268614 GCA_022160365.1 Vararia minispora EC-137
GGAGCGTGGCAGGTGAAGTGGAAGAGAGTTGAGGGGAGCTTGCGGGACGCATGGCAGATGCTTGCCATGATGTGTAAGGTCTCCACACCGTACGCATGCAGAGTAGGTTTGACCAAGCCTACGTCTATCGCAGCACGAACTAGATTCACGATCACTCGGTAAACAAGGCCGCTGCCCGATGGTGCGAACTCGTGTGCGGGCCGTACTTTGACCTTCACACCACGATCGTCACTGCTCCCATGCACAATACATTTCATGGTACGATTTCCGGCGCCATCCTTGAACACACGCTAATAAAGCGGCAGGACTGGCTAAAACACCCTTCCATCATATCTGCCGGACGATTCGCAGCCGACGCTCGTTCAGCGCGCACACTCCGTCGGGTAGGGACATGTGTTCGAGCGGGCGTCGTCAGACAGGCGCATGTCGCCGGGCACGCATCGTAGAACGCGCGTCGTCGGGCGAGTGCGCGACATCCAACGGCACCAGCGAACACGGCCTTACCGGTGCAAGCGTGGGCCTGCGCAGTCCGACCAGCCTATGCGCGCTGGAGATTGTCTCCGTGCCAGACATTTCGCCACGGGATCCACACTTGCCTCTCGAAGGAGAAATTCACTGGCTCGCGCTGAAGATGCGTGCGCGTTGGGAGGTTCCCAAGACCCAGGCTCGCTTGACGTCTCGCAATGGGGAAGCGGGGTCCTGCATTGTACGGCCTTTGCTAGCCTCCATCTTTAGCATTAACATTTTACCAGCTGACGAGGTCCGCACGTCTGGCAGAAGCTTTGCAGGGGAAGCCTTAGGCCCGGAAATTGGTGCGTCATTCGGCCTCATACGTGTGTAAAGCGCTAACATTTTACTCGCCCTCGCCCTTGCAAGACGTCCATGACTGGCACGCCGATGCCTAACGCCGGGCGTGCGAATGGTGCCACGAACGGCGTGATCAGTGGTTTGGGTGCATCAATGGACCATCCGCCACCCCCCATTGCCCAGCGTTGGTTCTCCAGCACACGCCCCTGTACCACATTCTGCCCTCACGTCTCTAACCGCTGTGGAACTCGCGGTTGGCGCACCCGCCTGCGTTGACACAGCCAATCCGGCCCCCGTCCCGTCTCCCAGTCTCTGTTCTCCGCTTTCTGCCTTGAATCTTGGCGCAGGGTCCTCCGCGTTCCGTTTTTGGCTTTGCGTCAGGCTTCGTGTAGCTGTGTCTGTATAGTGAGTCAGGCTAGATATACTCATTTGCTCTTAATCTATTTCTTGTCTTAATTCGTTACGGTAAAAACTGTGTGATCAAGATCTCTGCCTCCTGGCTATTGCTTCCCACAATGGGATGAGATAGGTGAACATGTCCGCACGGTTTTCATAACATGCCACGTCAGGCCAGGCACGACCTGGGTCTGACATGGTGCGTTCAATTCCCTGTGGGCTACACTAACCGTTCTGGCGCCTCCCTAGCAGTGTGTACCGACCCTCACTACACGTCTCCGACACATACACAGGTCTTGCATAATGCAACTGAGTGGAGTGAGATTCCCCTGATACACAGCTCACACATCCTTTTTAATGTGGTGATACACATCGTACAGGTGTTGTACCAGAGAGTTTCGATCGAAAACGGACTCAAAACCGCGCATGATCTACCCGACCCAGCGCCTACGAAGGCACGTCGGTCACGAGGGACACGCTCAGAGTCAGATACTGTACTATCAGACACATGGTACAGGTCGATACGTGTTTTGATCATGAGGTCGCGTCGCGTCGTGTTCTTCTCTCCACTGGCATGCCTCCGCAACTTCGCCCCAGGGGGGGCCAGAGCATCGCGTGGCATCTACTCATATCCTCTGTATACGGTAATATATGCATCATATGACAGCTACGGTCCGTCCGCCTGCTCATCTTCCAATACCCTGTCTTAGCCTTCGCCCATATCAAGGCTCACATAGATGACCATGGCCAAGGCCAAGATATGCACACGAGCGGTGCGTCCTCGCCGCCCCTCCTTTCGCCTCCTATGACCTTCCAGATGAGCTCTCTTTGCGTCTCGATGCACATTGCGCTGTCTGGGCCAGGATGCATCTCCGTTCCCTCACGCGTGCGCGCCTGCGATGTGGGACATATACGTGCCACCTCACGAGCCGTTGGCGAGAAAGAGCTTATTTCCATGTTCGAGTGAGCGCATGTCTAAGGCTCACCACCCTGGCACCTGCTTAATGAGGCTCGATAATAACGGAAAAGAGATGTGCATACGTCGTGTGCTGCTTTGCGAGCGTTGACCACCGTTCCGTAGGAATATCCTACTCGAGCACGCAAATAGCATGGTCTCTTCAGGTACAGCGCGGAACATGGGAGAAAAGGCGTGTAGTTAATCATCGCAGCAGTCTGGGCTGGATGCGTTGAGGCAGACTTTGGAAAGCATCGAGCAGTGCGAGAACAAGGGGGCAGTAAACCACGAGTACTAGTAGCCCTACGAACCTCGTCCACTTGAGCGGTTGACGTCGTTCGTCCCCCCAAGAATGGATCGGAATGGAAGAGCCTTTGCTGGGGACGTTTAGCTTAATCGAAGTGAGAATCAGGGAGTACGCACACTAACATTCACGTCGTAGTTTGGGATCTCATTGTACATGACGAGCTGTTGAAGCCTCTGTGCCTCCGACTGAGACATCTAAATGCTAAGTGCATCCTGCCCAGAATATAACCGCACGGTGAACACGCACAGCGCGCGTTAGGTGTCCTGGATGTAGAATTTCCCGACGAGTCAAAGCGGAGGCTCACGCGACGAAGAATGACTCCAGAATCCAGGCTAAGGCGAAGAGGCGTCCTGGACGGTAGGCCTAAGAAACGAAAGAAACTGAAGCGCACATCCGTAGGAAATTGCAGAAGCATGCGAGGACAGAACGCGGACAAGAGGCGATGAGCGGTAGCGGGAAGAAGTAGCGATCAGACCCACACGGAAGCCCTTCAGGTTAACCAGCGAGCGTATGTGAACGTTGGTTCCAGTGTTCGTCTCTGTCACCCGTCGCGCGCTCGGCTTCCGAAGGGCTCGCTAACCATGCCTCCTGCTCTTGTCACATGCCGCTGTAAATCCCACTGCTTAACATGCGATCTGGCTACAGGGGCTTATTCTGGTCGTGGAAGACTTGTTTCTTCCCAGGAGAAATCTAGACATGAGAGAGACGATCGCAGGCTTGCCGCGGTAAGCTATGTTTGCTGCATCGTCTTGACACATCCCTTACGCTCAAGTACAGAGCTTCGCGGAATCTCATACGCCGCCTTCTCACTCTTCCGAATCACAGAATCGCGCACACCGTCCGAGTCCGAGTCCACGCAGATCGCACAGCCAATCGCCCGTTAATACGATCAGCACGGACCCCAGCAGCTCCAGCCACCACGCCTCGTCGTCTCGTATTCCTGCCTATCAAGCAAGCGAGCGTACCTTCCGTCCATACCCTGCTCGACGTTCCAGAACAAGGCTCAGTAACGAATCACACAGTTCATATACTACTGGCCTCCCAGCACATGGTCGAGTGTCCACATCAATCCCCCCCCAGGTGTTAGCAATACTGTCCACAGAGCTTGATCTTCGTAGATCATGGATACCCACCTCCCAGAGTCTTCAGTTCGTCAACCAGCCCTTACAAGCAACGGCATACGCGGTACCAGATGGTGCGGCACTGTATACGCCCAACTCGGGCTTCTTCGCTCTCCGGCCACCGGCAAGATGTAACCACACAATTCTTGAAGCAGAGACTAAGCTGTGCGAGATATGGCATCAGCTTGAACAATCAGTTCCGACGACAGCCTCTTCTACCCTGCAGATGAGAGTGACGGATGTTTTGAAGGAGCTTCACACCCGCAAGGCGCGTGAATGGTCTAGACAGAGGTCTCATGGTAGTAGTACCTTCGTTCATGTCGGTCCGTCCAGCAGCTATTCCGATCCTTATTGTGTATGCTGATCAGCAGTTTAGACGACATTCCCGTGTCCGCTCATGTTGCGAACAACAAGCTCAGCGCTGTGTTCATGAGCGTCATGACAGTCTCAGTGCTGTACAACCTCCCTCGTGATGCGAGTCGCATACAGCTTGCAGGCATACGCGACCTCGCTGCCGCAACCCCAGATTTAAGGCCTCTCCTCCCATCCATTCCCAAAGACCCACGCACACTGTATGCACGATACAATCTTGACCCAATAACTGACATCATGGTGTGCTGTTCTGAATGCTACTGTCTTTATCCCCTTGCTATTGGAACCACCCCTGATAATACGCGCATCCACGATGACCGTGGTGATGTCTACTTGGATGCTGCAGAGTTAGATAGCACTCCTCTTGGAGCTTGCCCATTCTTCTGTGAACACAAGCCGACCCCAGGCAGTCGCCCATGCAACACCCCGCTTCTTGAATGGACCAGGATCAGGTCTAAGTGGTATAAAACCCCTCGCCTCAAATACGAGCCTCAGAATTTTAGACTTTGGCTGGGCCGGCTGCTCCTTCGTCCAGGCTTTGAACAGCTTGTTGACTCAGCCTTTCGCGGAAATCCCCAAACACCCATGCGCGCCATTGGTGATGGCACACATCTCCGCCAAGCCCAGGGTCCCAGTGGACATCCATTCTTTCCAGGCCCTTTTTCTGAAACCAGACTCGCCCTTGCATATTGCATAGATGGCTTCAACCCTTTCGGAATGAAGACTGCCAAGCAAACCGTTTCATGTACCGCTATCTGGCTCATCAAACATCGGCTCGTCATTCCAGGTCCGAACAAACCTTCGGTGGATCAGATCAACCACGCCAACCAGTTGATTGTGGATACGATGAAGGTCTTTTACGACCCTGGCGTATACTACTCCTCGACAGCAGAACATTCTCTCGGTCGTCTTGTGCGCTGCCTGCTTCCAATCGACATCTGCGATGCTATTGCTCTTCGTCAGATCGTCTCGACTACCTCAGTTACTAGCAAATACTTCTGCATCCAATGTGAACTTCCGATTCAGCAAATAGAAAATATCAACCCGTCTACATGGACGCCACGAGATCCAGTCAAAATGAAACAACAAGCCATGGCATGGCGCGACGCACCTGATGAGAAGAGCCATGTGCTGTTAGCTGAACAGAATGGCATCCATTGGACACCCTTCTACGAGCTCCCCTACTGGAATCCCGTCTCCGCCGCCATACCTGAGCCTATGCACATCATGCAAAATCTCATTGAACATCATCTTCGCGTGGCGTGGGGTATCTCTGTCAGATCGGAAGGTGGAGATGGCAGCGCCTTAAGCCCAGCAAAAGTCAAACCTCGCCCACCCGCTTCAGAGACAGAGAGGTTCCTTCAGATAATTCGTACGACCGAGGATGAAGCAGCGCTCCGAGAGGCACTCAGCAGAAAATCATGCCCAAGGAACGTGCTATGGTGGATTTGCTTTGACAATGACCTTCGCTACGCAGGCACGAAGGTGCAGCTGATTGATGCAATAGTTGCCTGGGTACGGTCAACTCGTTCAGCAGTTCTCCGATAGAAGGTATACTAACCACTGGACAGAGGACAGAGACCAACCCTGACGATATTCATGTCTCCTATCCAATGGCAAGCGACATGTCGCGCTCCGTTAGCATGACCAGCTCAGTCAGCACTCAGCTGTCGACTATCTCCGAGGAGTCTTCACTGATGTCAGAGGTACTACTTCTTTTGCGACACATTGCATATGCGACTATCTGATGGATATGCACTGGTAGGCCACCCCGATTCCACGAGACCTTGAGCTACCCCCAACCGATAAAGTACAAGCTCAGATGGAAAAATGCCTGTGCCTGCTAGCAATGCGCCGAAAGAAGTCAACAGTGATTGGATCCGCTTCAAGCAACGCTTTACGCCGTCTCTGCCACGGCTATGGGCTAGACTACAGTGGTACTAAGGATGATCTATACGAGCGACTGACCGATTACGTGCGCAATTATCTGGCTATGGATTTATTTCCGCTGACTGCCTTTGTAGACCGAGCAAAATGTCCTTCCACCTGTCCCATCCGATCCACGAACTGTTCTTGGAAAGTCCGTGATGGAATCATGCTGGGCAAGTATGAAAGACACAACTTTGCCCTCCTGGGTATCCGGCGCGCCCAGGAATTGGGGAACCGCTACTTGTGGCAAGCTCTCTGCTGATCAATGGAATGTCATCTGTACTATCCATCTCCCGTTTACCCTCATCTCAAGATGGGACATTGCAGCTGCTCCTGAGCGCGACCGAAAAATGCTGGACAACTACATGGACCTGGTTCGCGTAGTTGAAACCTGCGGCCTGCGGGAAATCACTGAGGAGCAGATTCAGGGCTACACCCGATACATTCGTCGATATCTTGAAGAATACAAGGTTCTTTACAAAGGTGCCAAAATCAAACCCAACCATCATCTGGCCATCCACTACGGAGACGTTCTTCGTAGCTTTGGACCAACCCCTGGTCATCAGGCCCAGCCTTACGAGCGCTTCATCAATTTTCTCCACCAGCTTCCGACTAACATGCGGTTCGGTAAGCCGGAGTCAATAGCTAACAGTAAGCATTTACCATCCTTACATCTTCTCTTTACATAGGAGAGCTGGAATCGACCTTCATGCGCGCGTCTGGCCGCTCTGCGAATTTATCCTCCCTCATCACTGATTATACTCCCGACCATGAGCCCTGTGAGCTTCTGAAGGTTTACTACGACATCGTCCAACGTGATTCTAGAGGTACACGCCTTGCCTACATGACGGATTCCAAAATATTGTTTTCCGTGGAGAAAGCCGCCTACCGCTCAAACGCTCAGGCCTCAAGCGTTTTAGATTCCCGCCTTTACCGGCTTCTAGCTGATTTTTTGAATACTCAGCATCCGAGTCGGACGTCAACAGCGCGTGAGCTATACCCGGCCCATATACCCATCCCTCGCGAGGTGGAGTTTATAGACAGAGTAGCTATCCGTGGTGTGCGCTATTCAGTCTACTCATCTCTGCCCCGCGACAGCCATATCATGTTCAGGTCGACTCGACTCTGCCTGACCATGACTGTTGGCGAGATTCAGAAGATGTTTGTTCATACTCATGAAGTACCAATCGAACGGCCACCGGATCCCACAGCCGACGAGATGGAAAGTAACAGCAGCGAAGGGCCTGCAGTGCAACAAACAGCCACACAAACAGCCACATCCCTCATGCTCCTTGTTCGCCCTTTCCAGCCGTTATCGGGACCAGATGTACATCTGGACGCTCACTTCCGCAAATACGGAATCTCAGGCGGGTTCTGCTGCCATCGCACAAAGCAGGAGGAGATCATGATTGACGCGTCCTCCGTCATCTGCCATGCGAAGGTCACCTTGACGACAATCGAGAACAAGCCCTTGCTTCATGTGAAGGCACTTGACAGGGTGTGTAGTGTCTATGCTTGCTATTTGGCCTCTCAGTTAACCCATGCAACCGAAAGATTAAGTCTTTTATGCCGCTACCTGAGTCCGAGGATGAACCTTCGCAAGAGCAGCAAGGAGAGGATAGCTAGTTATATGGTAAGGGTATAGGGTAGGTTTGGACATGTTCAATTACATAGACACTGGCTTGACAACGCTACGGTAGCCGCAAAGCGCCGTGTGGTACAGAGTTTTATCGGTCCTTGCTAGACAATAATGTAGGGCCACCTAATTCATAACGTTCACGGTGCCGATGCTAATTCTAAACCCAGATTTACTTCGAGGGGAGGTACACGATATAAATAGGAAAAGTATTCGGCGTGAAGCTCCCTGCCCCTTTTGCCCGCCGTTGTCTCCCCGCTGCGTCGGCCCCCCCTTGCACACCCCCCAACCCGTCCAAGAACCCGTGCTTGAAGACGAGATGATGATGGACGCCGGCGTTCTGTAGAGCCATGCGCGGTAGTGAGGTCTGAGCTTCTGTTTGTGTGCCCGTCATGTTGGTGATCCATCCGTCACGAGCAATTCTGTAGAGCGTGATCAGCGCAGAGACAGGAAACGCCTACTCTGGGAGTACGCACCAGCTACCTCTCATATTGAACGCGCCTCGCTGCTCCTTGTTTGTCCCGCTTCTCTTCACCGCTCTCTTCGATTCCTTTCATTATTGCGGATCTCGATGCCAGGGCTCGACCCTTGCAGCCACCCGCCGTCCGAGTTGGCACACTCTTCCGCGCGCATAGCATCCCCGCATGCAGCGTGGCGGGCATTCAGCCTGTATGCGGTTCTTTGCTCAAGCTATTGTTGAGATGGCGTCCCGAGGGTAAGAGATAGGGACCGAGTGCTCTTTCTGCTGTCGGAGTCCACTGTCTCACTTGTCGTTCGGCACTGGTCTGTAGCGCTGCGATCATTGGATGCCGCGTCCATGACTCGCTCGCCCGCCATGTGCTCCGCTTGCTCTCATCGTTCGTTTGCTTCGCCGTCACCCGCGCGCTCTGTCTGGCGCGCGCTCTCGCTTTTGCCCACCTCCTTGCGGCTGCCACTCACTTTCCCTGCCGTCCCTCGTGGCCACCTGCTCTCGCTCGTCTGTCCTCGCTTCCCCCTCTCGCTCACCCATCCCCCGAGTTGTCGCTACCGGATCTCGTTCGCCCGACCTGCACGTGCACCTGGCTCGCGGCATGAGCCCGTTCGTCGCCCCAAGGCTCGTCCGCCTGCCCGGCTTGGACACTCGCCTCGCTCGCCGTCATCGCCTTCTCTCGCAAATCGCCGTCGCATCGATATCCTCTCGCATGCGCGTACCCCGAGCTGTCGCCGTCGGATCTCGATCGCTCGTCCTGCACTCGTGCCTGGCACGCGGCTCGAGCCCGGTCGTCGTCGCGGGACCCGCTCACCCTGTAGACGCCTCGCACGAGTGTGCAAGATCTAGATGACAAAATTGTGATCTAGATCCTCGTGGCGATTGCGACACACATCGCCTGGCGCATGCAAGAGCTGCATGCACAGGCCGAGGTCCCGAAGGTTGACCCGCTCGAACGTCCTGCAGTTCCAGCGCTGGCATGATCATGGGTCAGTCCATGGCGAAGCAGGCCGCTGCAAACACGTACCTTTACCCAATGCAGCGGCATCCGCGCGTGGGCGTACACAGTGCATGCTGCACAATAGAGGCAGGATCCAAAACATTCTTTGCACCGGTATAGATCACCTTCTTCCCTGAGGCATTCATGTCCGGTTAGGGACGAAGCGCGCAGAGAGAGTCATGTCCTCTCGCAGACTCGCGTATGAGACACGTACCCTCTCGAAGCACCGCCCCAGATTGAGGGCTGATGTTCGGGCACTAAGGCGATATTGCAGCCCGCGGTGCACCGTCGCGCCATCCGGATACCCCTGTTCGAAGGCAGGATTAAACTGCGGAGGTTGTGCTTCTTGCTTGACACGATTGTACAGGGCGCGCCCTTCAGGCTCGCGGGGAGGGCGCGGACGAGCATGGCGACTTTGCGACGGCAGTCCTACAGGAACGCTCGCCTAAGATATACGCCCTGTCCATGAACCGTTTTGGATCCAGCTAGCCCTCGGAATGCACTCCTGAGAGTTCTGCCGTCCGCGCTTGCCTTACTATTATCCGACGATCGTAGCCGCTCTTTCCTTAGTGACGCACGCACCCACCGGGGCATCGTCTGTTCTTTACTCAATGTCACGCAAACAATTTATTGTGGGGGGAAAGGATTTCGTGGGACAATGCTCATCAAGCATCTGAGGGTACGTCTACTGGAGTGTGATGCACAGGTGTGCTCAGTCACGCCTGGAGCATATACGATGCCTAGGACCGGTGTTACTTTCAAGGCAGGCGAGTGAGCACCGTGTGCAGCAAACGGACCTCTAGGAGGCATCCGGGACAGATTGCACGGGTGCATCGAGCCAGCCCTTCCAAGGTGCGCCGCGCCTCCTGTGCGTTTCTCCCGCCGCCCTGAGGATCTGCGTTAATCGCGCCCGACGAGGAGTGACAAGCCGCGCACGAATACGTCTGCCACGCGGGAGTGCCGAGAACAGAATTCAGGAGGAGACGCCTTGGTGCGAGGCGTTTCTGGCCGCCGGGAGGGCAAGCGTCTCGTATCCAGTCGCTGCATGCGAACAGATGGCAGTCGATGACGGCTAGTGAAGACAGTCGTCCGCCAGTCTGTGATTGCATATCGCCGTGGGAATCCAGAGCCGTGACGAGTGGGCGACATCGATAGCCTTCTGCAACCTCCTTCGCGTCCCGGGCATACTCAAAGCCGCTCGGAACCCTGCCCATGGGGGGGACAAGCCAGTCCGTTGGACCGCGTTCGCCGGTCTAATACTATTCTGCAATGGCTGGGGTGTCTCAAGGTCTTTCGATCGCCCGCGCAAGGCGACCTATAACATCCTAATACGACTTGGAACGGCGAACTCCTTTCCCCTACCCACAGATCGCTTTCCGACGCTCCTGAAGACCTCTACAGCACGTATAGCCGGTGAGCATTGGCATGGGTCTGTCCCCCGCGTTCCCTGAACACACAGTCAGATATGTTGTGCGGAGTGACATGCGGCGATCCACGCCAGCTGTACTCCCTTGCGACGCTAGTGCCAACTGGAAGCCCTTCGAACAGGTGCTAGATGCTGTAGAACAGGACGGCAGAACAAGGTGCGCTTCCCCAGACTCATACCTGTGGCTTGGGGCTACAGTTGTCGCCAGCGCAGTAATAATGAATTGGAGCCTCACCCGCTGCTTGGGGAGGGGGGCGCCGGTCCTACGCGCACGACCAACATGGCTATCGACGAAGGCATCCTGCGCGACTGCTTCAAGCATCCGCCGTCTCTTTGTCATACGCGGGACCCTCCCTATGGGTGCGTTACTTCCGCGAGCAGATCGACGCATGGGTGTACGATTATGCATTCAATGCCCATGTCATACTTACGTGCCACGCGGACTCCGTGCGCAAGGGACGGCACCGAATCTTGGCGGAGGAGCGTTACGCTCGCTTCTACGCTTGTCGGCGAGTCATGGCGGGATTATCCCAGGGGTGCGACCTCATAGTTCGTCAGGGGGCTCATGTGTGGCGGGTTGCGACGTCGAGGGGACACACCGTACTTGATGGACGAAAGTGTGTCGTCCGCCCTGATTTGCGGGGATACGTTACTGAAGCCGCTAGCGCGACAGTGTGGACGAGGAGGCCTTCCGGCGCATGTTTGGCTGGTGGTCCGCTCACCAGCACTCTGCCCGTGATTGCCTCGACGCTTCTCGCGCTTGACATCTCTTGCAACTTCTTAGGCGCTCTTCCGCCCTCCCTCGAGTCGTGCACAAACCTCGAGAAGCTGAACGTGTCCTCCAACCCGCTCCGTGCCCTGCCCATCTTTGTCTCCCATCTGACGTCTCTGCGTGTGCTCATCTCGGACTCGACCGGTCTCAGCACCCTGCCTTCCCAGCTCGGCGCGCTTGAGCACCTTCACACCCTCGGCATCCGCCGCAACAAAATGTACTCGCTGCCCGTCTGGCTCTGCCTTTTGCCATCACTCGAGACGCTCCTGGTCGATGGTAACCCTTTCCAGGGCCCCTGGAAGGCCCTCATGGACCCCTTACTGGCGAAGGAGGCAACCGCCCCGGCTTACCCGCCATCAACTCCCATGTTCCCTCTTCCGTCCGCCACCAGCGTCGATTCCGGAACGATGTCAGATCCTGACGAAGCCGATCCGTATGATTCTCCCCAGGGCGAGTCCAACCGGCCGTCCCCCGAGGACGAGGACACGATCATGCCGAACCGTAACTCTCTCGTCGGCCGCTCTGGCAACCCCCCTGCCCTTCCTAATCATCAGCCTCCGCCACCGGTACCAAATTCCCCGTCCAAATCTCCCACTCTCACGCGCACGCGCACGGCCCCTAACAGGGCGTACTTTGACCGAAACCGTGGCGACCGCTCGCCAAACACTCGCGCTGTCTCGCAGCACAGCGGCAAGGGCGCAGACTCGGGATACTTTGGAGAGCAGGAGCAGCAGGTCCGCCGGATGAAGAGCGCGGGGGAACTTCGGCGGGGCGGCGTTGCAACCGCGCCATCGACGCCACCCGCATCCCCTCCCGGCCTTCCGTCCCCTCGCATCTCCCCGCCCCATAGCCGCCCAGTCACGAACTACGCAGCAAGTTCGACATCCAATCTGTTGTCTACCCCCGAGGTCCTGCCTCCGCGCTTCGCGAGCTTGGGCGCCACAGCAGCCCTGGGCGTCGCGCGCGCTCGGCCGGGATTAAGAGACGGGTTATTCAATGCGCCTCTGTCAGCGACCGTGTCCGAGTTTATGCCATTGACCCCCAGCCAGTCCTCTCGTCCCCCTTCCCCCCCTCCGACTGCGCCGCTTACGGGCCCGGCGCCGAGCATGTCGCTGGACAACAGCAACGATCCGCCGGTGTCGCGTTCGCGTGCGAACACGGAGTCGAAGAAGGAGAGGGAGAAGTCGGGCAGGTGGGGGTTCCTCCGCAAGATGTCGAGAAGCAAGCTCCGCTCGGACGCGCCGACCTCGCATCCCGTGACAGCCGCACCGTACATCGCCCGCCCGGGCCCTACGCCCCTCATACCGGCCGGGTTCGCGGACCCGCGCTCATCGTCTTCGCCGCTTCTCTCGCGATCGCCAGCGCAGAGCTCCATGCACATTGACGTCAGGTTCTCGTCGATGGGTGCGCTCAATATCGACGTTCCAAACCTCTCCGCGGTCAGCGCCTCCGTCCCGCCATCAATCATGGAGCCATACGAGTATGAGGATCCCAGTCCGAAGCTCCCGGGCCATACCGAGTGTGACAGCGAAGATGTACTCCATCCTTCGGCAACCGTCACGCCTGTCGCACAGCCGCAGCCTTCGCCCGTGTCTCCACCTGCGCCGCCACCGCAGGGCTTTCTACAAAAGGTGGGACAATCGTCGTCCGGCAACCTGCTCGCACTGCCGTCACCGACGGTGCCTACGGGCAGGGCGGCCAAGCGGAGGAGTTTCCTCCCCTTGGGCGATTCGTCTCCGGCCGGCGGGCTGTCGATACCCATCCCGTCGCCGACGGTGTTCGTGACGAACATCGTGGTCAACGAAGGCCCGGACGAAGGCCGCACGCTCACGCCGAGCCCGATGCCCACCGAGCAGCTCGAGATGGCCCAGCGGTGCAAGGAAGAGCGGCAGCGAGAGGCGTACACACGTGCGCTTCGGTCCGTCATAGCGTACTTGCGCGACATGAACAACCTGTCGCTGCCGCAGCTCAACACGCAGTCTATCTACGGCTCACAATGGGAAGGCTCGCGCTCGGACCGTTCGCGCTCACGGTTTCCGACGGTCAGTGAGGGTCAGGGTCGCAGCAATTCCGAGGGCGCGAACAGCCTGGTCGGCTCGCTGGTGTCGGGCGGTGGGAGCGGCCAGTTGCGTTCACCTGAGAGTATGGGACGCTTGCGTAGCTCAGGCCCCAGCCAGACGGTGAGCGTTGCGACGACAGACAGCGACGGGTCGGGGAGCGAGGGGCGCAAGTACAAGGACGACGGCTCGAAGCGGCCCGCGATTGTGCGAGAGATCATCGTGTGCGTATAGTCTGCCCGGCGGTGTGTATGATTGCGCCTTTGCTCACCACGCCTGCGCCCGACAGGACGGAGCGGACGTACGTCAAGGGCCTGCAGGAGCTTGTCGACATCCACGTCAACCCCGCTGCGGCGCCGGTGAACGTGCTCGGGACATCGACAAAGGAGACCGTCGTCCCGGCCGCGGAGCGCCGTGTTGTATTTGGTGGACTTGATGCGCTCTTCTTGTTCCATCGCGAGAGCTTCCTGCCGGCGATCGAGCAGGCCGGCCGCCCGGTGCTGAGGGTGAAATCACCAGCCCAGGAGGCCCCCGAGGGTCGTTTGTCGCTGACGGCGGCCATCGCGGTTGCCAACACGCTCGTGTCTCATGCCGCATTCATGCGGATGTACTCCACCTACATCAAGTGAGCATCTCGTCCTCTTCGGGCGAGTCTTGACGCTGAGTCGTACCGTCAGCAACTTTGATAATGCCGTCAACCGAATTAAGCACTGGACGTGTGATCGCCCGACGACGACAAACGCCGGCGTCGCGCCGACGATGTCGCCGTCCGGCGGTACCGCACAGATCGTCGGGCTCAGCGGAGCGGCTTCGCTTTCGAAATTCGGTAGAAACAGTACCGTTCCGGATCTCCGAGCGAGTGCGCGACCTCGCGAATCAGCACGAGATCGATCAAGCCCCAAACAGTCGGGTCGCACAACTTCTGGAGTGGATGTACCCGCGCGCAGCCACGGCCGAGGACTCCATTCAGCCAGTGTACTGCGCGGACAGTTGGCAGATGGTCTAGGGGCTGCACGACTTCGAGCGTGCTTATGCATCCCCAGACGATCCCTCGGAGGAACCCTCAGAGAGCTCATCATCCAAGCACACATAGGCTGCTGTGGTAAGTATTATTTGTAACTCAGATCGCACATCGTCTTACCGTCTCTTAGATGATGTACATTTTGTAAATAAGATATGATGTGGTGCCGAACATGCCAGTAGCTAGCGAGTAAGTCCGTCAGCGCGCGGTCCGTTGATAGTTCTCGGCGACCCAGGGCACAGGCCGATCCCAGAGGCCGCGGACACGTGACCGCCGCTGCGTGAGCCCACCATGGCGCGCGAGCCCGCTGGCGTGGGACAATCGGGTCTCGAGTTGCTGAGGAGACCACTCGTACGCGCGCACAGACGACGGCATCCCCTCGCGCTCACATCGCTCATCTTGATGGTCCGATTCTTCTCTTTCTTGACTGGCGGGAGGCGCCGGACGCCTCACTCTGCAAGCAGCGCCGCAAACCAGGGCGCAGCGCGATCCAGGTGGGCAGGTGAGTTCCGATCGCCGTTCACGCCCTGGTCGCGCCCTGTCCCGTTGACTGGAATGGCTGACGGACCTCCCAGATCTGAAAGGCCGCTTATCGCAACTTGTGCGTCGATCCCGATTGAACCAACGCCGCGGCGGACGACAGGAGGGCGTCGGTGAGGAGGAGACGGAATTCGTGCTCGACATCCGTCGAGCGACTGTTGTAGAGGGCGGGCATAATATGTTAGAGGAGCTCGAGCCTGGTAAGTCCGTACTTACACTCGCGCTCTCGGACACCCATGGAAGCACTCCGTGCAGCGGGCGTTCACGCAGGGCCGCACTTGCACGCCCGTCCGCTTCCGCGTCCACCCTCCCGACCCCGGGGCATGCGACCTATGCCTGGGCGACCGCTTCCTAGACCGCCCGTCAGACAATCCGGCCTGCGCGTTGAACTGGCCTGTGTCCCTGAGGAGACAAACAACCGAGACGGCCGAGACGGGCGCGTCGAAGATGAGCGCGCCGACGGTCGCGATGGGAGCGACCTACGTGCGTTGTCCTCCTGCACTGCCGATCCCCGCAAACTCACTCAATGTAGTGCGCATTCTGGGCGAGGTCGCAGGCGAACTTCCGACCTCGCCCGTTCAAAATCGTCACCGCTTGCCAGTCGAGCGCTCCAGTCTGGGATCGCGGAGCATGGACCGGGCAGTTGAGAGACATTCCATCGACCCATCCTGTACGTCCCTCCCTTATATCCCGTCGGCCGCGACTGATCGCGTCCGCAAAGCCCTCTACCTAGTATTCGAGCACGGCGAACTCGCGCGCGCGACCGGGGAAGGAGCCTCGCTCCTCTGATTCACACATCGGTATGTTTCCTTGCGTTAATATTGTTCTCTTGAGTACGTGGCTGTACGATACTGCTGGCAATAGCTGTTGCTTCCGATGTTGATATGTATCGCTGTCGTCGTTAATCTATTGCTCTCGATGTACATCTGTGTTTTCCCCTATGCCTCTTCCATGCATGTCGCACATATGAATCTCCGGCTATCGCAGAATATATTGATTCTTCTGCAAAATGTACTGTACAAGGTGAATCTTGGGAGTGTACTACAACATATAATGCTACATGTAAGACTGTCGAGCGTGCGAAACAG
>MU273469.1:268904-332122 GCA_022160365.1 Vararia minispora EC-137
GTACATCGCCCGCCCGGGCCCTACGCCCCTCATACCGGCCGGGTTCGCGGACCCGCGCTCATCGTCTTCGCCGCTTCTCTCGCGATCGCCAGCGCCGAGCTCCACGCACATTGACGTCAGGTTCTCGTCGACGGGTGCGCTCAATATCGACGTTCCGAACCTCTCCGCGGTCAGCGTCTCCGTCCCGCCATCAATCATGGAGCCAGACGAGTATGAGGATCCCAGCCCGAAGCTCCCGGTCCATACCGAGCGTGACAGCGAGGATGTACCCCGTCCTTCGGCAACCGTCACGCCTGTCGCACAGCCACAGCCCTCGCCCGTGTCTCCGCCTGCGCCGTCCCCGCTGGGCTTTCTGCAAAAGGTGGGACAATCGTCGTCCGGCAACCTGCTCGCACCGCCGTCGCCGACGGTGCCTACGGGCAGGGCGGCCAAGCGGAGGAGCTTCCTCCCCTTGGGCGATTCGTCTCCGGCCGGCGGGCTGTCGATACCTGTCCCGTCGCCGACGGCGTTCGTGACGAACATCGTGGTCAACGAAGGCCCGGACGAAGGCCGCACGCTCACGCCGAGCCCGACGCCCGCCGAGCAGCTCGAGATGGCCCAGCGGCGCGAGGAAGAGCGCCAGCGAGAGGCGTACACGCGTGCGCTTCGGTCCGTCATGGCGTACTTGCGCGACATGAACGACTTGTCGCTGCCGCAACTCAACACGCAGTCCATCTACGGCTCACAATGGGAAGGCGCGCGCTCGGACGGCTCGCGCTCACGGCGTCCGACGGTCAGTGAGGGTCAGGGTCGTAGCAATTCCGAGGGCGCGAATAGCCTTGTTGGCTCGCCGGTGTCGGGCGGGGGGAGTGGCCAGTTGCGTTCACCTGAGAGTATGGGGCGCTTGCGCAGCTCAGGCCCCAGCCAGACGGTGAGCGTCGCGACGACAGACAGCGACGGGTCGGGGAGCGAGGGGCGCAAGTACAAGGACGACGGCTCGAAGCGGTCCGCGATCGTGCGGGAGATCATCGAGTGCGTATAGTCTGCCCGGCAGTGCGTACGATTGCGCGTTCGCTCACCATGCCTGCGCCGGACAGGACGGAGCGGACGTACGTCAAGGGCCTGCAGGAGCTTGTCGACATCTACGTCAAGCCCGCCGCGGCGCCGGTGAACGTGCTCGGGACATCGACAAAGGAGACCGTCGTCCCGGCCGCGGAGCGCCGTGTTGTATTTGGTGGGCTTGATGCGCTCTTCTCGTTCCATCGCGAGAGCTTCCTGCCGGCGCTCGAGCAGGCCAGCCGCCCGGTGCTGAGGGTGAAGTCACCAGCCCAGGAGGACCCCGAGGGTCGTTTGTCGCTGACGGCGGCCATCGCGGTTGCCAACACGTTCGTGTCTCATGCCGCATTCATGCGGATGTACTCCACCTACATCAAGTGAGTATCCTATCCTCTTCGGGCGAGCTTTAACGCTGAGTCGTACCGTCAGCAACTTTGATAATGCCGTCGACCGAATTAAGCACTGGACGAGTGATCGCCCGACGACGACAAATGCCGGCGTCGCGCCGACGATGTCGCCGTCCGGCAGTACCGCACAGATCGTCGGGCTCGGGCTCGCGATTTCTGCTGTCGGTGCGGTCCCGGGCACAGACGCGATGTCGGCGTCGGGCATGACGCCTTTGTCTGCGGGCCAGCGCAAGCGGATCAAGACATACCTCAAACGCTGCCGGGTCAACCCCCGCCACTCGCAGCTCAACATCGAAGGCTATCTCCTTCTGCCCGTACAGCGCATACCGCGCTATCGCCTTTTGGTGTGTGCCCTGCATTCTGTGCAGTCAGAGAAGACTGCTCCCGAGCCCGCGGCGCTGACGTATGTTCGTTTAGCTCGAGGAGCTAGGGCGGAGCACGCCGCCGACATTTGAGTACGTCGACCCGCTCGACAAGGCGCTAGCGGAGATCGCGTCCCTCGCGACGAATATGAACGAGGGCAAGCGCGAGGCGGAGGGTCGGCGAAAGCTCGTACAGTGGCAGGCGCGCATCAGGGGCAGATTCCCGAGCCCGCTCGTGCAGCCGCATCGGTGCGTGACGTCCCCTTCCTGCCTCCTCCGCGCGGCGCGATCTGACCGCGCTACGGATTGCAGCCGGCTCATTATGGACGGTCCGCTGCTCCTCACGCGCGTCGTACGCAAGGCGACGATTGCTTTCGAGGTCATCAATGCGCAGGGAGACACGGCGAACGTGCAGGTCGAGTGCCTCTCGCCCGAGCAGACGCCGCGCTCGCTCGTCGGCATCTTGTGCAACGACCTGCTCGTTCTGTGCCGTGACCCGTCCGAGGGCAAGGACCCGAACAGCCAAGTCGACTTGTGGGCGGTTCTGCGCATGCAGACGCTGCCGCAGCCTGCGAGCATCGTGCATGGGAACAGTGAGTTGTCTTCATCGCGTCACGAGCTTCTACCGTTACTTAGACATCTCTGCGCACAGTTCTACGTCTTGTCGATAACAAAGCGATCCTATACTTCGAGGCGTCGTCGACGTCGGATGCTCTGACGTGGTTCAGAGGTTCGTGGTCGTCCTTATCATGCGCTCTAGCTCGCTCTTACCGAGATTGCTACCTGTTGCAGCGATCAACCTGCACATCCCGACAAAAACATAATATATGTTCGGTGCGCAGGCCGCGCCGCCCAGCACGTACCTTCCTTACCTCGCGGTTTCCCCTTGGATTTTCCCTCCCTCCAGCCGCTCACTCGTCTCCCGTTTATCTCCCTCTCCCGCACTGTATTGTCCGCATCTGTCCGTCGCATGCCCGGTTCCCACTCTCCTTTTTTATATCATCCATTTCACTCCAGTGGCTCCTCTCCTCACCCTCTCTCGTCGCTCGTTCGTTTTTGTTCATTGCTCTACTGCTTCAATCCATATCACCCTCCATCAACCAATCAGCCAATCAAGCCAATTATTCGAACCCCTCCCGGCACCATCGGTCGCTTGTAGAAGACCCCTTGCCGTGCATGGGCTATACCTTACGCGTACCGTACGTATATATAGTTGTATATCTGTCCGTCTCGTACAAGCACGCTCCACGGGGAGTAATGACGCTGTTCTAACATAGACGATCTCCTCGCCGAAGCCGCATAGCGTGACTATCTGAACAGTCTCTGAATCCACCGAAGCAAGCGTCTATATGACACGTAGACATTACTTAGTATCGTATGATTTTTGTACTCTCGAGGAGAGGAGCATATTGTCGCAAACCCGGGATTTTGCGTATAAGCGGCGTCGCTCGCAAGAGGATTACAATTCGGTCATCATTCAGGACTGTCTGATTGTCGCTGATTGTAAGCCATTATAATATTATCGGTTACATCACAAGCAACTTGCAAGCGCCGTGTGATGATGCTTACAAGTGTTATAAGCTATCAGGCTTAATTGTAGCGATTATGGCGCTTATAAGTCGTTCCAATCTCATCCCCAAAATTTCGACATACAAACAAGAGCTGCGACCATGAGAACACCACTTCGCATAACCTTTCTTGGTCTGCCTTTGTACTGTAGATTGCTCGTAAAGGGATGGCTACGGCTGTAAAGCGTCGATCGGTCCATGCCGGCTGGGGTTTACGGGCCTTCAGTTGATGCGCGTAGTACACGCGAACACACACCGTTATATTCTCCCATTTATCGTTCCGGGACCTCGGCGCCTCTTCCCTCCAAATTTTTGGTGTACCATCCTTGCTTTCGTCCTAGCGAAAGTTCGATTTTTTGGCGGACAGCTACTAGGAGGAGAGCAAGAACAAGGTTGGCATTGCTAGTCCGCCTGGTGGACGATCGCGCTGCCGGGTCTGCCCGGTCAGGGGACGTGTTGCAGCTTGTCTGTGCCGGGGGATCTCGCCAAGTAGTTCGGACCCCGATACGTGTTCTATCCATTGGTGGCTGTGATAAAGTACGCTCTCCAGGGCGTGCTCTGGCTAGAGACAGCGTGGCGTGGCGCGGAACATGCAATCGCTCGTTTGCTTATCGGACTCTCCATATGGCTCCCCACAGCGGTGTCGTGTGACACCTAATAGTGGCGCAGTCCAGGCTGTCGATCGTGCGGATCTCCTGTACATGAGCTCTGCGTCGAGCATCGCATTACGCAACATCCAAAGGCAGCTCGGTCGAGGGCACAGTATTGTCTGTATCGGCGTATCCATGATCAAGTTCAATCCAAGCGCGCGATGCGAGCGGTACCGGGGCTGCAGCGTACTGCGCCGAACACTGCGACGGGCCATACGACTAGGGCACACATCAGACCAGACTGCAATCGGTGACATTTTGTTAGTCGGCGGCGCTTGCACGATACAGCAAAACAATACAGTGATGCCAACTTCGTACCGGAGACCGGAATCGGCGGTGCGAAATGAGTGGGTATGCGTAAGCCTCGATTAAGGAATGCAGATGAACCAGATGCAATAGAGCATCAGCTCGATGTGGCGACTAAAGAGAAACATACTATATAGCTCCTAAACACCTCGTAATGCGTTTCGCGACCAGCACGGGCCGGGTTTACATCAACCATGCCCAGAACCTCTCCCAGCCATTCTTCGGTGGCGGCTCGTCCCACGACTCAGCCTCGATCTCAGCGATGCCCGACACGAAGTCCATCTTTTCAGGAGCAACGGGACCCTGGCGGAAGTATAGTCGGGAGCAGATGTAGAGAAGGGGGAAGAGGGCTGGGCAAGATTGTTGAAAATACACAAGACAGCGAGCATGCAAACAGACGCACCGAGCGGCAAGTAGTTGGTGACGAAGGTCGCAGTGTCCCATTTACCTCTGAGGAACACGGCCCATCCGCTGAACTGTAGACACCAAGACCATTAAACGGATAATGCTGCGTTTGACAACGGAGGACATACGAAGCAGATGATAATAGTAGAGATAACGGTATACCATGCAGCAAACGGCTGTAAGCGCGTCCAGAAGGGGAGCGACTTGCGGTCGATGCCCTGTGCCTTCATGCCTTCGTAGAAGCGAAGGTATGTGACACCGATGCCGAACCAGGTCATTAGACCGGCAATGGAGGTCATATTGGCGAACCAATTGAACCTAAGCAACATATAAGAATCGGGAATGCAATTTCATAGCAACAGCAGAGCCTACACATTACCAGCACCCTTGCTAGCGGCCATATACGAAAGGAGGGCGAATGCTGCCGACACAAGGAGGGAGTAGATGGGCAGACCGTTCTTAAGTGTCTTGCCAAAGATGCGAGGTGCATTGCCAGAGATAGCCAAGCCGTACAGTGCGCGAGAGCTAGTGAACATGTCTGAGCTAGCAGCAGACCACGCCGATGACAAGAACGCGGCATTGATGATCTAGGTCGAACTTCAACTGAAGTAAAGGCAAGGGTCGACTGAGGGACATACGCTAGGGAGCACCTTGATACCAGAGCGCTGGATAGCGATGACGAAAGGAGAGGATGCACCAGTGCCGTCACCAAGGTTGAGGGCGGCAAGGTTGGATGGAACAAGAAGGCCAACAATGATGACACCACCAATGTCTACCGCGACTTTGAGCGCTTGGTTTGGCGGAAAAAGAAACAGGACGTACAGAAGAGGAGGATACGGATATACACACGTCTGATGGCCTTCGGGATGTTACGACGGGGATTCTTAGCCTCGCCAGCGGCAATCTGAGAAAAGAGATGTTAAGTGGCGGAAGTAGTTGCAAAGGGAGGCGCTAGACATACGGCAACAATTTCGGTTCCGATAAACGAAAAGGCGGCTTGCGTCAAGACGGCCCACCAACCGAGGAACCTTCCCTTGGCCCCAGTTATGCCGTCGTACTGAACGAACGGACCTGGATTCTTCCAGTAGCGGAAACCAAGTCGGTCGTGGTTGGGGCCACCTCCGAGGTCGAGGACGATGCCGAGGATGATCAAACCTTAGGAGTGAAAGTTACAACTTTGAGTGCGAAATTAAGACGCACACTCACCAACGATGGTGATGACCTTAATGGAAGCGAAGGCAAACTCTGCCTCACCGTATGCCCCAGCTCCGAGGAAATTAATAAGGCTGCAGGGCGTAAGACAGTTATGGAAAAGCATAGGCAAGCCAGCTCCAAACGCACATGATGACCAACATACATATGGAAATCCAGGCGGGGTTGAGGTTTGAATTCCCTGCAGCAAAGCTATAGGTGTAGCGTGCACGACACGAAATGGTTCTTACTATCCCAGTAATCGACGAGAACAGCTGCGGCGCTGAGTTCAGCAGGAAGGACGATGACCCAATTGTACCAGTAGTTCCACCCCATCGTGAATGAGAGAGCAGGATCCACGAAACGTTCGGCAAGCTTGATGTGTCCGCCCGCGATGGGGAGGTAGGAGATCATCTCCCCGAGAGTAATCATAACAGAATAGCATATCGTGCCGACAGTGAAGTAGCCGAGGAGAAGGCCGATAGGACCACCGAGCCTCAATGAGTTTGCGGTACCTGTGCAAGGGTTAGCAAATCAGTGAGCTTGTATGCGGAGTATGGATGACCTACCGAGGAAAAGTCCAGTTCCGATGACACCTCCAATACTGATCATCGCCACTGAGCGAGGTCAGAATTATTCAGGACGCAGGATACAGCACATACCATGACGGTTCTTCAGCTGTCGCTTGAGGGTCGGGGCAGGCGGCTGGTATCCGACGCTCTCGCTGTCGTATACACTGTGGTCAGTGCCTTTCTTCTCCCCGATGGAGTGTTCCTTGGACATGGCGGGCTCGGGAGGGGGAGTGAGGCAATCAAAAGCGGGATCATTTATACGTTCGGGAGCCTTATCGGCCAGAAAGTGGGCACTGTGGCGAGGACAGGCTTCCTATCGCACTTGGACTGAGCTGGGTGGTCGAAGCGTCGCCAGGCGAATGGTCTCTCGTCCCTGTCCTATCAATTTCCGGCAGTTCGGCTGTGCCTCGCCCCCCAGCCAGTCTCCTCTCCTCGCCCACAAGACAAGGCACTACGACGGCTGCTCACTGCTTGACTCGCATGAGTGTCACTCCGCGCTGGATCCATCATTTTTCTTTGCATCTCTATCGCCAAACAGCCTTCCTTCATACTGAAGTGTGAGCTTCGTAGGTGGGACTCGGAGCGCGGTCGCTTTGGTGTTTGAGCACCTGTAGCTCACATGTGGCGTCGTCGCCTGCTGTGTCCGCCTGACACCCTTCCGCTCGCTAGAACTTGGCCTTCATATTGGTCCGACAGGTATTGTATTAGTGGTGATAAGCCGTGTATGCCAATCTCTACTCGATAAATGTTGTAGACGACCTGGCCCTCGATGCGGTGCGTACCGGTCCCGGCCTCAGTGAACCATCCCCCTCGCCCTGAATCTCCCACCGCCTGGCGTGATCAAAGGTCCGCTTGTACGGGTAAAGAGCTTGCTTGCCCAGGCAGTCTCGACACAACTTTCGGCCAATGTCTCCAAGTTACAATCTAAGCTACCGTTGTACACGGAATGCGACGACATCTGTGGTCATGATTTACAATCTTCTTTCGAGGCTGACGCCGACGACCCCTACTTGAACGATAACGACGCCTGCGTGACACTCCCTATCGTTACTACCTCCACCATCAAAGCTGGCACGACTACGACGGAAATTAAGTCTGACGTAAATCTTACTATGTCTAGCATGAGCATGCCGGAACTTTACGCTCATTGCTTACATCGTGGCGGCGATGATCATTGCGACGACAAGATTGTGCCCAACACGACGGGGGATGTCATTTTTCGGAACGCGACTCTGTGACGACTATGGTCGCGCTTCGCGATCTTTAAACGTTTCTACAAGGGCTGGCATTTCCATGCATGGACCTTCCTTCATGATTCCGGTCAAGCTGTCCAAGTATCTGGTACGAGCCTGCCTAGCAAAATCACCTGTTTCCTTATGCTGCTGAGGCATGCTGGATACGGATATCTTCACAACTCGCCTGGCGTTCCCAGTATTTAATCCATGGAAGCCGTCGTCTGCCTGGACCAAGATCTCATGAAGATTGCATGCACCTAACCACGGGACAGGAACCCGAACGCCGATGCTCTCCAACACGCGCTGCCATTCACGTCCTGTCTAGCCTTGGTCTCCTATCGATCTTACCTTAACTATTCTAGACTGCCTTCGTGGCACAGGTCAAGCTTGACAAGAGGCCCTCCTCCGCAGAAAGTCTCTGGATCTTATCGACTACACCTGACACGTTCGAGGACAGTCTTAAGACATGCCAAGAGCAGTCACGGTACTGTGTCGCACAGCTTTCGGTCGATGCGGGTTCAAGTAACTAGTTAGGTGCTGCCCAGATCTCGCCACGGAGGGAGTCTATAACAGTACGCCAGCACTGTCAAGAAAAGGCTAATCACGGAGTGCTGTATTGACCTGGCATTAAAAGGTTTGCGACAGCGCTTGGCTACCCGAACTCCTCATGTTGAAGAGGAGAAAATGTGTATCGTGAGAGGGGCTAGTATCAAACTGCCGGAACACCTTCAGTGCTACGCGTGTGCTTTGCCGGATTGTACGGGGTCGGAGATGCAAGAGTCGATTTAAGAAGTTAGGGAGAGCAGAATTCAGGAGAGGGGCATGCTCATTGTATCTGTTATGCGGGAGGGTGGAAGTAGCACGATCGGCATTGTGCACGCACTTCTTGTTGCCGGGTAGTACGGGCAAAACCTGTTCATGGCATATTGCACAGCAGGCCTACGATGCACAGGCCTGCTTGCTTGTTCTTAAACGCCTTTGGTACCCTTTGTTAGATTTTTTTGGGATAACGAAGGTCAATTTTTAGCCACCTGTTGTGCTGCCTGGGATGCCAGAGAAGTCGCAACTTGAAGCGAGCAAAGATCTAATTACCTGAGAAATGATCTATGATAAATCACGAAATTTGCAAGAGAATAGCAGAACTCGTGACCTGTGTCAGGGGACGAGAAAGCTGCCTCTTTTGCCTCGCGCAGGCCATGCACAACATACTGACCACCGCGGCTGTGTTCCCCTCGATCTGCATGACCCAGTCGCAACTGGAGAGCTCGCATGGGAGAGCCGACTGTTCACGTCGTACTTGTTCAACCCTTAGCTATTAGCGCTGGACAGCGTTCCACACGACAAGAATTCTCACCGCTGGCATTTCCATCCGTCTTCGCAGCCGCAAATTTTCAACGAGATCGACCTAGCTGCTTAGAGTACTTTGAGCGGGTTCAGAAATGGCATTTACCCAGATTCGGCAACTGCACCGTCCAGGTCTTCCCCCGGAAGCATGATTCGCACGGCAGTTCTCGTAGCACTGGCAGATCTAAAACTTCCAAGCTTCAAGTGCGGTTGGATTACCGCACCGGGGGACCAGTAGTGAAACCCCGAACAAAGAGCGCCATGGATTTCAGGGGCCTACGATAAGGCGTAGGCAGAGAGCGCAGCAGATAGTAGACCCGTGTGCAAAAGAATCATCAACTACAGTGACCATGAAAAGATTTGCTGTCATCGTTTATTCAAGACCCAGCCCCTTGCGTCCAGATATGCGTGATAATTTCGACGTCGTTCACGACCCGAGCAATATCGGAAAATGGGGGCAGCGGTTTCAGAGAAAGCTGCATCATGCATGCGGGAATGACCGTAGTACCCGCGTACCGTAAATGGCTGCACCCCTGCAACTTACGTTTACCAATATATCTTCCTAATATCGACGAAAGAGATCTACCATAAGACCGAAGGCTCTGACCTTCCAACAGCACTCTGGAATGTGCCTTATCAATTGTCACCGAAACCGGTTGTTGCGCCGACATTGCCCACTGCCGCGTTACCACGACTAACTCTTGACCTTCACTTCGCATATTTGTTGGCGCCGTAGAAACGACAGCGGAGAGTGATTTGCAATTCCGTGCTGCCCAGAGGGAAATTGTACCGAATATAACCATCAATATCCAAGACAAGTGGACAACTTACTGGCATATAAGTGTTCGAGGCTGTGCGTGGCGACGTTATCGAGTTTTCGGGCGTATCGGGAACTTGCGGGATCAGTGCATCGAGGGATCTTTAGGACCCTCCGAACAAGCCTCCGAATCTCCTTGATGGTGCTAGACGATCTCGCTGTAGGCGCGGGTCTTACCGATAGACGACATAAGTGATTGTGGAACTTCGCAGTATAAAGAAGCGACTCGCAGCCACGGGGCCGGAAAGAGCACGTCCACGATAGAATAACATCCGCCCAGCGAGTGCTCTGGTCGACTGGCGGGCCTTCGTATGCGCTGCTCCGGACGTATGGGGTGACTGCTGGGTCAATATATCTAAGGTCCTTTAGTCAAGGGCGACTCCGGCAGCCAGACACAATCGGTACACGTTCGCACGCCAATTCATCGTAACTAGCGGCTTGGCCTGCTGTAGGGCCCTACATTGTCATCAACGCACGAGAACTTCAAATTGCACGGCGAGATGAGCACAAACTGACGGAGGCTCATCTTCGGTGAACTGCGACCGGTCATGCCCATAAGGACATTATGCACATATTCTTGCAGGAATGTCCATGATGCGTGCGCGTAAGTGCTACTTTGAGAAAAAGCCCTCTACAAGTCACGCCACAGAAGAGTCTCATCTCACTTTCGACTGGGCCAGGCGATACATATGGCTTCACCGAGTATTGAAAGCCTCGAAGATACAGCCGAAGGCAATAACTCATCGGGTGAAAAAGATCGTGTTATGAAGAGCAGTCGGATTACTGAAAAGGATTCGACATTTGCTGCGCCCGAGCGAGACAGAGATGACAGAGCTGAATGACTAGCGCTTAAGGTACCAGGAAGCAAGCCTGCACACTCGGAGCTTGCCATGACATGGCGCTCCTGCTCAATGGACTGCAGGTATTCGGCGAACCTAGCAAAGCAACGGAATTTGACCTGTAGCCAACGCTTGAAGAAGGGACTTCGTGAGAGGGAGACAAGAAGGATCAAGCGAAGAATTGGCACGACCTCTGGAAGCATTTTGGCAGCGAGCCTGAAGTGCTCACTGAAGCTCAGCTACTGACCGTCGTATTATAACGCGAACGATGTCAGCCATCAATGAAAGCACGCTGCTTTCGCCCTTTTCCCCCAGAGAAGCAACTCGAGGCTGGCGAGGTGGCTACACGTGTTCCCGGTGAGCCCCTAGACCCAGGAGAGACAAGCTTTTAGGGCTGCTACTCGATTCAACCATTACGACCTGGGTCTTCAGCTGCAAAATTGTCTTTTTGCGTATGATGACAGCATAGGACACGCAGATGGCGGTGTATCTGTAGTATTCTCGAGAGATTGGGAGATCGGGCGTAGTCCATCAATATCATAAACAGGGAGAAAGATGAGCCACGGCGGAGGGGAGCGACGATGAAGATAACAAAGATAGGAAGGAGCAAAGCAAGAGCTGAGAGACGATGGGGGTGTGGGTGGTCAGGGGAGCACTCTGCCGGTTTCAAGATATGCGAGTGCATGGAGTGAAGGGCAAGTTCGCCAGGTGCGTCCCGTCTGTCCCAGTCCGAGTCTATCTTCGCCATCTGACGATGCCTTGCACTCTGATGACCGCTGGGCTGGCAAGAGGACGTGAGAGGACGAAGCGACTCGGAAGTTACGGTACAAGAATTCACACAGCGTGGTTGGAAACAAATACGCGCAAATTCTTGCGCGTCGTCCTGTCAGTGCATTTTCCTGTAATAATACAAAGGGAAATATCTCACAACAACGTATAGGACAGACATAGTGCAGAGAAACCCATCATAGGCATCAAGGAGCTCGCTTTACGCGACTTGGGCAAGACGACAGAACAGTACTAGTATCGGTCCAAACCTGAAGGCTCGTTGACAAGAAGCTATTAGTTCTCAACATCGTCAGTAATCCCTTATAGTGCATGTATAGTGTACAGAATGCAGAGAGGCCATTAAACGCAATACGACAAAGGACCAGTATGAAGCCTGAGCCACACGATAGCTCGCAAAGCATCTTATGACCGGTACACAGGTCTGCATCCACGTCTACATCAGCCATGCCCAGAACCTTTCCCAAACGTTCTTCGGTGGAGGCTCGTCCCATGACTCAGCCTCGATTTCCGCAATACCGGATACGAAGTCCATCTTCTCTGCAGTAACCGGACCCTGGCGGAAGTAGATGCGGGCGCCAATGTAGAGGACGGGGAACAGCACTGGAAGGAGTCAGTAGCGGACTACGCGGAGAACAAACATAGACACACTGAGCGGTAGATAGTTGGTGACGAAGGTCGCAGTGTCCCAGTTGCCCCTAAGGAATACGGCCCATCCGCTAAACTGTAGCCGTCACAGTCAGGAGATGAACGCTGCAGCGTCCGACGAACGAGGGACGTACGAAGCAGATAAGGACCGTTGAGATGACGGTATACCATGCCGCGAATGGCTGGAAGCGTGTCCAGAAAGGAAGCGACCTGCGATCAATGCCCTGTCTCTTCATGCCTGCGTAGAAGCGAAGGTATGTGACACCAATGCCAAACCAGGTCATCAGGCCGGCAACGGAAGTCATATTGGAGAACCAGATGAACCTAACTCGTGCGTAAAAACGAGGGAGAGTAACGCAATGGAACAGCTTACACATTGCCAGCGCCTGTGCTGACACCCATGAATGAAAGGAGAGAGAATGCCGCCGAGACGAGGACGGCGGGGAGGGGCAGTCCATTCTTGAGTGTCCTACCGAAGATGCGAGGTGCGTTACCAGAGATGGCCAGGCCGTAGAGTGCACGAGAGCTGGTGAACATGTCCGAGCTTGCTGCAGACCATGCTGACGACAGCAGAGCGGCATTGATGATCTGGAAGTAGCCCTCAGCAGAAAGCATGCAGAGCGAATGAGGGACATGCGCTAGGGAGCACTTTGATTCCAGAACGCTGGATGGCGATGACGAAAGGAGAAGATGCGGCAGTGCCATCGCTAAGGTTGAGGGCTTCAAGGTTAGAAGGTACGAGCAGACCGATGATGATAACACCGCCAATGTCTAGCGTAGTCTTCAGTATCTACTGTAGTAGGGAGAGGAGTTGAACGTACAGAAGACGAGGATACGGATGTATACACGTCTGATAGCCTTTGGGATATTGCGGCGGGGATTCTTTGCTTCGCCAGCGGCAATCTGAGAAGGAGTGAACGACTAAGGTGGCTACGAATAGCGGTACTAGACATACGGCAACAATTTCTGTTCCAATGAACGCGAAAGCTGCCTGGGTTAAGACAGCCCAAAATCCAAGGAATCTACCCTCGCTGCCACCAATGTTGTTGAACTGAACGAAGGGACCAGGATGCCTCCAGTAACGAAAGCCAATTCGGTCATGGTTGGGGCCGCCGCCGAGGTCGAGGACGATTCCGAGGATGATTAGGCCTTAGAAGTTTTAAACTCGTTGAAAACATGAAAGAGCTCTGCACTTACCAACCACGGTGATGACCTTGATGGAGGCGAAGACGAACTCGGCCTCGCCGTAAGCCCCCGCTCCAAGGAGATTGATGACACTGAAGGACATCAATCATCTAGTGTGAACATATGGCAAATCAACACTTGGCGCACATGATGACCGCAATGCAAATGACGATCCATGCGGGATTTAGTGATGTGTTCTCTGCAACAAAAATTGTAGACGTGATTGGCAATGAAGCTGGTAGCGACACTCACTGTCCCAATAGTCGATGAGGAGTGCCGCAGCGCTGAGCTCCGTGGGAAGGAGGATGGTCCAATTGTACCAGTAATTCCATCCCATCGTAAATGAGAGAGCAGGATCCACGAAACGCTCGGCGAGTTTGATATGCCCACCGGCGATGGGGAGGTAGGAGATCATCTCCCCGAGAGTAATCATCACAGACCAGCATATTGTGCCAACGATGAGGTAACCGAGAAGAAGACCAACAGGACCACCTTTTCTTAGTGAACCCGCAGTACCTGCGCGAGACGTCACTAATTCAAATCCAACGCAAAATGGATGTAAAACCCACCGAGGAAAAGACCAGTCCCGATGACACCGCCGATACTGATCATTGCAACTGCACTGGCGTTGAGAGGCATCAGAGCACAAGTTAGGATGAAGATACATACTATGCCGATTCTTGAGCTGCCTCTTGAGCGTCGGGGCAGATGGCTGAGATCCGACGCTCTCGCTGTCGTAGACAGCCGCCTTGGGGCCTTGTTTCTCGCTGACGGAATGTTCTGCCGACATGTCGAGCGAGATGAGGGCGGGGTGAAGAAGAAGACCAAGCGTTCCCGAGCGCCCTATATATATAGGATTGATGGGGTATCCCCATGGAACATGTGGCGGAAACGGTGGAACGGCTGCCAGAGGCCTTCGTCATTCAATGCAGCCGTCTCGGGTCAGACCTGTCGAGGCCAACGGTAACTGAACGGCGAGATGGGCGACTGTTTGCCGCTAAAGATCGGTTTCCGCAAGATCCGCCGGTCGCCTGACGGTGGCTTGAATGAGAGACCTGCGTGCTGAAACTGAAGGTGGAGCGAAATCCCGAAGCACCACGTGTAGGTAGTAGCAGCCTGGGAAGTCGCTGCCATGAACACCCAGGTAGCCGAAGCCCATTCAATTAGGGATCGATCCCCATGCTACATCCGAGTACTAGAACACCTAGGCAGCCGTCAACGGTGACAAATTTGCGTGGCCCTGCTGCGGGGGATATCTCTCCATCTTCTTCGCGCTCCTTCCAGGTGGGCTCAAAGCGGTGTAAGTGGGGTTTACTGCGCACCCCGATAGAGCACTCCCTGCCTTTGCAAATCGAGAAAGGGAAATTGCAAGCTGAGAGGAAATACAAGCTGCAAATGGCGTAGGCTCAGAGTGCTGCATATTGAAAGTGAAACTATCCTTTTTCATTATAGGGCTGGAACCAACCTGTTGGATGGACACACGAGGACCGGTTGATCCGTTGGACACCAATGCCGGTCCTGTTTAAGTGCCGGCTGCCGCGGCTGTGTAAGGCTGTGGGCACATCAAGAGTGACATTGCCAAAGCTCGAGGGAATATGTGAGGGCTGCAAACTCGGGGCCTTTGGCCCAAAGTAAACAGCAGAACAGTAGTGCTTCGGCGGCTCGAACCAGGGCAAGGGGGATAGTTTCACCCATCTGAGGTTCGGTCACGGTCTTGATCACACGCCTCGAAAAGGTGTCTTCGACCAGGGTCTACCAGTCGCCGCAGAGGACTGAAGAGACGCCTGAGTAATGTTGACACAAGAAATCAAGGCACTTAGAAGTGTAAGGTCTGCTGAAATTTGCTGGAGTCGCACTTCCACCCATCCTGTGACATATGTCACCTACTGACAACATCTGAATTAGGACTCTTGTCTATACATGCCCGCGGGAACTCACATACAGTATTCAATGAGGATTTGCAAGCTCGTGTCACATGCCATTTCGGAGCCGTGAGCCGAAAACGCCCGAGCTGTGCCAACTAGTGAGCCCGCTCCTCTTTCGCATGCTACTCAGAAAAAGTTGATCGACGCGTTTGACTGGTGTCGCTGTTATCCATGTCATCGTCTTCAGTGGTGCCGACATCCCCTACACCAAGGCCTATTGCTTGGCTTGAATCGAGCGATCTCATTGTGCAAGGCCAAAATTAGAGGCCCTCGGCCTCGTTTACCGCTACCCGATCGGGCGTCCCTTCTTCCAAAATGGGACCAAGGCCTCAGCTTACAATAGTGGTATAACTGGTCGGCTTCGCGCTGTTCGACTTGTAGAGCTCACACGCCTCGTCTTCATGCCACTGCCTATTAGCTCACTAACTGTCCCTTCCGTCTATGGATCGCGGCCGTTTGAGCTTACAATTCCTAATGATCTGGAACCCTATTGGACTAATTTGGATCCTGCTTTTCGCGATCTCCTCGCAGGCTCTTTTCCGGAACAAGAGATATTGGAATCGTGTACACGTAGGCTGTCCTGGGATTCCCTTGACTTCCTTTCCACATACCACTCTCGATTCGATGGATTAACACCTGCTGTGGAACTGGCCGCCGAGATGGACTCTACGCCCGACGATGATCAACAGCTACTGTACCCACCACAGGGAAAATACGCATGGATGGCCGATAAGCATATTTGGAATGTTCGCGAGCTAACAATGCTTGGTTGTAAGCCCTCTTTATCTCCTGCTTGCTTGCTTGACTCATAGACTTAGCGGGAGCCAACTCGGCCGCTTACATCAAGAGGGGATACGTTGTCAGACAGGCATCTCAGGGAAAATCCGAAAGGCTGACCTATGTTTGTAAATCGTGCGTGCTTCTCTTCACATTGCGATATTATCGCATTTACAAGCAGTTAAGTTGGAATAACGCGGATATGCCTGTTTGGAACGGCTGCTTTTCAGAGGTAAACGCTTCTACAGCCGCAATACCACGTCTAACCTTGTCCTGTCTTCAGCTCGCACTGTATAAAAGCTCCGAACACTTGCGACCTCTCCAAGGCTATGTTGTCCCTACTGTAATTGCTGCGCACCTCAGCGATAAGAGCCACAATGTTGCAATGGAGCCTCCACACCCGATCTGGTGGTTTGAGGCATCTTCATCCATTCCTGACGTCCTCAAAGCAAAAATCGTCGTCGCATACCAGCGCATTCACGCACAAGGCGTCCTCCACGGCGACGTAGCTTTGCGTCACATGCTTATTGGCGCAGACACCAGGGTCACAATCATTGACTTTCAGAGCAGTTCCGCCGGTGTAGGGAACGACGCTATCAGTCTGAGTTCGGCTTCGCCCGATGAGTTCGCTCTTGAGATGCGTCGCGTGCGCTATGTCCTGGATTTCCAGGGCGCCCGAGCTCAGGAGGAGGAAAAGACACGACGTGGGCTCGAGCGCCAAGTGCACAACAGGGCGGTGAAGAACGAGGTTCGGACGCGTAAGGCGTTAGGCCAACCGTACCACGACCTCGTGAAGACACCTTGTCAAGCTGACGATCGCGCAGCCGCGCCCATCCACCCCCGGGAACTGGAGGAATGGAGGCTAAGCACATCCCGTGTTCAGCGGCGCGTCGTGATGCCCGGGGTTGATGCTGAGCGGCTGTCTCAGTCGGTGACAGACTTCTTGCGGCTGGTTAAGAAGCTCGAAGACGACACCGCCGGTTGGAGCACAGCTACCTCGCCCTCAAGATCAGTCGAGTCTTCACACTCACTCTTGTCCCTTTCACCACCTCCTCCCTTGAAGACGCTCAAGGCCTCCAGTAGAACCAATAGGCACTTGCGATCGAAACCGTATCTTGAAGACATTTCCGAGGACCATGCCCCCGGGATCAAGAGTAACAGGCAGCGCCCAAAATGCCAGGGTGACTCTGCCACAATGAAGACCATGCGCTCTGATACTAATAGGGAACGGGGTGTATCTGCGTCGATGTCCGCACACATCGGCACTAAGCTTCTTTCCCCGCTTTTGGACGACACAACGGGTGATCATACGGCTACAACCGCCGATGCTTCTGGCTCTGCGATCCCGGCCCCCAGCGGCCCAGAAGTGCAGGCTTCTTTGCCGCTCTCCTCTCCTATCACCGCATCCAGAGAAGGCCCTGGTGGCTGTACCGCCACCATCGCCGAAGGATGCGGAAAGGGAAGGAACAAGGTAGCCTACGGGGCAATGCCTGCGAAACGGAAGGCAGCAGGGGGCGACAGGGTAGATGCGGTCACCAAGGAGTCTCCGACGAAAAAGGCAAAGGTTGGGAGGCACCGGATGGCATTGCGTCCTAAGAAGGCATCCAAAAGCAACATCTCGCCATCCAAACGCGCTGATCAAGACGAGGTGGAACATTCCCCGAGGAAGAAGACAAGGTTCGTGGCAATGATCCATCATCAGCTTTGGGTTGAAGTAACAGTTAAGCCCACAGACATTAAGCGGTCACTGGCAGCCATCTTTATTTTCGCATTATCTCATACTGCACCTCAATACCTCAGAATCATTCAAGAGGTTTCTTTCGCTATTTTATGGTTTCCGCGAGCATTGAAGCTGAAATTTTGGACAGCATGCTCAGTTAGCATCTGTTAGAATGGAATGTAGTTGCCCTCCGACGTGATTACTCGTTTTCGTTTGCTACTAAGCCTCGGGCTTTTCTCCATTCCTGTATTGGAGAGTGAGGGAGTGTTAGAGGTAAAAACAGGCTAATGGACCTCAAAAAATTGTCGCCTTGCTGCGACACCAATACTGCGACAGCTCGTAAGGTCTATCTTGCTTAGAAGAGGGCAGTTGTCAATGATCGAGAATAATCCCTCCTCTTTCGAAAGAATTAGAATTTCGGGAAAAATAAGAGCAGGCTTGATATAATTAGCACACCTGAGAAACGAGTAGTGGACACCTCGAGAACCTGTAGCGATTCGCAGGATGCGATATACTGCGCTGCTTCGTCATTAACTCCCGTGCGATTTAGTGAGAGAACCTGCAGCGCGGGAGGCGCGACGGAGGGATCTTCCGACAGTAAGGGGGACAGGTCTCCAGAACGAAGTAATGAGAGTCCCGTGAGATTAAGGTTCTACAGCTTAAGTTAGGGGGGGATCGAGTGGCCTTACAGCGGAAGGCGTACTCTCAGCCCTCTACCAATGTTCTGAATGAATTTAGTAATCGGCCCGCGGCGCTGACCCAGTTTTGAATTTCCAACGAGGTTTACAGACGTGAGGTGAGGCCGGTCGGCCAAGGTATCAGAAATGTCAGATAAGGCATCGTCAGTCAGAGTGAGCGCGGTTGAGCCGATGATGAGTGCTTTTTGCTGTCCTTGTCCCTGTCCTCCCAGCGCACCAATGTTTAGGGTTGAAAGACGAGGTGCGTGCAGCAAGACATAACAAAGGTGTTGGCTGGCCACGTTCGTTGAGGTCAGCGTCAACTTCTCCAGTTTATCGAACTGCTCAATCACTTCATCCGATAGGCGACGGACGCGTGTAAAAGAAATGTCCAACCGCCGGACATTTGGGCAGAACGCGAGGAACCCGTTCAGCGAGACATCAGAGAGAGCCGTTTGGCGCAATTTCACAGTCTCTAAGGCTAGAAAGGTAAGACCGCCCCCTCGAAGCCCATCAAGTAGTTTGGCGAATGAGGCGTCCGTCTATTGGATAAGAGTATACCTCGGAAATATGCGATGGTTGCTTACCCATGTTGGTATCGCAGTCTTCATTACCTTAAGTGTTTCCCTTCTCGCTCGGAGAAGTGGTAGCAACGTGAGAGGCAGGACAGAAGTATAACTTAGATTGATGGATGTGAGAGAAGGGCACTGCCTCGCTACTGCTTCGACAGTCTTTTGACCAACTCGAATGCACCCGCTTCAGGGTCAGTGTCAATAACGGCCAAGGTACAGGAAGCGGTGCCATACCGTAGATTGAGAGACTGTAGAGCCGGAAGGGCCGACACTACCTTGGCGAAACCGACATCCTCGATCTTCTCGAAGTATGTCAACGAGAGAGAGTGAACGCTGTGCCCTAGGGAAGGAATAGCAGCGACAACGGACTTGTTAAGTGTTCCTCCAAAGTCACTTGACAGAATGATAGCTGGCCCGCGTAAAAAGGACTGGAAGATATGTACTCCGTAGCTCAGTAGGTTTACACAGTATTCAGGTCGGATGACTGACATCTCTGACCAGTTCAGAAGCAAGCAGACTTGGACAAGTCGACGCAAGTTCACGTAGAAGCCGAGGTATTGTTGAGTCCGGCAACGCTTGGACTTGGTGTTTAGTTCTTCCTTCCCATATATTTGGATCGGACAGGAATTGCGCAAAATTGCGAACGAAGACAGACAAGCACATGGAGGTGAGGGGAAGCACACCAACGACGATGCGTCGTGTCGCGTACGCGGTAGAAGACGGTGCGTTGATTTGGTTGACGGGTGAGTCGGCTTCTGAGGGCGCACCGATTCCTACCTCCCTGCGACGACGCTTCGCAGGGCGTCCAGAGGACATGATGGTTACGTTTTGAGCTAGACGGTAACGCTACCGCTAGGTTCGAGTCTGACAGTGACTCCAATCAACATTGTGCTCGACTCACGTGGCAGAGTTCCGAAGCTTTGCTGACGCGTCATGACATCATTGGCATTGCCCATAGCCGCCAGGCCGCTGGACTTGAGACTGCGACTGTTTAAGTCACTCTTGAGAATGCCATCTCGTCCCGGCCCATACAAGGGTGCACTATCCGTTCAGATATACAGAAAAATCATCTACAACCGAAGCAGTTGGCATATGATATTGATATACCACAGTATGTATGAGCCGGTACGTAGTCCTAATGGCAACATGATAAATTGTCCATCCAGCTCCAGGATGTCACGCCCGCCGTGCAGGATCGAGAAGATGTGACAGAGATGATACGAGAAGTCCACAGCCTGCAATCACCAGCGCACATGTACCGACCGTAGGCCACCAAAAAACAGCCTCGATGACTCGCACGGCACGCAAGCCACGCTTGCCGTACAGGTGAAGGACGCCGGCGGGGATGTAGAGAAAGATGACCGGGAGCAGATTAAATGGAGGTGGGAAGTAGTGAGGAGACACGTATCGTATGATAGCTGCAAGGAAAATCCTTCGAGCCTTGTTTCCGACGGAAGGAGAGTAGTGATCCCATTTGTTGGTCGAGGTACGCATGGATGAGCTGAAGAGGACGAGGAGACAAGCCGAGAAGACCATCAAGATGAGGATGGTGACCACGAGGGCAAGGAATGCTTCGCGGACTTCCATGGGTGCGACCATGAGGTATGCCGTAATAGATGGCCCAGGACTCGGAGGGATGACAGGGCTGTCTGCTACAAGCGAAAGGGTCAAGAGGTAGAGTGAGACGAGGAACGCGGGTGTGAAAAATAGCATAGCGGGGTACAGCGTCCAGCTGAACTCGTGAAAGAAAAGAGTGGAAAGCGGCAAGATGGTGCCAGGACTAAGGAGGCAGGGATTCGGAGCACGGGGAAGATGAAGTAGTATGATGTGAAGAAATAAGCCGATGAGAAGTGTGCTATAGGCACCGTCACCAGGGACGGGAGAAGCTGGGAGAGAGGATAGGAATGCCAGCGCGACGAGTAAGCATGGCAGGATGTAGTTGAGCAGCCCGAGGACGTTGGACATGGCGTAGATGAGGAGTAGAATCTCACGTGTGTCAACGCTTGCATTGTCGACTGTGACAACCGGTCGGCTTGGGGGATATAACACATAGTTTGCAAGAAGGCCGAGGTAGAGGAACTGCACAATGAGGTCCAGAGCATGCAAAATCCTGGAGTTGTCGTTAGGAAGCGCTGCTCTACAGACGAATTTCACCTGACCTTGGGGTGACAGCTCTCTCCAGAACGCGGCGGAGGTGACTAGCCGTCGAATCTGGGGGGTAGACGGCCAGTCCGCTGTGCCATGTACGCATCAAGCTCGCCGTGACAAGGCCATGGGATAAGAGAAATGGAGGCGCCTGGTGATCTTGTACCATGTCTACCACTGCACACTTTCAGTTTGAATAAGTGACGCATATGCCCTGAACCTGGGCTGACCTCGCACGTAACGGCTCCCTCCTTTCTCAAGAGGAAAAGCCGTCCATAGACAGACCTCGAGTTCTTCGGAGGACCGAGCAGTGGAGATGAATTGATCCCATATAGTACCAATGAGCTGCTGAATTTGCTTCCGTTCATCCTCCCGGTTCAATCCTGCGGCCCATTCGTCCCAAATGTCTTGTCCATCGGTCGCAAGCCGCGTGGTTTGGATGTACAGCTGAAGGAGTACGATGAGGTCATATGCAGCCCGTTCCGCATCGTCGGCCGTATCGAGTGAATCGCCATTGTTCTCGCCGAACGAGCGAAACCCATGAGTACGAAGGTGGCTCACTGCAGGGGAAATGGCAGGTCGCAGAGAAGCAAAACGCGAAGGGGAAGACTCGGCCGTGCTGGGCGTGGTTGCGCGTGATAAGAGGTGTGTTGTCTCTGTGGGTGGATCGATGCCCACTTGAGGGGCCATGGGCGCGAGAGGAGGGTTAGAAAGGGCATCATCATCATCGTGGGTTTATGAGTGCATGCGCCGAAGTGCATTAGGGCCAACCGGCGACGCGGACGAACGTGGCTTGACTAAACCACCCACACAATGGCCTCTGTCGCCACGCCTTTGCTTGAAACTATCGAGGCGGACGAGCCTCCGCCGAAGACTCAGCCAGCGACAAGCGCACCGCTGCGTGAAGCTGTTGTTCTTACACCGGGCGGAGGCGGTGGCGGATCGAGGAGGGCCTTAGACCGAATTGCATCTACTCCAAACGATACCGAAGCAGGTGCGTCTCTGCCCTTAGCCTCACCTGTGATCTTTATGCTCATGCTCGAGCCGTTCGCCTGTCGGAAGGACTTGCCGGTATCTTTCGGCAGGTATGTGCGATCTTGAAGCAGGCCTACACCGGACTCTCACTTGACCTAGTCTGCTCACCCTGGTGCACTATTCTTTCTGTACTTCTTTCGGACACTAGCTCTGGCAGCCTACATCTTGAGCGGATTTTTCCCGGACTACTACGTGATATCGGTTAGTATCCATCATTGTTAATGGACAGGCAACAGCCTCACGTCCGTCTGTAGGCTGTCGTGATCGTAGTCTTCCTTTCCATGGACTTCTGGAACTGTAGGGTGTGTGCCCTGAATGGTTCTCTACTCTATTCTACAAGCTAAACCGTTCGGAACAACAGAACGTTGCAGGGCGGACATTAGTCGGGCTGCGCTTCTGGAATCAAGTGCGCCTTCTTGCGTCCCGCAGACATTTTGAAGCCCATGCTTAGGCAGGTCGATGAGGATGGCGAAAGCTCTTGGGTCTTTGAAAGCAGAGACGTAAGTTCGCTTAAGGTACCCTCGACACGAAAGGCCGGAGTGCTCATAATGGCCCCTGCTAGCCTTCGCGACCCGCCAACCCAGTCGACTCGAGGTACGTTCTATCACCTTTCTCGAGCAGCCTCTTGTTAACCGCGGCTACTACGCCTAACAGAATGTTCTGGGTACGCAAATGTTGTCAGCTATCTGTTTCTCCAAGCCCCTAAGTGACGCGCAGACTGCGCTGTACATTTTCCCCGCTTTCTGGCTCATCCTTCTCATCGTCTCGTTCCTAAAACTCAGCATTTCGTGCGCACCTTGCCTATTTCGCTCCTCTGATTCGTATTCCGATCGCTCATCTGCGCTTGATCGCGCAGGTTTATTCCAATTGTTATCCTCGCACTCGTCTTCAATATGACGAACGTAGTCGGTTTCACTTACGCGTGCGCTCTTCCTCTCTTTACGCCGGTGCGGCCGGGTAAAAGTCTGGCCACGACTGATACGAACCGTCCGCAGAGACCGCGATGCGAAAAGAAGATGGGCGACAAATGCTGCGGCGTCCGGGTGGAGCATGGGCGTGGGTGGACTTGGTGGACAGATTCTCTCTGGCGTCGTGAAGAACAGCGTTGGTAGGGTCTTCCGGTGACATGCGCGCTCCCTGGTGAGCTACGTAAGCACATGTATTAGCTGTGCAGCCATATGGACCCGAATGTTTGGGGCAGTGTCGCACCACTCAGCCTCAGCTGGGGTTATAGTGGCGAATGCCAGGGCTCTAGCAGACACTCGTCCGTTGGGATCGCAATGTTAGACCCGGAGCATCAAATACAATTCGAGATCCGCTATCAAACAGACAGATAGAAAGGAAGCTAAGAGGTGACACGAGACGTTGGGAATAGTGTTTATTGTACAAGGCTGTGGTGAAATGCAGGTAGAATGCACGAGCAGTGATGTGAATAATGCGGATGCGACCGAGCACGTCCCAAGGCAAAAATAAAAGCAGACATGACACTCGAGAACGAACGGAGAATGGCGAACTATTCACAGTGCGTTGGTCAACGTGTAAGAGTCCGATGCGCAAGAGCCGGAGCGTGAAGGTTAGAAGCATGAGGGCATCAAGAGCATGATCAGGATAAGCTTAGTGGGACGAACATGGAGAAAAGGGGAGCCGGTGTCACTGTTTACCGATCCAACCACGGGCATCGACGCGTGAGTGGGCGGTGGTAGGTGTCGGAGGAGCAAGGATACCGATGTACGAACGGCGCTTTCCCTGCTTGTCCGTCGACGACAGACGCGGCGTTGCTAGCAGAGCAGGGAAAGGGACCGCGTTGGATGTAAGAGTCATAGCAGAGGGCGTGCGAGCTACCATTGTGGGGGATGGAGGAAATACGAAGAGCGTCTGTGACGATGGCGTCGCTAGAGGTACTTGGCTGCTACTGCTCCGGTTGCTCACAGAAGAGCGTGTCGATACGGTGGAGGTGGAGCGCGAAGATGTCGATGTGTAGGACGTAGAGGGTTTGGCGGTATGGCGCAGGTGAAGAGGGGGTAGAGAGGGCCTGCGAGATTCCTTGCGCTGACGAGGTATCGCTAATGGTGTATCGATGTCGGACGCAGCTTGCTCGACGACGATGTTTTGCAACGGAGAATCGGGAACGGTTGGCAGAATACCGAGCGGGGCCGGTCGTCGACGCGACTTGGACATGGGGGCGGGCCGCGCCCGTAGCGTGCGATCGAACGACGACACGGTGGCGGTAGCTGGTATGGGAGGCAAGTTGAATGAAGGTCGACTGGCTGTTGCAGGCACGGGCGGTAACTCGAATGAGGACTTGGTCGCAGAAGGGGGATGAAGGCTAAACGATGATCTGTGGGCCGGCGCCGTCGTGGGCACAGCCGGGAACCTCAATGTGAGTGCCGGTGGCGGCTGCAACCGAGTTCCGAATGGCTTCCGCGCAGTTATGGGTGTCGCGAACTGTGCCCCGTCTTCGTCGGTACTGGAGTCGCCGGACCGGTCGTGTTCCTCGCGCGCGGAGGCGGAAGTTGACATCGTACTGATGCTGGTGCCGTCGAAACCCCCACCAACGCCGAGAAGTTCCTGTTCTTCGTCTTCCTCGACGAGGTCTTCACTAATCGCACTGTTGGAAGTAACGTTGCTAGCCACAGAGCCTGCGCGTTTCCGGGCGTAACGACTACGCCACGCAGCGCCCATGCCGAGGCCGGAGCCGATGGATGACGACGATGACTTGCGCGCAAGCATCCGCTCCTCCATTGCCTTGTCGAGTGCCTGGGCTTCACGCTGAACCTCGGCGCTTTCCTGTTCGGCCTCGCTTTCCGAAGTGGCCTCGTCGAGCATCTGACGCTTACGTCCCCATTCTTCATCCTGAGCAGCGGAATCTGATATGTCCGAAGTGGGCGAGCTGCTGTCTCCACGCAGAGTGCGCTCGTAGTCCAAGAGCTGGTAGATAAGCCTTGTGACTTTGTTTGAGCGTGCATAAGAGGAAAGAACGGTGGATTGACGTACGACATGTTTGGTCCAACCCATTTACTTTTGGACTTGACATAGGCGTACGCACTCTGCATGCCTTTCAAATCCCGCACTTCAGGAGGAACGTTGGGTGCACGTGTTGCAGCGGCTCGCATTACAAGGGCGATAACCAATGTAGCGGACCGTGAGATGCCCAGCTGGCAACTTTCGCACGGGCATCAAAATGGTGATTAATTGTCTGCACGGATGTACGCACTGAATGAGGATGCCTTCTCCCCGCTCTAATGCCTGATCGACGAAGGTCATGGCATCCGCGAACCCCTTCTGAACAAGGTCTGATTGACCATGAGACCATTGAAGTTTGAGATAATGCATCCCGGGGCGACCGCTGAGTTTATGAGGAGGATAATAAGTGTTGGTACCCTGTTTAGGCTCCTTAAGGTTTGGCGTAGAAGAGATGGGACGAAGAGGTCGGGAGGTAGCCGAATCGAAGGGAGTGACGACTTCGCGGGCGACATTGAGAACGGATCCAATCCCGCGATCGACGAGGAGAGGCCATTCACGCGCATTGTCCTCAGAGCCGAGCCAAACTTTGGGAAGGACTTCGATGGGGCCGTCAACGTATGGAGCTGTTGGCGAACCGCCGTCTTCCTCTTTACGCAAGAGCGCCGCGGTAGTAGTCGGGACGGGAAGGGAGGCCGCTGACATGCGGCGGGGCCGATCGGAGGCCTCCGGAAGGGCAGATTTCGGGGGCTCGGGACCAGGGATGAGGGAGCTAGCAAAGTCGATGAGATCATAAGGGATGGCCGAAGTGGTTATATAGACTGACGTGGTGGAGGACTGAGCTGAGGCTATGGAAAGAGAAAGCTTTTTGGTGTTCCTGGTACGCTTGGGGCCGCCCGCACCAACGAAGGCCCCACCCCCGCTGCCTCCGTTGGGGGAGAATTGGAAGAAATCCGAGTCGTCCGTTGCAGAGGTGACAGCAGAGGTGACGACGGAATCGTCGCCCGTGACAGCAAGAAGGGGTGGATTGTTGACCGGGGTTACGATGTGCAGACCAGAAGGCGGCGCCTTCTTGCGTGGCTGTTTTGGGTGCGCATGTGCGCGTGGGCTGGGGGCGAGGACGGGAGCGGGCATGGGGTAATTGAAAAGAGAAGATGGCTGACTAGAGAACGCCTGCGTAACTAGGTCGGCGCAAATAAAGAATGACAAGAAGAAAAGAGAAATAAAGAGGAGGGAAGCGAAGCGAAGTGGAGGCTAGGATGCGGTGCGGCGAGGATATGGTCGTGGACGCTGTACAGGAACGCCAGCGCCCGACAAAAGCGCCCTCCACGGCTCAACTCGTCACGTGCCATGGTCCTTGAGTAGGCTCTCGGCCACCCGCCCAGTCTCGACTTGAAGGAGCCCCGACGGCCGTCGGCCCTCCCGAACATCAAAAATGCACGCGTTTGACCACGACCAGCGTCCGTACCGATCCCGTCTTCTAGCTCTTAACCATCTTCGTCGACACAGGCGTCGACCGTACCGCAACCGTCCTCCTTCGTCCTTCCATTCTCACGCACGTCGCGACCCTTGACGCGTCTGCGAATCGGCTCACACCCGACCTCCGGATTTCGGTACAGTGCTCAATGTCCGTCACAACCCACCTCCTTTTCTTCGCATCCTTCTTCGCCTCTCTCTCCATTCTCATCGTCACCTCTAACTTCATCAGACAAAAGCTTCGCGACGCGGGCTACGACATCAGCAGAATTATCCTCTACGGTCTACCGGACAAACCTACAGACACGTCACACTCCATGGCCTCCGATCCTGTAGCCGCGTACCTCCAGGGCCTTTTCGATGGAAATCTTCCTCAGATCTTGGCAGTAGTCTTCACTGTTGCAAGCGGTGTCGTCCTCTACTACACCTTCGGTGCATCCAGCAGTCCGTACTTCCCCAGGCTGCGCCCACGTACACCAGCTAATTGCCTCCTTAGAACCGAAGCGCGCTCTTGATCCTAAGGTTTGGAAGTCATTCCGTCTGAAGGAAAAGATTGTCATTTCTCCAAACACCGCAGTGTACGTGTCAACGCCACTGCCACAGTTCCGTTCTCTGAGTGCCATCACAGGTACCGCTTCGCTCTCCACGGCCCGAAAGACATACTCGGTCTTCCTATTGGCCAGCACATTGCCATCAGCGCAGAAATCAATGGCAAAGAGATCATGCGCAGCTACACGCCCACGTCCAGCGACGAAGACCGCGGTCACTTCGACCTCCTGGTTAAGGTTGGTGTTTCCCAACTATCAACATGCCTGATTGACCCAGACGCGCGTCTCCTTCCGACGCACAGGCATACGAGAAGGGTAACATCTCGCGCTACATCTCACTGCTCAAAATCGGGGACTCGATCCGTGTTAAGGGTCCCAAGGGCCAATTCAACTACGCCCCGGGCCTTGTGAACGCAATCGGAATGATTGCCGGTGGTACGGGCATTACGCCTATGCTCCAGATCATCCGTGCCGTATGCCGGAATCCGGCGGATAGGACGAAGCTGAGCCTCATCTATGCCAACGTCAATTACGAGGACATTTTGCTTAAGAAGGAGCTCGACGACCTTGTCGCGGCGAACCCGGACCGCCTCAAGGTCTACTACGTGCTCAACAACCCTCCCGCGAACTGGACCGGTGGCGTCGGCTTTGTGACCAAGGACCAAATCGAAACGCACCTCCCGGCAACGGACAGCAAGATCAAGGTCTTACTTTGCGGTACGTAGTCTACTCACGTGGATACTGCTGAATGGAATTATGTATCTGGTATTAGGCCCGCCCCCTATGATGACCGCTATGAAGTTCGTTTTGTCGCATCTTAACTGGTACTCGAAGCTGACGTTGAGTCTAGGAAGCACCTTCAGGAGCTCAAATACCCTGCGCCACGCACTATCAGCAAGCTCGAGGACCAGGTACGGGTGCTCTACTGACCGGCGCCGGTCGCATATCCTGACATTGCCACCAGGTCTTCTTGTTCTAGGTTGTGATATAGAGAGTCATAGAGGTTTTTATCGCTCTAGCAACCATCATTATTATCCTGCAACTGTTTTGTTCATGCTGAACATTGTTCTATTGCAATAATGTGCGCGGGGTGTCAAACTAGGGAATAGTGATACGATTTGCTGAATGGCGATCGAGATGTGTTGGCTTAGGCAAGTCCGTTGAGCTCAGCAGAGGATCCCTCAGCATCTCCAGCCTGCAATCGATTAAGCTGTACGCAGATGATCAGCCTGTATCCTGGATCAGAGACCGACATACTTACATCTCCCTAATCACCTTTACAGCATTTAGCACAATCTCGTACTCTCTTTCCGTTGGCTCTCGTTCAGAGTACCGCGCAAGCTGGATGGCAGAATCGTAGTAGTGTAGCGGTGACAGGCCATCTTCGTATTTCGGGAGCAGTGGCGCGATGAATCGGAAGTGGCTAAGCATACGTTCGGACGGACGGAGTTGTGGCTGGTGCGGAATGACCAGGCGCGCGAGCTCGTCTTTCGCGCGCATGAATAGAAATTTTAGTAGTAGATTAAGGCTACTCACCGAGTTCAGAGATCGTGTCAAGCATTGCACGGCGAAACTGGACGCCAGCGTGGGCGGAATCTGCAAATAAGGTGAACGTCAGATTGAAAAGTGAATAGTAGATAACGCACTCGGCCTTCCCCAGCCCTCCTGCACGACATCCTTCGGTATGGACTGGTATGCAATAAGCGTGCTGCGCGCGTACTCTTGCCTGATGAAGTCAACTACGGCCTGCGGGGGAAAGCCGTCAGGAGATTTATGGAAGCGGGAGTGGGTTTCACGCACTTTCGGAGCCTCACTAACGACTCTCGTCGCATTCGCCTTCTGGAGCTTCTGGAGTCTTCGAAAGATACTGATGCGACGGTTGATGCATATCAAGATAGAAATAAAAATCTGGCCGCCGCAAGGGTAAGCGAGCCGAGCTTCGGCGGCACAACGACGTACTCACCACAACGGTATAAGAAACTCCGATAACGATAACATTGGCGTTATTACTGATAGAGTGCGTGCGTGAATTGCGAACAGCTTGGGAGGAAACCAGGCCAAACGAGAGCGCGAGCATGCAGAGGAACACGAGCCAGAGGAACACATGGACGATGGTCGTCACTGTCCATAGTCCGGACACCATCGTGCGCTATAGCGGCGAATGCTGTGGAGGCAGAGACATACGAATCGTACCCGCTCGCGGTACTTGAGCGGGCGAGAACGAGACGACGTTGGCCGCGGTCGAGAAGAGACAGCTCCGCTCTTGGACTGTTGGGACACGGTCGCGTGGGCCACGGTACGACGCGTCTCGATGACGTCGGTCGCGCCGCTTCGGCACTGCGTTTCTGTCGATTGTCCAGTACTCTTAAGCTTCCCATCGATACGACGGCAACTCTCGCTTCCTGAACGGGCTCATTCATTTCACCAAATTTATCAGTGCTCCTACCTTTAGACTGCGTCGGGTCTCCTCGCCGCTTACAGTGAGTGCGGAACTTCTATTCGATCTTTCTCGTTGCCGCTACACCGACGTTCGTCATGAAGCATGCGTCTATCCAAACCATCACCCCGGAAGAAATCGATGTCCCAGCGGTGCCCCGTAAACGCGCCGGTCAAAGAATGCCCTCACATCCTGGCCGTCACACTTCCCCCAGTCTTCCGTATTTTGCGCTCTCATTCTCGCTTCTGGCAGCGTTCACTGGCACAGGACCATACCTCGCCTTATTATGGTATACCACTGGACTCCTTTTAAGCAGCGTTCATCTGCAATTGAAGGGAAGACACGGATTGCGAGCAGCGAGCGACGGGTTACAGTTGATTGTTAGGATAATTCAGCACATAAACAGCCACGTCAACGTCGACAAAAGCGAGGAGGGGAAGCAGGAAGAAAGCTGACCCCGTCTGCATTGTGCAGGTCAGGAAAACAAAAAGACAGCGCGAGCGGTCACAGACACGCGGCACGCAGGGTCGAAGACGAAGGGGGTATTAAAAGAAGGGGGTCATCCTCGCCCGCGGCCGCCGGGACTCTAAGCAAAGACATTCTGGCTGCTCATACACGTTAGGGTCAGCCGTACGAGAGATGAGAAGGACATACGCAAACTCTCCAATGACATTACCCTGCGGGAAGTACTCGCACACGTAAAAGTTCGCGGCGCCGAAGCTCGCGCTGAAGATCGTGCCGCCGGCGCAGGACGCCACGGCGCAGCCCACCTCCGTACTGGACTTCCATACCATCTGGGTGAAATGTGAGGGGACGGGGTTCGACGAGCTGTATTGAGCTGAGGCAGAGGTCGGCGTCGGCAGTCTGACTTGGAAGGAGGATGCACGCACACGCTTCGTCCGCCCACGACTTCACGCCCTGCTGGATCGTCTCTCCGCCTGTACCCGCCGCGAGGTTCTCTGCACCGCCACCATCACAGGGCATAAATAAACATACGCCGCACTGAGAGAGAAGGGAGACGGACGCACCGCCGAACGGGCCAAGCGAGCCGCCCGAGTGCTGGAAGACGCACTTGTTTGCCCACTTCTGCGCGGCGGCTTCGAGCGTGTTGTTCCACGAGAGATTGCCGACGCCGTGCGCCGCGCGGACCGTGTTGTGCGAGCTGAGGTACGTCTGGATGTCCGCGGACGAGACGGTGCCGCCTGCGCCGGCGCTCGAGCTGGAGGATGAGGAGAACGACGCGGGCGTCGACGCGGCCTTCTGGGCTGTTGACGTCGTCTTTGGTTTCTGGGCCGTGGACGTCGTCTTTGGTTTCTGGGCCGTGGACGTCGTCTTCGGGTTCTCAACTGTCGACGTCGTTTCAGACTTTCCAGCCGTCGACGTCGTCTTTGGCTTTACGACGATGGATGTAGTAGGCACTTCCTTACCAGAGGACGTGGTGGCCTTCGGTAAACTCTGGACGGGAGACGTCGATAGAGTCGGAACGACAAGGATAGCGGACACGCCCTTGGAGGCGGCGGTCACTGCTGAGGACCCCGCCGCCAGGGCGCTCGAAGAAGCGTTAACACTGGCAGGGGGATGCGAGCTTCAAGCTATACGTCAGATTCTTGCTGTGTCTTTAGGCCGGCAAGGTGCGCACCGACACTGGGAGCGCGCGCGCGCGGGCCTGATACGGCGGTGGTGGCGGCGGGCGTCGACACCGTCAAAGGCGGCGAGCAAGAGCGCGCACGAGACGAGAAGGTTGTAGAATCCGCGCATGGCGTGCCCAGAAGAAAGGAACGTGGCTTTGCGAGGGAATGTGATTGGTAAAGGATGGGGAAGGGGAAGTGCAATCAGACCAGCAGATCAAGCAGACGTGCTCCGCAAGCGGAGGTAAGGGAAAGTCGACGAGACGGGAGACGAGGGTCGAAGAGACGGGTAGGGACAGGCGGGCTTTATGTATGGCATCGTACCGTGCATGGCCCTCGATGGCGCCGATGAGACCATGAGCGCGCGCGGGACTGGCGGTCGCTAAGGAAATGAACACGCGCGGAGGGTTACGATCATGGATCGGAAAGACGGGGCCCTCGCCGTAAGTACGAAAATGACATCCTCTCCGAGCCTATGATCGACAGACAAGAGTTCATGGAGCAGGCAGAGAATACATCGGACGGACGGCGACGAGCATACGAGTACTGGACGCCATGGTGGTGAGGCGGCGTTGAGCCGGCTCGGGGATGTGCTCGCGGTGGCGCCAGGAACATCACTTTCGCCCGCGTGCGAGCGGGAGCTTCCGCTCGGTCGCGTCCTCGACGGCTTGAGCCTGTTCACGGTCCTTTCTCATGTCGTTCGCAAATCGGCCTCCTCACTTCATCCTCGTATCTCACTCGACGCAGCCTGAAGGCGACGCTGCAGGGCCGTCCAGGACGCTCAGTCACCCGAGCATCCAGTACCATTACGCCGACGACCCGCCGCTAGCACTTCTCCCACGCTCGTCTGACGAACAGGTGCTCATACTTGACTACGATCCTACAGGCCGCGTCCCTCCCCATGCTCAGAGCCTCTCTGGCCCTGCCACTGTCACCGGTATTACGGTGACGGACGCGCCTGGAACACCGTCGGACGAGAGCTCGCCGTGGAACAATAAGATGTTTGTGGTAAACACGACGAGTTTCGAGCGATGGTAATGCTGCCCTCGATCGGCGGTGTTTTGCACGGAGTTTGATAGCGGTCGCAGGCCTGCGTCGGGCGCACAGCCCGGGAGCCCACAGACGGTGCTGGCGCGCTTCAGAGAGCAGTGGGTCCAGTGCCTGCGGGATTGGGGAGGAACGCGCTGATTTTGCGGCAGAAACGCGGTAATACGACAAGTGCTGGACTACGAGGAGCCGAAAGAGAGCGCGAATGGGACTGGGGGGACTTAGAGGAGGAGGTGAAGAGCGGTACAGAGTCACGTTGTAGAGTCACGTTTCTGGAGCGTGTAGCATAGAGGGCGGACGCGTCTTGGACTTGGACAATACTCGAAACCAGACCATGACATCGGATGACGCCTCAGACTGATCACCGGCGGGGACGGAGGAGAGGGCTGGACAGGCTGAGAAGGAGAGGCTGATGGTGGTCGAGCGCCGGAGCGGTGGGCATCCGGCACCCGAGGGACGGGGACCAGACGGACTCTCTCTGCACGCACGCGCGCCCGCCGAACGAGCCCAAGCGGCCAGCCCTCCATCCCTCCCCTCCTTTCCCATCTGCCCGACTCCTCTCGTCTTCCTTCTTCCCGCCTCTTCCTCTCCCCGTCCCTCTCCCGTCCTTTCTTCTCTCTGCCCACGCCATGCCCACCTGCAGGCGCAAGCGCGTCCTCCTCAACGAACCCTCCGACGCCCTTCTCCAGGCCCGCGAGTCCGACCCCCTCAGGCCTGTCTACTATCTCCACCTCACCGGCGAGATCTTCGAGAACTATGAGTACGCCTCTCCCTCTCCTGCTCGCCTTCGCCTCCTCACATCTTCTTCTCTCCTCAGGGCCTACGCCGCACGCATCTCCTTCTACCGTCTAAAGCAGTTCCAGTGTGAGGTCACTGGAAAGAGCGGCCTCGACTACTTTGAGGCCCTCCAGAGCGAGAAGTCCGAGGCTAGGATCATGCACCTCCGCTTCCCCGAGCCTCTCAAGCCCGCGATCCTCCAGGCCGTCCAATGGCGTAGGCATCCCTCCGTCTTTGCCTGTTCGTCTCCCGTGTTGACGTGTCGTCGTCCCGCTCTTGCTCCGGCTCCATCACAGAGGTCATGGGCCGTCTAGACCACCTAGTTGAAGCCGTGTTCGAGCGATATAAAGACCGGTACTTCAAAGACGAGAGTACGTCTCATCTCTGGTAACACCTCCCCATTAATCCATTCCAAACTTCTTTCAGAGATCTACGTCGACATTCAAGGACAGAAGTGCGTTGTTTCCCTATTACCCAGGCTTCGTTCAGCCTGCCGAACGCCTCCCCCAGATTTCTAGCTCGCGTCGTCGAGGTCTACCCGCCACGCGTCAGCTCCAAGAACAGCGTGAACGGTACTACCACTAACCAGACTCCCGGCGCATCCTCCTCCAACGGCGCACCCGAACTCCACGGGCGCATGCCCGTCCACGCCATTGGCGGCGACCTCAAAGTCCCCGCGAAGGAGATCAACGCCACCGACGACCCGACCAAGTACCTCTACAAGGTCCAGATCCTCGAGGAGGAGCGACCCGAGGGCGCGCGGGACAAGCTCGCGGCGTCGACGCGCGAGGCACGGGCCAAGTGGAACGGCAGCTTGATGGAGGTACAGTGCGGGCTCATGAGGTGTGCCGCGCTCATTCCCACCCGTTCGCCGACCTGACGCCTCTGCGTTCGCAGCCGCGACCGCCTCGCCTTCTCTAAGAGCATCCTCCGTCGCTTCATCCGCGACTGCGTCGACCGCGACGCCGCCGTCGCATCGCCATGGACCGTCAAACCGCCCATCGCCGCGCGGTATGGCGTTAGCTCTGTCATGCCCGAGGCGACGCGCCAAGGGGTTGAAGACATCAAGAAGGGCGAGATCCAGAAGCGGAAGAAGGTGTGGGAGGACAAGGAGCCCCCGGCCAAGAAACAAAAACGGCTGGCGGAGGAGAAGGGTGCGTCTCCTGCCTTGGGATCGAATCGCGATGGACGCTCACACGCCGTTTGCAGCGGCGGAGGAGCGGAAGGAGCGCGACGCGCAGGTGCAGGCAGAACGCCAGAAAGCTAGCGAAGAGGCAGAGCGCGCCGCCGCGGAGAAGAAGAAAAAGAAGCCTCTCCGTTATCCGACGGAGGACCTTGACGTCACGCTTTCGGAAAAGGACAAGAAGGCGGGCGCGAAGCTCAAGCGACCGGTGCCCAACAAGCTGGCTATCCCGTTCAGCGAAAATCCGACAGCGGCGGAGGCGTTCTTGATGACCTGGAACTTCTTGGTCGTTTATGGGTACTTTGCCTCCTGTAAGCGAATCGGGTCATTCTGACGGGCTTTTTCAGACATCCATTACATCTGTCCACGTTCACTATGGACGAGTACGAGGCTGCACTCAGGCATCGTTGCGTCGACCCGCCATGTCAGCTCCTCGCAGAAATACACTCGACCCTCATCTACCTCCTCCGAACCGTCAACTTCCAACGGCACAGTGCCATTCTGTCCCTTCAGCGTCTAGAAGATGCCGAACTCGACGAACAGGATAGCAGCGAAGAAGTGGGCATCTTGACCAGCGAAGTGGTCTCCGGCCTGGCCGACGTCGGGAACAACTGGGAGCGCGCACCGCTGCGGTACAGCGAAGGTCGCGCTGGCTGGGAGGAATCGCTCGTCGGGTGCTTAAAAGACGTTTGTCCTTTTTTCGTCTGGCCACTTCTCTCTCCAGACTGACTTTGCTCGTTCAGCACGCAACCGTCGATAACTTCCCCAGCCTTCGGCGTATATTTGCTCGACTGCTCTACGGAGCTGATCCTGGTTACTCTGGGTCATCCAACTCAGAACCCGGCTCCTCTCGTGCGGGCAGCCCTGTTCCGGGCCGATTAAGTTCGCAACATCAGCTCTCACCCATGGATGGATATGCCAAATTGCCGCCAGAGGACAGACTTGCCATTCTGTCTTTCTTGTGCGACATCGCGGTTTCCAGCAAGGCAATCCATCAGTACATGGAGTCGTGCGAGGAACAACTGACTGCGCTCAGGAAGGAAAAGATCGAGGTGAACAGATCGAAGAGGCAGTTGTAAGCGTCCGGTTCTCGGCATTTGATGTGGCTCTCACTGGTATGACAGCATCGAGGAACGAGATGCGCTCCTCGGGGGAGCAAAGGACAAGGAGGAAGGGAAGGAGAAAGCGGCCGAGAACGGCAACGGCGCGGCAGACGACGAGGCGGCCAACGGCGAGCTCTCAGATCTCTCTGATGTCTCGACGGAGAACGGGTCTGAGTCGGGCAGCAAGCCAGCGAAAGGCAGGGACCTCCGACGGAAGGCGCAGAGCCAGGCGCACGCCAAACAGCGCGAGGCAGCGCGCGCGCAGGCAGCATCGCAGAAGAAGGCCCTCGCCGAGCACCGGCGGCTGGATGAAGAGGTCAACAAGCTCGAGCGGCGCCTCGAGGGCATCGAGCGCGAGTTCCGCAAACTGCTTGGGTCTATCCGTGTGAAGCCGCTCGGGCGCGACAGGTTCTATAATCGCGTGTGGTGGTTCGACGGTATGGGCGCGGCGTCGCTCGTCGGCAGTGGCGGCACGGTGCAGTACCAGACTGGTCGGCTGTTCATCCAGGGCCCTAGTCCATTCGACAAAGAGATTATGGATAGGAGGGAGGATAACGTGTGGGCGAGGAGGCAGATTGAGGAGGGCGAAGAGGGCTGGCTGGGCGTCGGAGAATGGGCAGTGTTCGGCGAGATCGAAGAGGTGCGCCGTGCACAACGATTTGTGACGTTCGTCTAACTGATGAGAACGACGAAGATCGACCAGTTCGCAGCGTGGTTGAATCCGAAGGGCCTCCGTGAGCTTGCGCTTAAGAACCAGCTGACGAAGTGGTGGCCGCACATTGCTCCTGGGATGCGGAAGCGGCACGCAGTAAGTCGAGCAAATGTCCGTCGGCGCGCGGTTGGCAACTTGCTGACTAGATGCCTGACAGGACCTCAACACAAACGCGAAACTTCCCGAAGCGCGTCGGAGCAGCAGGGTGAAGAGCAGCGGGCCTGACGTCGCGCGCGAGGCGTATATGCAGTGGACGAACCGCAGGGCCCTGACGACATGACGACACGGACGACGTTCTTCTTCCTTTTGCTTCTTTACCCTTGATTACCTTACGCATGTCCTATAGTTGTGAATTGGTTTTTCACGGTTGAGTCCGGCGTCACCACCGGCGATTAGGGAACGTTCCCGGCCTCTTGCGAAATTAGATAGAGGTATGTCTGTCCCTGTCACGCTGGTGCGCTGTGCGCTGCAGATCGGGGACCGTGCGCGACTGAAAAGTAAGATCCGGATCGCGATGTAGTTGCCGATAACGAGGAAAGGCAGACGAAATGCGATCGAACGGGACGGAACGGGGACGTGACGGACATTCGAGGACATTCCGTGGCTTGACCCAGCAGAAAAGCCTCCTGGGTGGGTGTCTCACCCGACTTGTTCGAGGACCGCGGGCGGATCATCTGCAGGTGACGTCGCAAATGCCGAACGAACTGTGTCTAGATTTCTGTGTGCGACGCGGACGCTCCGCGCTCCGTTCCTCTGTTGTACATGTCGCGTGGCTGTCCTTCGATCGCCAGCTCCGCCCGGCGGCCTCTGGCCCGCCTAAATAAAATCGACGTTCGCCGACGTTCCGTCCCATCCCCGCCCCTTTCTATATACCCCCATCTCTAACAAGGCCCAACGGCCGACGACTGCGTACGACATCCCGCATAAACCTTTTTCACGACCTGTTACGATCCCGCCATGGGTCCTGCTGCCGATGGCGAACCCATCATTGGCTCGTATATGAGCACAACGAGCACTATACGCGATGTCATCGCTTCCCGTGAGTGTCGTCCCCGCTCTCCGTACGCGCCGTCCCAAACATCCCGTAGACCGTCGCGCGCAATACCAAGCCAGCAGCCAATTCGGTGTGCCTTCGTCCTTCCGCGAAGGCCACGGATTCGGCATGCGCGCCGACGATCCCGAAAGCGCGTTCGCAGAGGACTACGAGAGCGATTACGAGGACTCGCCCGCACCGCGGGAGGGTGAGCGTCAGTACGATGCGATCGACGAGCTGCTGTGGGACGAGAACCCCGCGATGCTCGCTCAGTCGCCGCAGCGGCCGGAGATGAACGAGACGGGCTTCCTCTCGCCCGGCTTCCCGTCGCCCGGCTTCCCGTCGCCCGCGCCGTTGCGCTCTGCTGCAAGCGAGCATACACCGCTGCTGCACCGGCCGTCTAGGGGGACGCTTCGGAGACGCGTGTCGACGGTGACGGTCCAGCCGACGCGACCGCCGGGGAGGAGTACATTTAGACAGACGGTGCGTCTGCGAGAAGTATAACTGAGTGGCGTTGGGCTCACGCGCTCCGACAGCTCTTCAACGCGTGCGCGCTCCTGCTCGGCATCGGGATGTTATCCGAGCCGCTTGCTTTCTCGTACGCGGGCTGGATCGGTGGCACCGCTCTCATGGTTTTCTACGGCTACTTGACCTGCTACACGTACGCCGCTCGCACCACTCCCTCTCCATTGTCGTTCAATTGCCTGACATCACTCCCTCTAGGGCGAAGTTTCTCGCGCGTATCACGATCACGGACCCAACGGTGCGATCGTATGCCGACATTGGCTTAAAAGCGTTCGGGGCGCGCTCTGCGTCTATCGTCAGCGTCATCTTCTGTCTTGAGATCTTCACGCTCAGGTGCGTCCAATGTCCGACTCCGGGGCTGGGCTCGGTCTGATGGGAAACGTCGCGCAGTGTCATTCTGGAGACGCTGTACGCGGACTCTTTGCATGCTGTCCTGCCCGCGCTGTCCTCTAACACGTACAAGCTCATTAGTTTCGTATTGTGAGTCCGGCGCACGTTCATCGCACTCCGAGACCAGGGATGCTAATCCTCGCCTGCGCCGCAGCTTGATACCGGGCGTGTTCCTCCCACTCTCGGCGTTATCGTACACGTCCTTGACCGGCATTCTTTCGACGATATGTCTCGTCTTGGTCATATTCATCGACGGCCTTTCGAAGACCGAGGCTCCTGGTAGCCTGATCGACCCGGCTAAGACTAGCCTTTTGCCAGACAGCTGGAAGGAGTTGGGCATGGCGTTCGGTCTGTTCATGGCTGGCGTGAGCACTCGCATATGTGTTCGCGAAATCTCGATAACGCTGACAGGCGGGTCTAGTTCGGTGCACACGCGGCGATGCCGTCAATTGTAGAAGATATGGCTGAGCCCGATAGGTTCGAGGAAGCGATGAACTACTCCTTTGTAAGCGGTTCCTCTCTTTCGCAAGCTCAGTGCTCACCGCCCCTCTAGGGCTTTGCGACCCTCTTTTACTCTCTCATAGGCATGGCCGGCTATCTTATGTTTGGTAATGACGTAAGCGAAGAGGTGCGCTATACCGACTGAGCTCTTGTCGCTCACGGAACTCATCGTGGGTGCAGGTCAGCCAAAACCTGCTCGGCGTACCAGGGTACAGCAAAGGGCTTAACCAACTGGTGTTATGGATGCTCGTGCTTTCTTCTCTGACGAAGTTCCCGCTCGCTCTACGGCCCGTACGTCCCTGTCCTACATGAACACTGGCGCCCCGACTGAACACAAAGCTTGCTCCCAGTTAAACGTCACGCTGGAGATCATCATGGGGCTCGACACACTACGAGATCCTCACTCAATAGAACACGCAAAGTCTGACCATGGCTACGAGGCCTCGACCAAGACCTTCAGCACTCGCTTCGGGAAGCGCATTCTTTTCATCGCTGAGCGCTCTTTCTTCGTCTTCTTCGCCGTCATCGTCTCTATCTTCCTCCCTGACTTCGGAGCAATGATGGCTATCCTTGGCGCTTTCACGACCTTCTTGCTTTGCATCATCGGCCCGCTCGCAGCGAAGATGTCGCTCGAGGGCTTTAACATGAGGGATTCCCTATTCTTGGTAATCGCGGTACCGATGGCGGTCTGGGGGACGACGGTCGCGTTCATGCCGATGTGAACATCAATATACTAGATCTCACACTATAGAGACGGATTCTGTAGGATTTTGCCTTGTATTATCACTGCAACGCCTAAACGCCAATTACGGTTTCAATCCAATGGTTCAGGACTGTGTAGGGCCCATCTACTTCTTGCTCGTGTTCAGATGCGCGGCTTGAGGCAATCGTTGCGTGAAAAGGACGCCGCCTCCCCAAAAAAATAGCCTGCAGGTACACGGAAGGTAGGATACATGCAAAATGTACTTGCTTTTGAAATGCGTGGAGAGTTCTATACAGCCTGCATCGCGTGAGATATGATCTTGGAGAGTTCTGAGGAGAATGAGAGTAGGCTCGATTGAAAGAGTGAAGCGACTCACGCGGAAGCTTGATGTCCTCCTGCACAATGGTCGATGAGATGTGGTTGTCTGGGTTGGAGGGAACCTCCACAACGCCTGTTGACTCGTCCGTCTTCCAGCCCAGTTTCTCTACGTACGCATCGAAATCGGCATCTGTCTCCGCGTGTCAGCTAAGCTTTCCGATGCACACAAGTGAGAATAGGCACCTTCGAGATCAAGGTAAGAGCCCAACCGCTTCTTCCCTATCCTCTGGAAGGTCGCCTTCACCGTCCGGACTGCAACGTCCCGTATAGCATCCTCAAAGCCGACCACTTCAACAGTGTAGTTGTCACGTAATGACTCCAATTCATCAGAGCGGTATAAAGCCCAGAAAGCAGGAAAACGACACTGCTGCAGGAGGTTGTGTAGGCTCACGAGGTGGGGGAGGAGCGTAGGGAACGGATCGGGCTCGTCAAGTGGTGCCGCGGGAGAGCGGGCATCGAGGAGAGCAATGGAGAGGTTGAAGTCGGGGAAGGGGACATTTGTAAGGGCTTTTACAAGGATATTGATGATCACGTCCGGGTTGTACAGCTGCGCGTTGAACTGGTACCTATGGCCACACATAAGTCGGACCGAGGTGAACGAAGGAAATGTGACGGACAGCTTCAGTATCGCGAGATTAGCAAGACAATCGTACTCTTGTGTACGAATTTGATGATACAGGTAATCCTCGAGGATGCCGACATTGGATGGGTTGTAACGATCTATAAGATCTACTCAGACGACCGGCGGCAAGAGCCACAAAGACTACGTACCTACACCCGATACCAGATTTTCGATAAGATCTGGACGAGTGGGAGGAGTTACCCACTCCGAAGGTGGAGGATACATGACGATGGGAAGCAGGCCAGCTGAACGGGCGAAATGGCAGTGAGCAGGCAACTTTTAGCATTAGCACGTGCCGGTGATGGCGCCTAGCAGACGCGTCTGGCCGCTGCAAGTGTGCAGGTTGCATCTAATCCGCGACGCCCACGAGTTTCGCTCTCTATCATGGAATTTACGAGCGGGATATCACCTACATCGCCACCGAGTCTACCACCCTTATTTGACCCCGATGCGAAGCAGAACAGCGGTCCGAACTATAAGTTGCGACTGATCTTGAGTGGACACACCCGTGCCATATCCTCGGTGAAGTTCAGCCCAGACGGGTCGATGCTAGCATCCTCCGGTACGTTACTGTCTCATGCACTCGAGTCGATTTTGTACCCATGTACGTCACCAAGCGAAGCCGCAGACAAGCTCGTCAAGATATGGGATGCGACTGTAGGCGATCTAATAAAGACACTTCCCGGACACACGCAAGGTGTCTCCGACGTCGCTTGGTCAAGTGACTCGCAGCTCCTGGCGACTGCTTCGGATGACAAAACCGTGCGATTATGGAGTCTTGATTCTGTTAGTGCTGCCTCAATACTCGCGTAGCAAGCTTAGCTTAGATGCAAGTCAGGACGATGCCGTTAAAGTGCTCAACGGGCATACCAATTTTGTATTCTGCGTGAACTTCAATCCGCGGTCTAACCTACTCGTATCTGGCGGATTTGACGAAACTGTCCGCGTGTGGGATGTTGCAAGAGGTGCGCTACGATATACAGCACAGTGCACACTGTCAATTAATCACATGAAGGTAAATCCTTGAAGGTCCTTCCCGCGCACTCAGACCCTGTAACGGCAGTGAGTTTCAGCCATGATGGGACACTTATCGTCTCCTGCGCAATGGATGGGTTAATGTGAGCAGAAACTCCCGTACGTTACACATGAGCTGACGGGGACAGTCGCATCTGGGACGCCGAGTCAGGACAATGTCTGAAGACACTGGTCGACGACGATAATCCGATTTGGTACGTCAAGATGTCTTTCCTTCGATACGGCTTACTTACAGCATCTCAGTTCGCATGTGACCTTCTCCCCGAACTCAAAGTTCGTGCTTGTTTCTACACAAGATTCAACAATTCGTCTCTGGGACTACCAATCGTCACGATGTGTAAAGACCTACTCCGGACACACAAATCGGACGTTTTGCATTCCTGCCGTTTTCAGTATCGTAGGTGGGAAGTATGTTGTCAGCGGTAGCGAGGACGCCAAGATTTACATATGGGACTTGCAATCTCGTCAAGTTCTTCAAACTCTTGATGGTCACCGAGGTTAGTCTCCGCTAGATGGATTGGTATGGGGTCATTGACACAGTATTCAGATACCATTCTCGCAGTGGCGGTGAGAGTCAGCTAGATCAGCAATGAAGTTGCGGTAACGTTGACGAACGCGCTTTAGGCACACCCCACCAAAAAATGTATCGCTTCCGCTGGGATGGAGAAGGATCTCACCATCCGACTGTGGTACGACGACGAGTCTATAGCCGCAAAGTCTGAGGACACGGTGACGACCGATGGGTAACAGGGGCCGATTGTATATACTGAAATACTACTTGTGATGATGGGCAGCTGCGCGGTGTCTTCTGCTGTCTTAGCGACGTATTTGGCGTCGGCGCCGGAGCACTGCTCTGAAAAGTGCTGTGCCATTCGAGCCCGACTTGAGCCGTTGGAAGCATTCACTAGAAGGTCTGAGAAGTTCGTAAGTCACTTACCAGAACTGTGACTCAAGCTGTGCGACAGTTCAAACTCCGCGGTACATATAAGCCTTCCGGCCGCCATCCTGTGCAAGTCAACCACTTCCTCCCGACTACCAACCAAGCTCGTACATCATCTCCACCATGCAAATCTTCGTTAAGACCCTCACCGGCAAGACGATTACGCTTGAGGTCGAGTCCTCAGACACGATCGATAACGTTAAGGCCAAGATACAGGACAAGGAGGGTATCCCTCCGGACCAGCAGCGCTTGATCTTCGCGGGCAAGCAGCTCGAGGATGGCCGCACACTCTCCGACTATAACATTCAGAAGGAGTCTACACTTCACCTTGTCCTCCGCCTCCGTGGTGGCATGCAGATATTTGTGAAGACGCTCACTGGCAAGACCATCACGCTGGAGGTTGAGTCGTCGGATACTATCGACAACGTGAAGGCGAAGATTCAGGACAAGGAGGGCATCCCTCCGGATCAGCAACGTCTTATCTTTGCTGGCAAACAGCTTGAGGATGGCCGCACTCTTTCTGACTACAACATTCAGAAGGAGTCCACTCTTCATCTCGGTGCGTTGAATGAGTAATCATTTTAATGAGCTTCCACTGACTCGTTATTTCCCAAAGTCCTTCGTCTCCGTGGCGGCATGCAGATCTTCGTGAAGACCTTAACTGGCAAGACTATCACTCTGGAGGTTGAGTCGTCCGATACGATCGACAACGTGAAGGCAAAGATTCAGGACAAGGAGGGCATCCCCCCCGATCAGCAGCGCTTGATCTTCGCGGGGAAGCAACTCGAGGACGGCCGGACTCTCTCGGATTACAACATCCAAAAGGAGTCCACTCTCCATCTTGGTATGCCCTACCCATGACACCGTGGCATGGTCACTGACTTCCTGTATTCAGTCCTTCGCTTGCGTGGTGGCATGCAAATCTTCGTAAAGACTCTCACTGGCAAGACGATCACGCTTGAAGTCGAGTCTTCCGACACGATCGACAACGTGAAGGCCAAGATTCAAGACAAGGAGGGTATTCCCCCGGACCAACAGCGCTTGATCTTTGCTGGCAAGCAGCTTGAGGACGGCCGTACTCTTTCGGACTATAACATCCAGAAGGAGTCGACGCTCCATCTTGTCCTCCGTCTTCGTGGCGGCATCTGAGTGAATGCGCAGCCGCGTCCAGTGTAGTCCATCTCAAGCATCCGTCCGTTAGCACATACGTGTATCCATGTGCCGCATCTTCCTCACACTGTACGTTACTATCACTAGCAGTATATAACGCGTTCTGCGTTAATCAGTTACTCTCGCGATGCTGTATCGTGATATTGTTCTCACGATGGTAAGACCAGGATTGCACCAGTACCTAAATGAGGTGCGCTGTGCGAGTTCCATTGGATTCCATCCTGTGCTTGTTGCTGTAAGCCCACTGGTACACTCTGGCTGTAACCATATGCCAAGTGTCCTCACATTTGATTTCCTAGGCCTTGAACCGAGGGTCTGCTGGGGTATCAAGAGTACAGCCAGGAGTGTGCCTGTTCCGCCTGCCATTTCCTAACATCTGTCTTCGGGTCGTTGCCCGTGATGGCGCGATCGTATGGACGAGTCCACGCGTACCTGCCTCTGGAGACCGCCCGCTCTTTAGAAATCCGTTACTGAGCTCTTCGGGCCGCATGCGGCGTATCTTAGCCTTGTACAAGGTTTCGACGTTCCTCCGGAAGTTACAGAAAGGGAGTGCTTTAGCTCCTTAGCATCCACAACATGCAGTACTTTTACATACACACGAACCTCTAGGTTATTCCAGCTCCCTCTAATATTTGCGAGGCAAAATACGGAGGGGTGGGAGTGCGATATAGGTGGGAGATGGCCGGAGACTTCCGAGACGTGGTCCTTTGAACCTCCCCATCCGCATGCGGCGATTTCATCCTCCGATTGTGTGCACATATACCACCCCGTCAGAATTGCCCGATGGCGATCAAGGATCATCTTATAACATTTTTAAAGAGCCTAGCATAATTTAAGAATCGGCTGTATATGCCAATGTGCTGGGACGCAATCGGGAGAGGCAAGGCATTAGTGCATTAGTATTTGACATACGGGCGTCTAATATCGACGCACGACATCCTCTTCATCCATCCCTTGACCCATAGCACCGTTCCGCGTACTTTCTCGGCCAGAGAGGTGTGCTTTAATATCAAGTAGGTTGTCATCAACGTAAATATGAACTATCAAGGAGAGAATCTGCCAATTAAGCTTATGTGGTCATTAACTCGAGTAGTATCACGCTGCGGCGGAGAATGCTCCTCAACTTGAAAAGCCCTAGTCCATTTCCTACCGCCTACTCCCCTAGCAACAAACATAAAATTACGCCGAAGCATCGGGCGGACATACCCGCACTTCCACAATATTTCCTCCAATTACTGGTGGGTGCTGTGTACCTTTATCTGCGATTTTCAAAGGAACGTCGAAACAGTATGCCACGAAAACGTAGTGCTTATCCTCACGCCCTTCCTAGCTAAGCACACGCTTCTCCGCTGCATTCTCGATCCTGCGTGTCAAGGTCTAAGATACGTCGCTGTCCTCGACGCCGTCATCTCCTTGGTAGCAAATCATGTAGGAGGTAATGGTGGCGGGCCAATGCCAAGCTGAGGACGTTATCCGCCTCGTCGCTGAGCAATCTGTCTCGGTGATATGGCTCGACGACAAGTGATTCTAGTGTCCAGGATGGGCCTACCAGCAGATCAGCCGTCCTTCTCTGCAAAACAGCAGGGTGATAAGTTATATCCTGCAAAAATGGCCACGGACGGTCACATCAAAAAAACAAAACCAAGCGGGTAGATCATTACAAAAAGGGAATAGTATCACTCAGACAAAGTACCCGCACCGGACTGCCTGTCCTTCCGCCTTCGCTTCCGCTTGTGACCTCCGTGTCCGCTATCTTGTGCACCGATAGAGTCGGTAGGTGCCTCCGCAGCAACATCGTCATTGCGCTTGCGCTTCTGCCCAGCCGACGCAGCGTCGTGTGGCGGTGGTTTGGGCCCGCTCGGAGCTGGCACGGATGTCTTCTTTTTCTTCACGCTCAGAGGGTTCGGACCTTTGGGGCCCTTCTTCTTTTTCTTCGGCTGCGGATCTACCGTAGCAGATTTGAGATTTGCTGCCTCAGAGGCCGAAGGCGCGAGCGCGTTTTGTTCGGCCTAGTCGCACACATCAGTATAGGAATCAGTAGTAAATGCAGACTGCGCACCAATGCCTTCGCACGTAGGGTCGCGTCACTCGGTGGCTCCAATATCAGAACGGTGCGATTTAAATGCAGAACGGGGACGCCTGGAGTAGATCGCAGGCTACTCCGCAACGGATTTGATAATGTCGCGATGACATAGCGATGTTTATTTGTATCGCCTGCATGGCCTCTGTGAGAGACAATGACAAGATGCGGCAGCAGCGTACCGATGACACTCAGCAAGCAGTCATCGCCCGGTATAGCTTCTTTGTGGTTGCACCTTCTCCGCTCGAAAGACTTCGCAAGATCGACGGCTGGTTGTTGAGCCTTTCCCTGCAAATACAACTCGTGGATGCAACACTGGGTGATCACTGGACCGCAACTGTGAGCGTTAGTTAGGCGCGCATATAGACGGAGAAAATCACGCACTCGGTTTCACTGTGCCTTGCAGAACCGTCTCGAGTTGAGCAGCGAGGTCGACTTTCTGAGAAATGGCCGTTTTGCACATCTCTGAGTCAACTACAGTAGATGTGAATTTTTCCGGTGTGATAAGCGAGACGTTACACGCACCTAGCACCTGATACGGCTCCCGGAAGCCGAATGTGAAGTGATACATGGACATTAGTTTGCGGTATGCTTTGGCGCGCTTTTGACGCATTGTGTATAGGCAAGATGGGACAGCAGCGATGGAGGTATTGGAAGTGACACTCTACTACCAGCGTCCGACGCGTTTCGCGCGAACTGGCGCGTGCCCATGAAGTTTGCGCAACTCACGGTCTACTGAATAGTATGATTGATAATCGACTATCGGTGTCCTCCTGGTGCTCTGCTTTAACCAAGTCACCCTGGAAAGCAGCGCACTCAGCGCACACTCGCTATGAAATTTACGTGCGAGAGTTAACATAAGGCTTGGAACACTGTGTACAAGACTATGCGAGTAGATGACAGATGTCCTACCCTGCTGCCAGAAGAACACAGTACTAGTACGATGGGCAAGTTGGGCGATCCTACGCATCAAAGAGACACTCTACCTTTCCTTCAATTGACATGGCGGTACCACTGCTACTAGTATATGCTCGAGGCTTAAGATGAGAAGTCTAGCTACGAATCGTCCACATTCCTGGCAGATACGTATGGCGGCGGGAGATCGCCAGACTCGTCTGTGCGCGACACGTGTACCATTCCATCAACAAGCTGGTCAGGTCTGCGTGGAGGACTGGCAACATCTGGCGCGTCTAGCTGGACCGGATTGTTTTGTTCAAGAACTGCTGCAAAGGGTGCCAGGTCATTGTGCGACAGCGGCGGCAGGTTCTGTTCAAGTAGTGCTGGTATGTTCTGCGCTTCCGAACCCTTCTCGCGGCTTATGTATCCTGGGGTGGACGCAAGGAATGGCTCAATGCGACAATGAGGATGGAGCGTCCTACAGGGCTGGGATTCTTCGTCATTGGGCGTGGTAGAGAAACACCCCAAAGGGAAGTGGCTAGGTTTCCGGCGCTGACGAAGTATTGTCACGAGTGTAACAAAGGACGCGAGAACAGCTGCACCACCTAGTGCGCCGCCGAGTATTACACCGAGAGCAGGTGAGGAGGGCGAAGGGAAGGATGTCACAGAAATGCTAGGCAAAGTGGAAGAGGTAGCTATATCAATGTAAATCCAATCAATTATAAGTGGGACTACATGGCTGCACGTACTAGGCGGGGTGGAAGATGTGGCACTAGCCACAGACTTTAGATTGGACACAGGGGGGATTGTGGACTGACTCCATGTCCGATTCCATGTCGCATTGGGATAGTCATTGACGGACACGGTAGTGCTGCATAAGTTGGAAAAAAATGCCTCAAACGTGGATGTTTCAGGGCCATTACAATTTGTGGCGACACAGGTAGTGATATCTGAGAGGAAGTTGGTTTTGGTGCAACATGTCCTATCGGTTCTGGCAGAAGGACGCGACATGGTTAGATAGAAGGCGGTCACAAGAAAGTGATTACGGGTTTAGCAGCGGGTAAAGATCGGACAGTATGAGGGACGTACAAGGATCCGCAACTTGCAGCTGTGGCAGCAGATTTTCCACAGGTTTGGACACACGAGGGCAGGAACGCCGTGGACTGGCCAAGAGCGAGAGTAGGGACGGCCAACAGGACAAAGACGGGCAAAGCCATTGCAGCTGACGAGGAAGAGACATCTTAGCTTTTAAACTCAAGGACCGTGTTCATAAGCTATGCGAAGGAAAGCGATGATACAGAAATCAAGACTCGGGAGAACTGCCGTGCGGTTGCTTCATTCTGACAGGATCGATCAATCATCGAAAACGCGTCAACAAGTTCTTGAACAGATGAAAAACAGACGCAGGGAATTATTGTTGCAGCATGGTGCTTTTGAATCAAAGTAAACTAACTGTTACTACCTCCAGCCGTTATGCAGAGATGCACAAGATCTCGCACTGACCCGTCGCGGCTGTGTCTCACAGACGCCAGCAGGCGACCGGGAAAGCCGGACGGTTGGAACCTTCACCGTACATCAAGAGTCGGTGTAAGAAAAAAAAACAGTCAGCACAAGAGCACTTGAGACGATCCCACAAGGGGGCGAGCGCATGGCATCAGCACTAGTACTGGCATGAGAGAAGGAAAGGAAAGGATCTGTCGTTGCAAATGATTTGCATCTGGTCCGTGGAAATCGAATGGTTGCACGTTATGCTTTGATCAGGTTTTGGTCACGCTTTAGTCAGGTTTTAGTCACGCTTTGGTGTCTTGGTCACAAGCTTGGTTATGTTTTGATCAGGTTTTGGCAAGAGGTCATATTAAGCTTATTAGTTCTGGCTGCTGATATTTGATGAGATTCTTGCTATGAGTTTACTAGCATCTCTGCTATCGTCTGAAAGGCAGCATCTTTATTGCCTGGTCACATATATAGCGTGTTACAGCTCTAGTCACGTGCTGATGCAATTCAGGCGGCTGCCCGTGATCTGACCAAAGCTGTCTGCAGCATATATAACCAAGTAGTGTGCAGCTTAACTAAAGCTGCCTGCAGCCTGATAGAAAATAAATCAAGTTGCTCAGCACTCAAATACAGTTGTGGAACATAGAGGCAACAATCATTAAAAGAAATTGTAAATAGTGCTTCTGTGAGGTAAGAAAAATACCGTGGAGCGCAGGTAGAGAGTAGATTTTTTGCAGATCCTGGGAAGTAAAGTACGCGCGTGTGACAGAGGTACGGCTACGGACCACAGACGACACTCGAGTTACTGTCCATTTGTGTGGACGCGTTCTCCGAGTCGTTTGCCGTTTCTCTGTCTCTTCATTCTCTGCGCGTCGTCGTCACCAAGGATGGTACGCATCAGCCCTTTCTTTGGGCTATTAATGTGAGCACTGCTCCTCCGCGCACTCTCGTGGCCCATGATCTATCTCCCTTTCAGTAGTACCCTTGCTATGGGCACACTAGCTGTAAATATCGTCGGGGAAATAAAATGGAACGAACATTGTGGAGGTGCGATGCCTTTCGTGGGTGCTCCCAATGAATGAACGCGGAATTGTAGATTACTCTACATTGGGCCAAGCCAAGGTCATCATCGATGACGGTTTTGCATCCGGTAGCGTGCTGAAGGATGGCCGGTTTTCAATGTGTGTTGCAACCCTCTCGTTGGTGCTTGATTGCTGACTGGCGCCAGACCGGACGTTGAGCCCGGGACATACGTTCTGTCTGTTGTGGCCCATGACCATAAGTTTGACCAGGTTCGTCGCCTACTGTTTGAGTTTCCTGTAGTCTTTTATGATCACGTCTTTGTAGGTTCGGGTAGATGTGCCCAAAGAGCTTGCCGCAGACCCGGAAATCCGACCATATACGCCTGGAACACCTCTTAATCCTCCCTCCTCTGTGCTTTTACCATACCCCATCAAGCTTATTCCCCGTGTAGCGAACAGCTACTATGTACCGCCAGAGTCGTTCAACCTCTTGGCCATGTTCCAGAACCCGATGATGCTCATGATGGTCGCGGGCGCTGTGATGATGTTTGGTCTACCCTATATAACGGTGTGTCTGCCTGCTCGTCCCGTAATACTCGTGCATTCCTGATTGAGCGTACACGCATCATGCAGAAGAACCTTGATCCAGAGCTCATGGCCGAGATCCAGCAGAACCAGGCCAGAATGTCGAGCCTTCAAAATTCCTTGCAGTCTGGTGACCTAAAGAGCGGGTACATTTACTTCTCGTCCTGGTGTGCTTGCTGTAGCCTCATGATCCCTGTAGCATGGCGGCGTTGATGCAGGAGAACGAGCCACGTCCGGCGGCTGCACCTGCCACGCAGCAAATCAGCACGAAGAAGTCGGCGAGGAGGAGGAAATGAGCGAATTATTCACTGTGGGCCAACATTGTAGACATACTCGGACATTCAAGAATATGGCGCGTTAATCCATGGATATTTATACCCTCAAGCGGCTAGTAGCGTTACAAAGCCTGCACTTATCAAGCTCTAGTATGATATTAGATGGATAGGTGGTGAAGTGAAAGTCTAAAGTGACACAATAACATATAATTAACCCAACGCCATGGGAGTGTAGAGGGTGTAGAGTAGACGAGACGAGTAGCATAGCTGAGAAACAAGTACACGAACACCACATGCACTGGTAAATACGTGACGATATGCGAATTCAAAAGAAGGTACAAAATATATGGATAATCTCAGCCGATATCCTAGTTCGAGTACAGTGATAGTCCAACCAAGCCTAGAGCAGGTTCCTAAGGAGTGCAAGCCGTTCAATCCACAGACATCCTCCGGTCCGTCTTCGTCGTCACTTCGGGCACGCCGCGTCGCCGCCATCGCTCGCGTAGCCCAACCTTGGGTTTTAACGCGGCCGAATCCATCGAGTTGAATCTAGCACGCTCATTCTCCTCCTGCTCGAAACTCTTTGCCTTACTGACGCCGCCCTTCGCGCCCGGCTTCCCCGTACTCTTCGACTGTGAGAAGATGCGCCGCAGCGGCGATGAAGGGGGCTGCTTGTTGCCTCCAAGCGGTTCGACGACGGTGACGGTCTTCACTCTAACGTGCGCCTCGGTCTGTGATCTCTGATCATGGTGCGGATTTCTCGTCGCCGCGTTGTCGCTTGAGCCGCCGTCGGCCACCGGCGGCTTCAGATTCCGTCCTTCCACGATCTGGTGCGCAGCGGCAGTCAAGGACGCCTGTGGTGATTCGACATGGTGTTGCGACCCACCAAGATTCTGCGGGGGCGTGCGCGAATCGTACGGGTGAGCGCGTGCATCGCCCGGAGGGCGGGTTGAGGGCTTCGAGGGTGTTGATGGAGGAGGTGCGGCTACCGGTGTGCCAGTAACGTTAACGATGACCCAACCTTCGCCGCCGCCGCCGCCGTCTCCAGCCGGGGAAGGTGACGCAGGGCTATCCGTCCTGTCGCGTGGCGGCGGGCGCAGCGGTGTGCTTGACGAAGGGACTGGAGGGACTGACGCGGGCGACTCGTGCGGACCTTGCTCAAGCACAACTGGCTCGCTCTTCCGCGTTGCACTAGGAGAGGGTTGTGTGACAGAGAACGCGGAAGCCGCATGTAGTTCTTGTCTCTGAGGAGTCATATCCTGCGGGCGTGGCCTGAAATCGAGGTCGCCATGCTCGTTTGTTGCCTCGCCCTTTACTACTTCGGGCGGCACCTCGTCTGCGGGAGAAGTCCAGCCACCCGGGAGGACAGGCGTCTTGGGCGTCTTAGCCCGTGGGTCGCTGTCCGGCGCCAGAGGACCCTCAACAGGGCCTGTCCAGGTGATGGGGATCTCGGAGGACAAGACTGAGCCAGAGCTGAAAGCGGAGTCCCTAAAGATTTCTGGGCTAAGGAGAGGAGGGGTATTGCCAGCACTTGGCGTCACAGCCAGGAAGCTGGGTTGAGGTGGTAGAAGGCTGGCTGCAGCTGGAAAATCGGGAGTGTCTTGTGCAGGCAAAGCTTGCTGCTGGTCCAGCTTCGGCGAACCGTCGCCAAGAAGATCGGGGTGGCTGGGGAGGTAAGGATTGTTGTGGTCAGGCACGGAGGTTTGGTAGAATACCGCCGGGCTAGGTACGTCGGGGTGTGCGGACGGCGTCGCTGGACCTGAGGGCGGCTGCCATTGGCGAGTCCCAACGCCTGTCATGTCGACAGCACTCTCAGCGGCACTTTGTAGGGGTGCGTGGATGAGCTCGTCCGATCGACGGTGAGGAATCGGGCCCGAAGAGGCGTTTCCGTCCTCTCCACCGATAGAAGACACAACAGACACAGGCAGCTGGGCACGAGGCGCAGGCTTGCGCAAGAGGGTAGCCTTGCTGGGAGAGGAAGAGTCTGGGGATATCTTCCCGCCAACGGTCGCGGAGCGGCCGTGGCCCCTTGGATGCCCACTCTCCGTATTGCCCGGGGGAGATAATACCTCGCGTGGGACATCCTCGCTCCTTCGTTCTGTCAAGTGTGATGGCTTCAGCTCGGATCGGGACTCTGAAGGAGTGCTCGAAGGGGGACTCTCAAGTGCCGCTGGATCTGTGTAACCAGTAAATATCCAGAGGTCCTTGACCCTAGAGCGGTTTGTGATTACAAGCGACGCAATGAGCGTGAAGCCATGGCTGTCGAGGGATGCAAGAAGGTTTAGGACGTATCCCAGCGAATCGCTGGCAAAGGTGTCTTCTTGGAACCCTTGGGAAGAAGAAAATGGTCGGGATCTCGATAGTGGAGGGACTAGTGGGACACTCACACTTGTAACCCTTGAGCTTGAATTCATAACTATCCGGCCCTATCTTGCGCTCCGAGACAACACCACGAGGCCAGGACCCGCGTACGCTCTGAAGGATAGCGGGAGTGGATGCGAGGGGAGGCGAGATAACGCGTAACAGCGTCGCGCTTGGAAAGGATATCGCGAAGGGGTGTTTCACGAGGCGCGCAGGATGCGCAGCCGAAGACGAGACCTGACTGGTCCTGAACGGCTGCGATTGTAATACTGGAGAGGACGGCGGGGAGGTCGTAGGAGTGTGGTTAATAGGGGTGGTTGGTTTAGAGAATGCGACAATAATGCGGTCATCTTGCTCGCGTCCAAAATCAAAGGTGGAGCGAAACTCAAACCCTTGATGTAGAAGGACGGCGAGAATGTCAAGCAAGAGCTTCTCGGAAGGCAAGCTCTTCGGATTTGCCCACGGCTTACCGTCGACCGCAAACTCGACATAGTTGTGCAAGACATCCTCTTTGTGGCCTATTACGACGCGTGTTCTGTCGAGGAGGAGACGTACTGCGGCGGCGACAGGGGGAGGGAAACTATAGAGTCTAATTTGACATGAGCCTGCGAGGGTGAGGATGGAGAATGAGGAAGGAGTGCGTGTGTGCTTAAGAAACTCGCGCCTCGGGATAAGAGAAGAGTCAGAGGGTACGACTGCTGGAACCGACGCAGAGACTGGCATCGGCGCCATGGCGTGCGTGGACGAACTGGTTGGTTAGCACAACAAGTTGAGCCTGCTCTAAAACATGCGTTGTCGCCTTTGCCGATCGACGTCATCATCGCTCCGCGGTCACCTCGTTCACATCTCTCCGGCTCCGCAGGTGTAGATTGTCCCTCGCGTGCCGCACAGCTCCATTGCTCTACTGGTTCTACTCGTCCTCCACGTACCGACCGCCTCTGCGACGATACAGACATACGTCACACTATCATTGTTCCTGTGACGAATATTCCTTCCTTCTCTTGTCGCTCCGCCCGGTCCGCTCGACGGTCCGTCCGCGGTTTGTCCGCCGCGGTCCGCTCATCCCGAGCTCGAATTGCTCACTTTCCCCGACGACTTGCCACTTCAGCAGCCATGTTAAATACTATAGCCCTGCAATGTCCCTGCTTCTTTCGCTTTCCACCCACCCCTCACACCTCCATCTACCAACATGGCCGGTTCCCTGCAGAAACTGAACGTCTTGATGTGTCAGTTGCGGCTTTTCTTCACCAGGCGCTCGTTGACGCTCCCGATCTGACGTGGCTTCTCTCCAGGTGGCTCGGTAAGATCGTCAGCTAACCCAAGTGAAGATCTGAAATACTCACGATCATACAGGGGGAGTACACTACAGGCTGGACGGGATCAGGGGCCTCCAAGTCGGACAAGAAGGCTTGTCCTGTACCTCGCAGTTGCCGCTAATGACCGCTCATTGCATCGCCTTTTAGATTGGCGTATGTTTGGGATTTCTGGAGCTTGAGCGCCTCCAGGCGCTTACAAGCATGATAGGTCGTCGGATTGACTCTGTTCGACCTCCGTAGGCTGGGCAAGGTTTGCCGCGCTGCTGCATACGATCGTCGCGTGTCGCTAAACCCCCTATTCGCGCCCGTCAGGTTGATCAGCTTGCTATGGCCTCTGTTTCGGGATCCAAATACCCGGAAATCCGTGCCCACCTCCAGGAGAATATTGCCAATGTTTACAAAGACATGGATATTTCGTACGTCCGATGGTTGAGAGGGGCGCCTTCCATACGTAACAACTTTCAGATTTGACTCCTATCCCGGTCCTGACGAACGTAATCCCGAGGCTTGTATGCTCTTCGTAAGAATCTCTCTGGCTCTGCTCTAACTATTTCCAGACAAGGGCGCCATTGACAAGATGTCGCCGGGAGAAGCCGTTATCATCTTCACCCCCGACAGCAAGTATTCGTCGCTTGTCTCCAAAAAGCAGGCTTCTTGACCGTCTTCCCCGCGTAGGTACTCACTACCCAATTGCAAAATATGCTCTCGAGCATAAGCTCCACGTGCTGGTAACTAAACCGGCAACGCAGCTCTTGTCGCATCACACGGATCTCATCAAGCTCGCGAAGGAAAACAATGTTGTGTGTATGGTCGAACATCACAAACGGTCCGCATTGCAAACATCGTGCTGCCGTTCGGCCCTTCGTTAACGCGTTTGGACCAGGTATGACCCAGTTTATAGCGACGCAAGGGCACGGGCTGCCACCCTTGGCGAATTCAACTTCTTCAACGCGTGGATGAGCCAGCCGAAGAGCCAGCTTGAGACGTTCAAGGCTTGGGCAGGGAAGGACTCTGACATTAGGTACATAATTATTCCAGCCATGTTCTGGATCTTGCTCAGATCCTTTGAGTTATTACTTGTCGTCCCACCACATCGACATCTGCTGTTGGATCTTGCAGGACAAGGCGGTCCCAACGCGCGTCACCGCCAGTGCCGCCACCGGTATTGCGACAAGCGAGCCCTATAACTGTGTCCCTCAGACAGAGGACACTATCACCCTCCTCGTCGATTGGCAGTCGCTCCAGGATCCTAAATACAAAGGCACTGGGGTCTACACTGCCTCTTGGACGGCGCCACTGAAGTCTGGTGTGCACTCCGCGCAGCACTGGTACTACATGGCGGAGAAGGCAAGGAGCTGACCGCATCATTTCTTTGCTATCTTCCTTCGTGCTGACATTCGTACGCATGGCGCCCCTTCAGGGCGATATCAATGTTGACCAGGCGCATCGTGGCTACGACGTCACAGTCGACGAGGCGGGCAAGAGTTGGTTCAATCCGTTCTAGTACGTGCCCCTCGGCATCCGCACTCCTGCCCCACGGCTCGGCTTGATAGAAGTCCCTAACCTCCCACACACACCCGGCAGCATGAAGTATTCGCCGTCCCCAGATGGGTACTTCGATGGTCAGCGCGGCTACGGCTACATTTCTATCGAGAAGTTCGTCGACGCCGCGCGCAGCGTCAATGCGGGAGCAGCCCGCCCCGAAGACTTCGACAAGCAGGGCCTGCCGACCATTGCGAACACGGTGCTCACGACCGCCATCCTGAACGCCGGGCGCATCAGCCTTGATGAGAAGCGGCCGGTCGGCATCAAGCGCGAGGGCGAGCTCTGGGTGCTCGAGTGATGCGCTCGCTGTCATGTTAGGGACGGAGAGCCGTGCGCGAGCGCGGAATATAGTCGAAGAGAAACTGTGAACAGGCGCCGAGCGGAAGATGTACTCATTGCATGTAAGCCTGTAAACCCAATCGAACGCGCTTCTTCTTGTCTTCGAGCCCGTCCGTGTATAGATGTTTGTTTTTGTGGAAGGTGTGCCGCGTGCGTTGTCCCCAGGTGAGATGCAGACGGCGACAAACAGGCTTCGCGCTCCCCGCTTTCTTTAGCCTGCCGTCCGACTCGGAGACGGCACAGACGCGCGAGCTCTCGGAAATGTGGGGCTCAGTCCCCGCTAGCTGCCTGCACCGGCCAGGTCCGTCGCGGCATCCCATCCATGTCCTGACTAGCTGCTGTTCGCAGCAGGAAGCGCGTTGCCGAGCCAGGTGGAGTAGAGGCAAGCTCCATCAGAGTGCAACGAGCATATCACCAGCATGCATAGACTCCGACGGGCAGAATCCCTGTGAGTTGGAAGATCAAGCTGGCTTCCCTGCCAGTGCCTCGGCCTGTCACCGACGCCACCGCCGCGACGCGCTCAACAGCGGAGTCTAGGCTCGCATACCGTATGCGGAGCCGCGCACGTACGGGAAAGGGCATGGCATGCCTCGCGAGGAGGCAGGATGGACGAATGGGATCGCGCCATTGAGCTTGCCGAATTCATCTACACTTTCCATGCCCTGGCCGCGTGCAGTGCGTACCGGTCCCGGACCCTAGCTCAACATCGCAACACAGCGCAACCAACGCCATTGCACTGCCCTGTCTTCTGATTGCCTCCGGTGCGACGCACGTCGAGGCGGTTGGGTACCCGCGGCACCGCCGTGCCTGCTGCTACCCGAGGCCTCAGGCTCCGGCTCAGATTCAGGCTTCAGCTTCAGGCTTGAGCCTGGGCGGTTCACGGCGCACAGGCCGCGCGCTTGCGGCTTCTGAGGCGCGCGGTAACGAACATGACAGCACGTCGCGTGCCCATTCCAGATTCGGCCCCGCCACGCACGGACGTATGCGCAGGCGCGGACGTAGATGTATGTACGATGGGTATCGATCGCCCGGGCGCAGGACCATGCCATTTCGCCGCATCGTGGACACTGCCTGAGTGATCCAGGCGGCACTTCCGCGCCTGCTGCTCTCATATCGCCGCGGCGTGGGTGCCACGCGTCCGAGGCATCATTCGATTTGCGCCAGGCGTGGGCAAGAATTCGAAGCGTCCCCCCTGCGCGCATCGTAATGGGATGGTGCGACGGTCGGACGGCCGCGTAAGGGAGACGTGGTGCGCTCTGTGGACTGTGAACGCGCCGGGTGCAGTGCGCGCGGGAAGCCGCGGCGCGTGGCATCGTCAGGCCAGTGAGAAGGCGGGACGAAACACGTACCGAGCGCCGCGGCGCGGAAAGTTGGTGGCATGGCATTGCTCGGTGGCCGCGCTCTATAGCGTGATCCTCGCAGGAGGGATTGCTTCACTAGCTCGCGCCACGCACAGGGTCAGGAATTGGTTTACAAGGAGTACCCAGTTTGATTAAAAGACCCAAGTTGCAACAGGACGGAAGGTGTGAGCCATGGTACAGTGCAGGGGCGGAGTGTATGTAAACGGATGATGGGAAGAACACCGTTCGATGAGCGCGGGATGCTGGGTAAGCTAATTCGGGACAGGGCTCGAAAGCCCGCGGATGCGATGCAGGGATAAACGATGGCGGGGTGAGAGAACGGACGGGAATAGCTATAGTAAATTGAAGAATAAAATAATGACGGGAGGGCGGTTAGGTTGCGCCGCAGAAATGACTAAGTGAAAAACGGGTAATGTGCGGGGACACGAGGTTTGCATATGGAACTAGGCGAGACACGGAAGGAATGGTTGTGATGGGGAACGGGTGTGCGAGAGGATTACAGGGCCTACGTGTGAGCCATGGCAGGTGACGTGAGGCCGGAGGTGGAGGCAGTCCGGTAGTAGTCGTACAGTGTGGACGTGAGGTCCAGTGTTCTACAGGCACTTGTCTGCCGCCGGCGCGTCCGTCCCCGCCTGGTAGGTCCGCATCCTCGGCTCGTTGATAGCGATGACAGACTTGAGATGCAAACGAGAGAGTGCATGAGTGATGAGAGAAGAAAATTGCAGAGACAAGATGCGCGAGTGGATGGACGATGCCGACGAGGGACGTGTTTGTGTTTGTGATGGTGGTACATTTTGCTGCTGTGTGGATGAAGATGCACGAGAACGAAATGATGCGACGGTGAGACGTCGGAAGCCGCGCGGCTAGGAACACTTATGACACCATCGTCGTGCGAGGCGAACCATTGAAACTGTGCAGAGCAGGGCGCCGGTATGCGACAAAGTCGTACGGCAGGTACTGCTCCGGCGGGTTCTCCGAATCGCGCTTGTTCGCGATCGGCTCGAAGCGCGGGGACGACATGTTCTCCTTGTCGTCGGACGACATGGCCGAGCTCGAGAAGAGGTCGCTCGAGAAGCAAGGACTCGTTGGCGTGATAGGCATCTCGTCCGACATGTCCGATGCCGTCGTTGTCGCGCTCATGGGCGTGCGCACCGGCGAGGCGTAGGATCGAGATGGCGTCACCGGAATGGACAGGAAAGGCACTGGCAGCTGGCGAATGAAACGATGGCCTTGAAGATACCACTGCACGACAAAGGTCGCTGCTTTGGAGTAGAAGGCGTACGAGTACTTCTTGATGAGCGTCTCCGACAATTCGTTCACGTGCTTAGAGAGGCGAGCGTCGAGGAGGTCGACAACCTCAAGGCATTCCTCTGTCTCCTCGAAGACCCTCCGCTCTTTACCACACAGGAAGCGCGCGAGTGTCAGGGACCCAAACGCGATAGCGGACGGCGGATACTTGATGAACTCGCGATAGAAGAGGGTAATCTCCATCAAGAAGCGTGCGACGTGCTGGACTTTAGGCTCTTCCAAGTGTGGCGCAGGCGAGTAGCATAGCATGCGCAACCATGCCTCGGCAGTGGGGTGGCCAAGGGTCCATTGGATAGTCGAAAGGACATGACCCTCCATCTGGATGAAGGCGGAAGCGTCGTACGTCTTTTGGCAGTAGTGGACGAGCTCCTCGACTGACGGCACGCGTTCTTTTGAGTCTTCAAATTTGGCGGCGATCCACAAAGCCGCACAGCCGACCAACTGGTAGTGCTTGATGTACACAATGCGCCGGGACACATAGCGGTCGATGATGTTGAGTGTGAGATAAAGGGTTTCTGGTCGAAGGCGGAAGGTAAAGTGGAGCTCGACGAGGAAGTCGACAAGGCAAGGCCGCATGTGCCATTTGATCTCAGGCTGCTGGTCCATCGACGACATCGAACCCATTGTATCCCGCTGCGGAGAGCGGCATCAAACCGGGGAAACTCGCGTGACTGGGCCGCGGGAAAGCGTGCATACCTCTTTCTCGCGCAGGTAGTATTGGACCTCGTCGAAATATTCCTCCTCGATGAAAATGCCGTCTCTACGCCACGCTGCTAGCTGCAGTTCGCGTACCCGTTGTTGGGAGAGATCGAGACGCGCTCGGGGCGACCGGCGGGAATCCAGCAGGCTGTAAGAGGTAGGAGACTGCTGCTTCCTCTTCTGCACGCCGTGAGGGGATGGCCGCTTCCTGGGGTAAGCGGCGTTGTGTCGGGAGGTCCGGGAAGAGAGGGCTGCTTCCTTCATGTCGAGAGGCGGGATTGAGGCGAAAGCGAGGTGGATGAGAGGACTGGAAGTCGGAGGACGAGAGCCAAAAGGAGGAAGAGGGTCAGCGGGTGAACTCTGATTAACGGTTGAGAGAGACATGGAGGCAGATTATAAAACGGAAGTAAAGTTGTCTATGGATACCGGCGGGAAGGATGACGAGCCACAAACGAAGAAAAAGGTCGGTCAAGGCGCGCAGGAAAACGAGGAGGCGATTAGAAAGTAAAGATATGGTGGCAGGGCCGGCTAAAGACCGGTAGCCGGCAAGTTACAAGCATTGGAGGACTATTAGGCTCGGGGAATACAAAACAGCGGGGGACAGATGAGTGCTAAGATCGAGACGGAGAACGAAGAGGCGGCGAAGGCAAAGGGGAGTCCGACGGCAACGCACGGGTGATTGAGTTGGAAGAAAAGAGACTCACTGCGGCGGGCGACGGATGGGTGTCGAGTCAGTGTGAGCTGGATGGGAATAAGGGTGATGGCAGGCGCGGGCGTTGTTAGGAGAGATGACGTTCGCCTGCCGGGGCGTAAGTCGTGGTCAGCGTCGAATGGTCGTGATTCGTGTCAGTGTAGGCGAAGAGGAGAAGATGGGGGACAGAGGCAAAATGATAGATGGAGAGGGGGGAAGGCAGGAAGGAAGGAAGTGTGAGAAGCGGAGGGAGATATAGACTCTGGGCGTCGTCGGCCTGGACAGGACAAGGCAGACAGCAAACAGCGTCCGAGACTTTCTATTCGTCACGTGACTCTCCTCGTATCGCCCCGAAATCACATCCCATCAAATCCACCCTCGGCCCGCCACTGCCGCCAGGCCACCCCGCCCCGCCCGCTTTCCCACGCCCCACGTTCTACGACGTCTAAGACACGATGTCCAAGACACGACGTCTCACCTTGCAATCCGCCCGCCAAGGTCTATCTTCGAAATGGCCTGTCAGTCTAAGTACCATTCTACAATCCCCCACTGCGTACCAGTTGCGAAGATCCCCTCAAAGACTGCCAGATCCTGCAACGAAAACAAATCAGCGGTCAGGCGACGACTGATAACCCAGCTCATGAGTAGTATGCACACGCACTGGACTGTTTCTCCCGCGCCGCAGGCTTCCTCTATGCCGTTCCGAGGTTTCGGAAGGCCTGTGAAGCCAAAATAGCCCGGGGGGACAAGGATAAAAGAGTGTATTGGGTCGGGGCTGGCAGACAAAAAAGAATGACTGGGTGAGTACTACGCAAAGCAGACGCGGGGCGGGGAGCTCTCGCTCGGTCGGCGCGTCAAGCCAGCAGCGGTCAGGCAGCTGGCAGAGAGAATAAAATGCAGGAAAGGTGGCGGGCGTGGTGAGCGCCCTACTTCAAGGCGCGGAGGTGTGCAATGTGTACGCCGCGTGGACTTCGCCTGGCCTTTGTGTAAACTTTCGTCTTCGAAATCCCGGCGTGACACCTTGTTCACAGGATAATCTAACACCACGTTCCCTGCCTGCAGGCAGAGCGCCCTGCCGCGGATTCGCACCTGGGCGTTTTACATAAGACACTACTACTGAGCTTCCCGCTGACCACGATCTGCGCTACTTCTTGCTCTATTAATCTTCTTCCCTCATCCTCTTCTAGCACTTTGGCACTTGAGTCTGTCGAAGACATTGCTCTCAGCGTTGTCTTGCAGACATTACTGCGTATGTCAGGAACCCGGGCGCCTCCATTTCTCATTCAGCTCGTCCATCGATCTAAGTTATGACGAGGTCCACAAGAGACCTCCCACGCCATTCGCTGCACCGTCCAGACCCCATCACGCCGTTATCGGAATCAGACCTGCCGTCGCCTTCCATCGCTGTTCCATAGCTTCATGCATTTCAAAAGTTTGTTCATCCGCGCTACCTCACTCAACCTTGCTTCCCTCCCTGCAATCGGCTGCCGTCTTGACAGTCCCGCAAGCTCGCCCAGGTACAGGCAGCAACCTCCTCTCATCTGGATGGGAGCCGAACAGCGACATCTTCGCCAGCGCGCTACACCGCTTGATAGGCACGCCGCCCCAGAGCGGGCGTCCTCCGCACCGCCTGAAATCCGGGCGCAGCAGAATTTGTCTCTTCTAGGGACCCTGCGAGCCCACCCTGCATCGTGTGATCTTCGTCCTAAGTGCGGTCCATGACATCCATCGCACGACGTGCTCACGAAGTATGTGCTTGTATGTAAACCCACCCGTTCTTCGTGTCTTCTTAACACCGTGTCCAGCGTGATTTGCCGATGTGCCACGCAGCGCTCAGCGCTGAGGACCGGCGAACCGCCGAACCGCGCCCGTAACTTTACGTGGCCGTTTCCGACGGTGTTCCCAGCGTTTGTTTGCGCGGTCTCGTCGTACGTGTCGGTGCGGGCCCCGCGAGGAATGGAAATGATGTTTCCTGTCGCTCCACCGGTGTCTTATCCGCCCAACCACGGCGGGAGCTGCACATGTGCCAAGGCGCGGGAAGCCGTACATATGACGCAGGACGAGGGCCGGGCAGGAACATGGCCGCGGAGCGGTACGGTACCCCGTATCTATGCATTGTAGGCCAGCGGGGGCCGCAACATCTCAGAATGATAAATAGGAATGCAGCGCTGCGAATTGGCAATTTCGTCCTCGCGAGCATGTGCCGCCACCGCCGCTGGCCCGTGCAGCTGCGTGTCTGCTAAACGACTTCCTGAGTCCGGGGAAACCAAATGTCCGCTTAGCCCCGCGCCCATCGGCGGCTATCAGGCGCGTCTACCCGCGCGGCGCGCCATCATTCGCACAAAAGGGCATGCGCCTTCTACAGCCAGACGAACCCTGCCGACCGAGATCCGAAGCCTGGCAGGGCGAGAAAGGCGCGCTGTGGTGGACTGGGCGCGATCCGACGATGCAGCAGGGAGGAGCTGTGCTGCGCTGTGGATACGAGTCAGGTACTTGTGTGGGCGGCTACGAGCTTATGACGTCGATGTGCAGGACCTTCCAGTAATCGGGCGCCCGATCCGCAGATCTGAGACGCGGCCCGACGAAGCTTAATCCCAAGTCGGACCTGCCGCCACGCCATCCGGCCACATCACTGCTCGGAATGATGTCAGGCGCTCGTTGCCATGCCGACCATAGTCACGTGCCGGGGCCCGTACGCGTGGGTACTTTGAAACACATACATTATGTATGCGTATGTGGCCGGTACTATCCTTCTAGTAGAAGTGCAAACCCCGTGTAGTAGAAGTGCAAAATAGCCTCGGTTGGCTTCACCGTTACACTTTTTCCTTAGGAAAGCATACAGAGGTATAGGTAGATGTCCAAGGCATTCGGATGTGGTATCCATGAATTTTTTAAGTGCGAACTGCACTTGCCAGAACGATGCCGGTGGAGGGTTCTCTTCTCCCGCTAAGATGTCTGCCCCTGTCATGCTTCCGTCACCATCAGTCACCTTTCGTCACATTTAGTCAGCATGCGCCGCCGTTTCAGACACTGATGTAGCTCTTACGAATGGCACGCATTCAGCTCATCCGAGCCTTACAACTCAACAGGAGACTAACAGAAGTTCATATACATGAAGAGAATCGTTATGTACATATTCATCGTAAGACATGATACAGTGGACAGCAAGGGTAGGAGAGATAGCGGTGGGATGACTATGCAACAAGGGTGGGAAATTATGGCCCGGGGGTAGATCTGTTGGTGTCCTGCGCACACGACAAGCTCGGATTTGAAGCATCTGATGAATGGGTTAGCGAGGTGCCAAATGCGTGGTGATAGTGTCCGAGGGATGAATGCTGAGGAGTAGTACTATATGATAGATCGTGAGTAATAGGTTGACGAGACAGCGGTGAATGAGCTGGCAAATCCGAGCAAGATGGTTGCGGCCAAGTTGTAGTAGGGTGGTAATATTGTAAACGTGATTGGGGTGGTGGAAGTGTATACAAAGCAGTCTGTGATGAATCCAAATCAAAGGAGGGGATAGGAACTGGCTGGTCATCAAGAGCGCCAGAACCATGAGCATGTGCGTAACGAGGTGAGTCTATGAGTTCAGCTAACACAGATGATGAGCTGCTCGCAACAGGCTGTGAGGTCTCAAAAGGTAAAACGGTAGAACTGGATGGAGGATCTGGCTGTGCTCGAGAACGGCGTGAGGTAAACAGTGGTGCGAACTGAGTTTCTTGCCTTCGTTCGGGATGAGCAGTAAAGTATGCCTCAATACGCGCAAGAATGTCATCCCGCTTCTTCTCAACTGGCAGGTTCAGAACCCAAGCAACATCCTCGAGCTCCTCCTTCTTCAGCTGTTTGAGGAGACGCCAGCCGCTGAAGTCAAACTG